>JAODKN010000038.1:3273426-3297734 GCA_026774425.1 Petrocephalus zakoni
TTAACAACTCTGAGGTATTAGTTAAGTTCTCCCCAAGCGAGCTTGATGGGCCGAATGGCCTCCTCTCGTTTGTATAGCTCTTATGCTCTTATGTTCTTATTTAATCAGGGCTGCCAGCTCTCAGTATTTGGTGTCACACTCACATTTTCAGACTCTCATACAAGAAATCTAATGGAAAAATCAATATTATTCCATTATGAACCTAAAATTAGCCGTCAAATGTTTGTAGACCCTGGACTATTTTCAAGGTAAAACACTGTTACATGTAAATGTGTGTGCAGACTTGTCTTGAATTCAAAGTCTCCCTCCAGCCATGTACGGTGCTGGTTTGGAGGACACTAAGCTTGCTTACAGCAGCCTCCCACGTGATCCCCTGCAGCGATCTCTGTATCTTGCATTTCTACTATCTCTTTGCTCACCAAGGGGACCAGGGGGACCAAACCAGGTGATTTTTCACATCTAGGCCTGCGCCCCTAACCCCCACCATGTGGAAGGGTCGACTGTATTTACACCTGATGTGTCTCATACATACAGTATATAACTGTGCATGAAGTTTTCATTCATGCCGTCTTCTTGACAACCCGTGCAAAAGGTGGGTAATCTGAAAAAGAGAATTCCAACTTTAATGTAAATTTAATAAAGTACACCAAGAGGCTGGCTGGACTGCTATTGCTAGAATGTGCCTCGCAAAGAGGTGGCTGGCATTAACCCACACGCCTTACTCCAAACTGGAAGATGTGCCAGCAGCCCCAGTAATCGATACCCAGTAATATCTGCACTCCAGTGGGTGTCCTGCACAGGTCCTGCTTATGGTTTATGTACGGGAACTTTAATTGCTGACTTGGCAGACATGATGAGGGGCATGAATGGCCCAGCAGAATGTTTGAAAAACAGTGGACCTCCTGTAAGAAATTGGGGTGTTGGGGTGAGGGATAATGCTTTATACAGGCCGCAGAAATACCTTGTGCGGTTGGATGGCGTTGCCTAAATCTGTCAGTCGTGTGGAGTTATTATATTATTTTTGTCACTAAAACTCCACCAAAACAAAAATTAACCATGGCAAGCCTTCTACACAATACAATTATGTGAGTGCGACAGAATCAGCCCTGTGAGATCTGACACACACACACACACACACACACACAGACAGACATACAGACACACTTCAGTTCGCATCTGCTTTGCGTTTTGTTCGTGTTTTTCCCGTCTGTGATTCCCTTATCTGTCAGGCCGTTGTCATGCCAAACAGGTCTGTGAGATCTGACACACACACACACACACACACACGTACACAGACAGACATACAGACAGGCATACAGACACGCTTCAGTCTGAAATCCGCTTAGCATTTCGTGTTTTTCCTGTCAGTGATTCCCTTATCTGTCAGGCTGGTGTCATGCCAAACAGGTCTGGCATATGAAGCTCTCAGCTCCTGAGGCTGTTCCGGGAGTGTCCGAGCCCAGCTGCACTTCCTGCTTTGCACTGAAGACTAGCCCTGATAGGCAAACTTTTCTCACTTCTAATCCTTCTTACCTGAGCCTGTGGGGCGTGTCTGTCTGCTCACAGGCACGTCTCTCTCTCTCTCTCTCCCTCTCTCCCTCTCTCATTCTCTCTCTCTCTCTCTTTCTCTCTCCCACTCTCTCTCTCTCTCTCTTTTACTTGCTCCACGACTTCTCTCCAGGCATTGTCTGAGGAACCTGTCTGATTGGTGGAGGCTTACGTGAAGCCGTGTGGAAGTGGTGCAGAAGGCTGGGGAGACTGGGGAGTTTCAGTGGCAGGGAAGCAGTGGGATGGGAGAATGAGCCGGCTGACATTCAGTGTGAGCCGCTAAATGGAGCCCGGGAGCTAATGTCGCGGCGGGTGGGCTGCAATCCACGCACCGTGGTGACCCTGGCGGTGCTGTATCTGGGCTTGTGTCCCGCGGGTGAGTAAACATGGGGGCCGCTGTGCCAGTTCAGTCTCTAGAGGGGGCTAGCTGTACTGCTAAAACTCCTCACAATGCGACTTTCTGAACCAGGAAGTCCATTATCGCGGTAAAGCTGAAAGCACAGTGTCTTTTAAGGACCAAACTACAGGTGTGAACAGAAACTGAAACAAAATCGTGTTTGTTACACAAAGTTTTTGTACTGCCTTATGGTAAATATATATACTGTGCAATAAGTCCATTTGTGAAATTTCCTCGCTACTAAATGTTCCACGGTCAGCTGTTAGTGGTATTATAACAAAGTGGAAGCATCACCAAGCACAATGGAAAGCGTCTGATGCACTGGTGTGAAGCTCACTGCTACTGGACTCCAGAGCAGTTTAGACGTGTCCTCTGGAGTGACAAATCACGCTTCTCTGTCTGCCTGGAGACAGGTACTTGCCTGACTGCATTGTGCCAAGTGTAACATTTGGTGGAGGGGGGATTATGGTGTGGGGTTGTTTTTCAGGGGTTTGGCTTGACCCCTTAGTTCCAGTGGAAGGAACTCGTAATGCTTCAGCATACTAAGCCATTTTGGACAATTTCATGCTCCCAACTTTGTGGGAACAGTTTGGGGATGGCCCTTTCCTGTTCCAACATGACTGCGCACCAGTGCACAAAGCAAGGTCTATAAAGACATGGATGATGGAGGATTTTGACAGGCCTGCACAGAACCCTGACTGGATAGAACACCTTTGGGATGAGTTATAGTGGAGACTGCGAGCCAGGCCTTCTCGTCCAACATCACTGCCTGACCTCACAAATGTTCTCCTGGAAGAATAGTCATAGTATCTATAAACACACTCCTAAACCTTGTGGAAAGCCTTCCCAGAAGAGTTGAAGCTGTTATAGCAGCTAAGAGTGTGCCAACTCCATATTAAAGCCTATGTGTTAAGAGTGGGATGTGATTAAAGTCCATGTGCAGGCATCCCAATACCTTTGGCAATATAGCATATACTGAATATACACACCTACACATATGTGACCATATCAGCTGACTTTAAACTCATGAATTAATAGAATCAATTAAATGGATTTTGCAAGCCTACTTGATTTACATTGGAATGCTTAAGTACTGGTTCGTTGGGTGTGACTTGATAGGTCACATTTCAAGTGCATATTAAACACTTCCCAAGTCCTCATAGATATCTACTGCAAATAGGAGTGTATTTAGTTCTATATTCCAGTGAAGCCCTTGATTCTGGCGTTGTAATACAATATATGAGTGATGTATAAAAAGGCATTGTTGGATACTGGCTGATAAAAGCTGACATTGTTCTTCCTGGCCGGCAGGGCAGGCCATCACCATTAATTGCCCCGAGTCGAGCCTGCAGGTGTGTGTGGGGGATGACGTCTTGCTCTCTGTCCGCGTCGCCTATCTCGGGACGCCCACCATCCGATGGACCTTCTTGTCGGCCAGAGGGAAGAGGCACATCGCCACCTGGAAGCCAGGCTTTTTCCAGAACGTGTCGGAGGCTTATAGCAACAGGCTGCACCAGCATGAGAATGGCTCCCTCACTCTGTTGGCGGTCACTGTGGGCGATTCAGGCTTCTACAGTCTCACCGTGACCGACGCATCGGACAGCAGCAGGGACGCGGCCATCCTACTGACAGTCAGAGGTAAGAACAGCCCCCCCCCCCCCCGGTATGCAAAGGCTGCCTCCATGCTGCAGCGCTGTCATCTGAATTTCCAAGTGCACAGATATTAAAACTGACCCCAGACCATCATTTAATCAGCTCTGAGCTGACTGATGTTTGAATGGCACCTGATACAATAATCACATGCCATATATTTTTTTCTTTTTGTGTACGTTTTTCTCCTGATTCTCATTAAATGACCCATCTTCTGGTTGCCTATCCTGGATAGGATGGCTGGGGTGGGGGTGGGCGGAGCCTATCCCAGGCAGCACAGGTCACCCTGGATGGGATGCCAGCCCATCAGTGGGTACACACATGCACTCACATATTTATGTATGATAAATGATGAAACGTTGTGATCATATTTTAGCATCAGAAATACGCAGCATTTTTAAGCCTCTCAATCTGTCGGCAGAGCTGCTCTTCGAAGACGTGCAGTACTTGGCAGTCTTCATCACCATCCTGGGCTCAGCGGCCGGTTTCCTCATGGTCGTCATGTGGCTGCTACACAAGGCCTATGTCGGGATGCAAGAGTGGTACCACAGGAGGCAGCTGCCAGGTGACACTCATCCACTGCCCCTTTCGTCCTTGCATTTTCATTCTGAGCTTATTTCCTGTTGTCCAATTCTAGCCTTTCACAATAAACGTATCATACTGCATCGTAATTAGCGCTGCCGTTATCGTGCCTATTAGATAGATGCTTTTAGGTACGAAGTGATGCCCGTGAGAGCGTTAGATACATTGATTTTTAAAAATCAATTAAGATCCATAATTGTGTTGTTTATTTCCAGAGCATGACGAGACAGAGCTACAGGCTCTCTGAGACGAGGACAGATGATGTGGTCATGCATTGCAGGGACAATAATATGCGGAGAGCACTGGTATGGGACGTCCCAGTCAGAGGCATCACAGTGGCATAACCAAACACCGCAAGCCCCACAAACCGAATCCTCCAACGAAATGCTTCAACGCAGGAACTCCGCTGTTGGACTCAACCAAGGATACGAAAAAATCTTTAGTTTCTATGAAGGCTTATGTACAGTTTATGCTCATACGTAGTTAATGTCCAAGCAACAGATCTTCATGAATACCTTCTCAGGATGTTTTCTGTGACTTATGTATATTTAATATTTTTTTAATATTTCCATTATGCATGTCACATATCTGCAACAGGAAATATCTGTTCAGTTTCTTTTAAAAAAACGTTATTTTCACTTCTGCATATTACCACAGGATGGACCTTTCAGTTGAGGGTCAGTTTTGGATTTTCAGACTAATCTAAGGGCAGTTCCTCACAAAAAAGCCTTGCCACAGACATTTATTCTTGTATTTATTATTTAAACATGGGGTTTCGATAATGAGCAAAAATTGCTGAATGAAGGAGTTTTATAATCTTGTAACAATTAATGGTTTTAACACAACTGTAAGTCAGCTGTGATGTTTCATCCGCTGTAAACACACACACACACACACACACACACACACACAATGAAATCATCATGACTAGTTGGCTAGTCACCATAATGTAAACCAGTGGGTGATGGACAAGCAAACTAATTACAGCTTTAAACCAGTCCTGAAAGTTCATTGCAGCTGGTTTCAAAAGTGTCCTGCAGCTCTGACACGCTCTGTTGCCATGGCGATGTCAACAAGACAACAGTGATGAGACCACGTTCCGGTCTGGCTTAGCTGGAATGCAGAACCCCCATCCAGCCTAACAGGTCTGGGGGGTTCCTGCAAGCCGGCCAGCCTGGCGGGTAGCAGTCTTCTGTTGCCATGACAGCCACCACATGGCTAAGGGCAGGGTGTGAGGGCGGCCATGAGGAGCTCCATCTTGTAGACAAAGTTGCGTCCCTCCATCTTGCTCCAGTGCACCTCTTTGGAGGGGCCGCGCAGGTGGTTCCACTTGGCGTCCTGGATCACGTCGCTCTTTGGCAACTCCTTGCACTGGTTCCGAGGGAACTGGACCAGAACCTTGCAGCCACTCTCTGGCCCATTGCGTACTGTGGTGACAGGAAAGGGATTGATAAGGCAGCTGACTGGACAGCTTTAAGGACATGGCGGGTGGTGGTGGGGTAGAGGCTGTACCTGAGATGGCATACTCCCCGTTGGAGGAGGCCACGGTGATGGAAGACGCATTGCCGATGCTCTCGACAGGTCCCAGGCCCACGTGGTTGCTGAAGCTGAGCACATGCCAGCCCATGACCTTGGCCAACTGCTGCACGGCATGCACCTGGTGCTGGGACATCTACCACAGACATGGCGACCCATCAGGGTACCAAGAGAGCTGAACCACTCTTACTTTGGCTGTATCCATCTTAAGAACTCTGCCCATTACAATCCTATCTATGGAACTGATACGGTAGACCAATCCCTACGGCTACCGTGTGCATGACGGTGTGAATTCTGCCCCTCACCTGAGACAGGAGGAAGTCCTGCAGCTCCTGCTCCTGGTGAGACAGTGTGATGACCCGCCCATCCCGATGGACAACCCGAATCTGCTCCACCCCAATGTTCAGCTGCAGCTGGATGGATCTGAAGGCGTTCAAAGAGTATGACAAAAGGTTAAAGGTCATGCATCTTAGTCAGTGCAACCAGACCTCAGGATACAGGCAGAGCGTTTGGCCTGTACTACACCACGCAGAGCTGTGCTTCTCAGACTCAGCGTCCAACTTCACATTTTATTGGTGGTAATGTCAGTTTTGCTATAGCCGCACCTGAATCCAATGAAGCAGCAAGGAACTTAAATCATCTATAAAAATCAGCAGTGTCCTGAAGCAGAAGGTTAGGAGAAACCTGTTAAGAGCTCGTTTTGGCATGAAAACAAAATCGATACTCTTCAGGGGTGTGTATGCTAGCGAATAACTTTAAGAGTGCCCTTCCCAGCTGATATATTTATAACGGACGATACCATGCAAACCTTCTTCTGAGGGTCACTTACTTGCAGATCTGCTCGTACCCCTGTGAAGTAATGAGCACCTTGACACTGGACTCATAGACGTCATTGATGTTGGACCAGTGGGCCTGTATCTGAGGGTCCTCTACGCGGCTGGCCAGGTTGTCGATGGTCCGTGCGGTTCTGCCATGACACGGGGGATGGTTCAACACGACAACCCTTTTCACGGCTAACATGGAAAAAAGGGGCTTTCCGGCTAACGCGGACGACAAGCAAAATAAGACATTTCGGAAACTTTAAATTACTATACAAATAAGCAACTATTGCTTTCTACCCTCAAGTTTAACAAAGTGAGCTAGATCTTGGGGCCAAGCCTTACTCCTGGTAAGAATGGTTTGCCAACACGAGACACAACAACTCGCTTTAAGTTCTGCACGCTGAGGGGGAACAGCTCACACTGGAGGTCACACTGACCTGCTTCGGAGGAAGATGTGCTTGGCCTGCTTTATGATCTTCTCCAGGAGTCCTTCGCCCTGCTGCAAAGAGGTTATCTCGGCCTTGTCGTAGGCCATGGGCCCCGCTAGCCGCAAGCGCTTGTGCCCAAAGGGCGCACTGGCTGGATGCGGCATCACCACGGAGCTCAGGGTCTGCTTGTGGAACTAGAGAATGAGAGTGTTTGAGCTGATGGGTACAGATGCCCTTAAAGGAACAAAAATGCAGTAAATCTCATATCCAAGACAAACGGATTCCTCAGCACATTTTCACCAAAAAAGAACATCGCTTTGAATCCATCCAACTCTTGTGCATAGTGTCATGCAAATTCAATTCTAGTTGTTTCCAGGGAATACAGGTTTTACGGAAGCACGGAACTCTGGGAGAACTTGGGGAGTAAGGGCTACCTCTCTCATGAGCTGGTGCAAGTTGTGTTCTAGAACGTAGAGGTGATCATCTGCCTTGGGCTTTTCGGGAGAGGCTTTTGGGTTCTTTTTGTCCCCCGTGAAGTGGCACAGTGAAATGGAGAGCTGCAGGCCTTCAGGATACAAGGGGGCAGCATTCAGCTCATCAAGCCTGTCTAGATTAGCGATAGAAATGTATGATGAAATGCTAGGCCGCACTTCCTACCTGGAAAAGGCTGAGAAATGATCTGATTCTTCACTACGATGTGTGGAATCTGTGACTTGATCTGGACTGCTTCCCGGGACAGCTGGGCGAAAATCTCCTTGCAAAGCAGGACATTCTGGGCTGCCTCAAGCTTCAAATGCCAGGTCTGGGTTCCTGAAAGGTGAGTCATCGCTCGCTCAGATATCACATACTGCCAGCTGCCATTCGTGAACTTCCTCGTTCGGACACAGAGGTGAACCACACCTGCTTTTGGTTTCGGCTGCCTTCTGAAGAGATTCACAGTACCGAGGTCACCGATGTCAGGGGCCTGTTTCTGAATCGATACCTTTGGGGCAGAATTGAGAAAAGATAAACACCTGCCCCAATTACACCTATTTATAAAGGCTTTACAAATGAAATGCTTTGATGTTTCATTTTTCATTTTGACGTTACAATCACCTAAAGATAAGTTCCCACAGCTGTTTAAAGATTTCCTTAGTAAATATTCGTGTTACCTTAATGTAGGCGGATCCCTCCAGATCACTGGGAATCTGCACATTCAGAGGACAGTAATCCTCAGGGATCTTCTTATCCAGGTCAATGTCTGTGTTTTTGATTACTTCAAATGTACCGTGATGAGGGAACAAAGACCCTGGGAAATAAATCACATACAGGATTAAGCACCACACGCATCCTGCTGACGTTTCTGAAAAATCTGTTTTGGGGGAGGGGTGGGAACTATCTGAATTCTTGTAATTAAGGAGTTCTCATTGTTCCCATCACAAAGTTCTGCAGCGAACAGCCCCGATATTAAACACAAGGACAAACTCTACAAATAGCTAGTGTTACCTTTGTTTTCAACGAAAATGACATTTCCTACTCATGTCCTACTCCTACTCATGTCCTAACCGTACTGTATGGTCACTATCACAGCAGTGCTGCGGGACCATCTCAGTAGGGTTGGGTCAGCTCTGGTTATAAAAAAAAAAAGCTGACTGTTGGGCCGACAGATCGTGTGCCCAGGGTCTCACCTTATCAGATTTTCACTACATGATTATCAGGGCCAAAAGAATTCATGCTAACACCAATCGCAGAGCGCAGCAATGCCGGGTGCCCGGGAAGTGCCAGTGACGTACCTGCGCTGCGGTAGCTCAGGTCCCCCAGGATCTTGTCTCCCACCTTCCGGAGCTTCCACTGGGAGCGCAAGCGGAGGAGTTCGGAGTTGAAGTCCCTCTGGCGCCGGTTCTCCTGGTTTTCCGCCACAGACTTGCTGAGCTTCTCTGCCCCTTTCTGCAGTAACTGCGCCGCAGTGGCCAGGGCTTTCTTCTTGCTGATCAGCTGGAGCACCTGCGGGGCCTGCAGAGGTGGGGATATCAAATCAAATCAAAAAACTTTATTTGTCCCCGAGGGGCAATTTGAGGCACGTAGAGCAGTGTTACACGGACACAGAACCAGACATTAAAGACATATAAAAATAAAATAAGAATAAAGTAATAATAATAATAAATAAAGTAGTAAAGTTATGGTTACACCACCAGCCAGAGCCCCAGCTCATTATCAGGTGTGGTAATCTTACTGTGCCAGTGCGTGATCCTGGTTATGCCACCTTGTGGGATAAAGATGTCGACCTGCGGTTAGACTGGCGGTATTTTCCGTGCCGTCGCCAAGCCATGAATATTCAGCTCAACATAAGTCAGGAGACTGTCCTTATGGTGAAAAGCATCACATCTATGGGATGGCTGTGGGCAAGCAGCCGAGCCAAGAGAAGCTATAGCCTTAAATCTCCTGCCAGGTGGCCGTCATGAAAAAAAATATATATATATATATAAAACCAAAAGATTCATAATAAAAGGTGACAGTAAACAGAAACAATTTTCAAGAGGGAAAACAATGACTACCCGATTAAGATGTCCTTATGGTGAAGTTCAAATATATGCAATGCATGAATAAAAAAAAAAAAAAGACTCAAGGCTTCCATCTCTTGCCAGGTCTTTGTAAAGACAACTTACATAAAATCAACAGCACAGATTGATAACAGAAGGCCACAGTACTGTATACAGAAGCAGACACTATTCAAGCAGTGCACATTGCGACATGCAGCACAAAGAAGGAGACAAAGGGGCAAGTTATACTCCAGCAGTTACCTTCCCAGCCATTGGGTCCTGGGAGACCGGATCCAGGGTCATGTACTTCTTCTGCTTGACGACGTTCAGGACATCATAGAGCACGCACATCTCAGTCAGCGCGCTCCTCAGATTGTTTCTCACCGAGTCCCAGGGCCACAGCGATGGCTGCAACTTCACTGTGGCTAAAAGACATGCAGGTATCAGGCTGACTACGATCTTCAGCTCTGCTGTTTGCAAACACGTCTCGATACATATGAGCGGTACGCAACCACAGGCAGGACACTAAGGGTATGTACATGATGTGAGCATATGATGATGATATTTGAACATGAGTACAGGGTCTGACCTTCATCCTCCTCAGGCTCCTGCTTCACCCACTCATGCTCCCGATGCTCGCCTTCACCCCCCTCCTCTTCCGAATCGGATCCCTGGCTGAAGTCAATGCGCTGGGCGAGCTTGGCTAGGTTTTGGGACATGGACAGGGGTGGGACGTACGTCTCCAGTCCGTCCAAAGAGACCTCCTGCACCTGCTTCTCGCAGGAGGACTCGATGCTTACACGTACTGCCGGACCACCTGACATGATGCTTGAGACACGGGGCTCAAACTGCATAAAAACAAATTTTCATTATTACACAAACGAAAGCGCACAACGGCAATAATACTTTATTTAACGTTATTTACGCGGGCGTATCTAAGCATTACCTACTATACTATTTAAATACTCCCAAGACATCAAACGCTAGGACTTCGTACGCTAGACAATATACCCCGCAAAGCACTGCAATAGTAAGTGATTATAGTTATACAGCTATATTATTCCATCATTAAAAGTTACTACACATTTCTTAAAGGTACCAACTTTTGTTCTGCAGTAGCAGAGTTTTACTGAATGATAAATTAAAGCCACCTAATTCATAAACGAAGTACATCAGCCCACCACAATTGCGAAAAAGCCGTTTTTCACCTAGCACAAACGCTATAACAAACAAACCAGTAGGTATCTACCATAAAGTACCGGATATAAAGACAAGTGTACAAACACACTACGTTTAAACATATAATAAACATACATTTTATTGACTAAAAAAGAAAAACTCACCTAATTCATAACCTACTTCAAACCACTACTCTGACAGGAAGTGACGTCAAGCCGTATGTTTCAGATTATCGCGAGACCACAATTTCTCATGAGAAGTGGAACGGGTGTAAGGAGTCGCTTCAGAAATTGCTTACATTAATTTTATGTAACATTTAATTTAGTTTAAGCCACTAAATAATTACTGATAGGAAACTGTAACACGTGTGGTATTAGTGTTATCTGCAAAGGCTGGGTTTTATAAACGTCTATAAACGTTTATAAACTGAATTTAATCCGATGAGAGCCGAGTTGCCTAGTACAGTTATAATACATCGCTTCAGGATTATTTACGTATCATTTATTACAATCCGCACTCACATAGACACATCTGCCACCGCCCACCGTGACCGAGCGGGCTGTTCGAATAGCGGAAGTGACGTCACGCGTCTCGCGAATGTCCGTTTGTAGCAGATGCAAAACCATGGAGACGTGCTAGCTGCTAGTGGATAACGTCAGCGTTTGCTCTATGTATTCCTCTTTCTGTTTAAATTGCGTGAATCTTTCCTTCTCTAGACTCGGTCCTTTTAACATATATTAACGGGATTTTATTTCGACGTTCTTTCTTCAATGTTAGGTAGCCAGCTGGTTGTCAGGTTACTTTACTTGTTGTTGTTTTGGTATTAGCCCCGCTAGCTGTTAGCCGGCTGGACGGATAACGAAAACCGACACGCTCACTACCATAACATGGCCCCTAATTTCGTGACAAGCGTGTGATAGACAGGGCCTGGACCCATGTTGGCGGAAGGCATGGACACCAGGCATGGTCCCGCCAGCGCCTTGGACGAGCAGGTGAACATGAGGAGGAAGGTGGCCAAGGTGGGCCGACTGAGGCTGAGCCCGAACGAGGAGGCGCGGCTGATCAGAGAGGAGCAGGAGCGGAGGAGGAGGCTTAGGCTGCAGCAGGTGAGAGGACTCCTTAAAGGGGCCTGTTAGGAAGCGCCGTCGTTTCTCTGTGGACCACTGTCTGTCAGTATAAGTGCAGGACATCACGGTGCATGGACCTGCTTCCCATCCTGACACTGGGCATTCATTGCAGGTGCGGGAGCAGGAGCGCTGCATCGCATTGCGGATCCGCAAGGAGGTGCGGCGGCGCAGAGACGGCGAGCTCCAGAGGCTGGCCGAGGAGCTGAAGGGGGGATGGGAGAGGCAGCAGGAGGACAGGCTGCAGGCCCTGCAGGAGCTCTACGAGGAGAGCCTCGGGGCTGTGGGGGAAGGCTACAGGAGTGCCAAGGAAAACGTGAGCTGCTGCCATCGCTGGCCTTCCATCCCCACTGACAGGGAAGTCGCATCCCTGCTTTGGTGTGCTGCAGTGAAGATGCGAGCGAGAATGGCTGCTTATCGCCCGACTGCAGGAACCTGACTGGGCGGCACTGGTGCGGCAAGCGGGGGAGAATCAGGAGCAAGCAGCGCGGCGGCACAGGGCAGCCCTGATGGAGCTCAGGTGGCAGAGGGAGCAGCAGCAGGAGGAGCAGTGTCGGTAAGGAGCAGGCCGCGAGGCCCTCCCGGCCAGCGCTATCGTGGCTCCGTTGACCCTCTCCTTTTTGCAGGCGCGCCGAGGCCCGGAGGAGAGCCATGCTGACAGAGAAGGAGAGGGCAGCCAAGGTGACGAGCCTGCCGCCCCCACCACCAGACCCCTTCCAGGCAAGTTTGTGTTGGTGACTCCAAACACCCTGGGGAAGGCGCCCCCCAGTGGCTCATCTTCGCCATATGTGAATCCCGCCTGATGGCTTGGCTTTCCTTCTGCCCCCAGAGTGTGGATGTGAAGCGCCCCCCGATGGCGAAAGTGCCCAGCGCGGCTAGCTTCTCTGTCACACGCTACCATCTGCCTGACGCGGCTGTGGATTGTGAAGTGGAAAGTAACCAAGTAGGAAAGCAAGATGACATTTCTGTTTTATTTTGATGCACGGTTTGGGTTTTTCTGGGGTTAATGAAATGTAGCTTGAGGGCAAATTTTTTTTGGCACTTTTCTATATTAGTGGGAGATAACTTAGTTTTAGTAGGTGACGAAAAAGCAAATGCGTCTTTTGTTCACCTTATAATTGTTCGCCTGGCATTTTACGGACAGCCTGACGCCCGGCTTGCAGCAGCGGCGGAGGGTCGGCGCCTAGAGGAGCTGGGCCAGGAGGGAGAGCGAGAGCGGAGGGAGCAGCAGGAGAAGGCTCGCATTAGGGGGCAGCATGCTTTGAGGAAGGAGCATCTCGCACAGGTGTGTGGCCCCCACACAGCAGACATTCAAGTAAATGAGCTGCATCCCAGCAGTCTGAAATCTGAGCAAAGAATCTTTCTGTGATTAAGCTGAAATACAGACCATCCACACCTTACAGCTGGGTGCTTTTCTGACACACAGGTCATATATCGAAATAGATGTATGTTGGAATATGATGATTGTACTTTTAGGTGTGTGAGACTGATAAATGCGTGTGACACTGGGATGGTCATCCCACCATGTAGTACAGTAGTTTCCTGTGGTAACCATCATACATTTGCTTTGGCTGTAATATCGTGGACGGTCTGTATGCCTCTTTCATAGACCTTTTCTTAGCTGTATAAGTTCATATGTTGTGTTGCCTGCAGGTTTGGGTGGGTATGCATGAGAGTGGAGCATGATTTCCAGACAGAGTCTGCGCCTGTACCTGTCTTACATTTGCCCTGCTGCCCTGTATGCTCTGGTTGCGCAGGACCACGAGCGTTTCCTACAGCAGCTGGGCCGCCTGCAGCAGGCCGACCTGCTCCGACGTAGGCAGCGGGTGGCTGGCATGCCCCCGCACATCTTCCAGCCACCCCACCAGAGACAGGAGTTGGCAGAGGAAAGGCAGCGGGACCTGGAGGCTGCCTTTGAGGACTTGTATGCAGGAGAGAAAGGTGAGTGGGCTGGAGGGGCCCTCCTTTCAGACAGTCCTGTGTCTGCTCTGACTTCCTGTCATGAGGAGCTGGGCATTCCAGTCCTGCCCAGCTGCTTCTCGTTCTAGCGTTATTTTTAATGTTTGAGTTAGAGGGTTTCTTGGAAGTTATGTACCGTACTTTTGAAGCCTGCAAGGTCTGTATCTTATTATTAAAAACCCTTCATGTGACTCTGTCAGTAAAAAGTTCTGCAGTAGTCTTTTGTCTTCCTGATGTGGTCCCTCTTGATGATATCTGCTGCTTGACCATGGAACCATTCCCTATGGGTCCCACAGGAGTGAAAGGAGACCTGGTCCTGCATCTCATACCAGAGCCACTTCCCGCCGTATCTCAAGACAGCCTGGATGAGGATCTGGACGTGACCCTGGAGCCCGGTGCAGAGGAATTGACAGAAGGAGGCGAGAGCCAGCCTACAGCTTCACCTGCAGAGGAACAAGGTTTCTTAACTCATCCGGTGTATGAGGTCATGAAGACCCTGCATTATTTTAGTAATTGTACCTTAGGTTTGAAGTTACTAGTCCTTATTGGTGCTGTAATTAGTGGATATAGCTCTAATCACTAAGGCTCTGTGTTTGGTAATTGTTGATGTTCGGCATTGTAAACACAGCTCAGTCCGCTGAAGCACCCCACAGAGACGTACTGAAGAAGCTTCTGGAAAGGATCCGGGCACAGAGGATGCGGCAAGGCAGCCAGAGTGTGAGCGGGAGCGGGAGTCAGGTGACCGCTGGGGACAGGGTCACTATTGAGAGTGGCTCGCTGAGCAGCGAGGACAGGGAGCGGCCCCTGTCCCCAAGTCCAGCAGGGATCACAGAGCCTGACCCGGGGCCACCTGCGCAAGGTCAGCCCCCGATCGCGAGTGCTCTTCCCCACTTCTCTGCTTATAATGCAGAGAAAAACATGCCATGTCTTCCCTTTAATCACAGCTCTCCTGTTAGTTTCAGCCCCTGAGGTGACCGAGGATTCCACCGTCGCAGGAACCGTGTTGCATCACAGCAGCGGGGCAAGGAAGGCAGAGAGGAGGATGCGGGTATGCACGGTTTCCCTCTGTCCGCCGACTCTTCCCATTTTTATGCCGGCGCCTGTCCTGTGTTCAGACATCATGCCGCAGGCCCCGTTTGTGGCAGAAGTCGGGAATTAGCTTTTAATGGCTTCCTGGGGAGATCAGCAGGAAGGATTGCTAGCTCAGTGGTACCAGTTTAATGTGCATCAAGTGCCCCACTGTGTGGAATTGTCATATGAATGTGCTATTAGTTTGGGTTCCCCTACAGGTTAGATTATGCCGACTGCAGTTTGGTGCAGTTTGAAGGATAATCTGGGTGCTTTTCCTTTGCCAACTAGTTATGCAAATAAATCACTTGCAAACATGTAATACATCCACAGTTCTGAAATGTTTAGTTATGATCTCAGAAAACAAATTAAGTAAAAAGACAATAATGCTAGATGTGTGGACAAATGAAACTTTAATTATGATCTGGTCAGAAAAAGATTCAACAGGATGTGGATTGCATGATAAGAATTTTTTAAAGCATTTGCTGTATGAAATTAGGGATGCACGATGTTGGGGAAAACGTCAAATATCGCAATGTGATTTTGCTGCAATAAATTTTGGGATATTTATAAAGCATAAAATGAGTTCAAGCACAAACCCATCTAGGAATGATTTAAACGGCAAGGATGAAAATGATTATGATTGGCACCAAGAGTGCATGCTGAGCTCTTGCAAAAGCAGCGGTAGTAAACTCTAAACTGATTTTTTAAACATTTACTAGATAATCTTGAAAAGGAACAATTATTAAATTAGCAAAGTTTTGTTCCCTATGACCGTACAAATGTTTTGGCAAAACTTAACCCCCCCCCCGCCACCACCACACTATGGTGTCTGGACGGTACGAAAAAGCCATATCTCAAACCATCTATCGCAGTCCCTGTGACGTTAGAATTGCATGCGCATGACATGCGATGTTGGTATTAATATTGCATATTGCCCAGCCCAATAAACTTTAACCATTTTCAGATTCAGTACAAAGTACCCTGCCTGGCATTGTGGTGTTATTCTGTGCTGGTACCAGGTTTTATGCCAGTGGCAAACCAACACAAAGTACTGTACTTTCAGTACTTTTTTTAGATACTAAGTATGGTATTTGCAGTGGAGAAGTGCTCTCTGACAGCAGAGGGGTGACCTCTTTTCCAGGAGGCTGAGCTGGAGCGGCAAAAGCAGGAGCAGCTGGAGCTTTTGGAGGAGCTGGAGGAGCAGAAGCGCAGCCTGGAGCTCCAACTGCGGCTGGGGCACCCGTCAGCAAAGGATTCTGGGAAATGTGGTCCAGCCAAGTCACCTGCTGACTTTCCTGAAGCGCAACAGCCGAGTGTGAGTTGAACTTGGGCTTGTGTTCTAGTAGGCATGGGGGGAGCATGTGCTTAGAATGAATGAAAGGGTGATTGGGTCACACGCATGATGTAGAAATATAAGTCTATAACACTGTATTCTATGTCTAGGTTTGTACGTCTTGGAATCAGGTGAAAGCAGGCTGTTTAGAAATCTGTGTAGAAATTCTGAAGAACAAGCATCATTAAAAACTAATCTGCCAGTTTTGGGAAATACTCCCCCTGGTTTTGTTGTAAGGGCATGATTACAAGCATGGGGCCATTTGGTAGATTAGAGCTGTCAGCATTGCCACTAGGTCAAGAAACCAGCCTTGAACAGAACTTGTAGACAATGAATTATTCATCTGGACTCAGCTGTTCATCCAACCTGAAGAGGTGTAATAATGAGAGATGTGGAATGAATTGCTGTGCTTTTACAAGTGCTTGTGTTTTTGGTGAGGACCTCCGAAAGCATAGGATTAAATGGCTTAGTCCATTCTGCTGAATGTCTTTTAGACAAGAGCCGACCTCTGCGTGAGTTTTATCCCGAGAAGTGATGAAGGCTTAGAGCAGAGGGCCGACCCTTGAACATGGTTGGGGATCTCAGTTAAGTGTCGACGTGCAGGATTGCATTAGTAACGGTATCGACTCCTGGTCATGGTCTGTTATCTCAGGCGAGCCAGGAAGACCAGCTGATTGCTGGTGAGGACGAGCACTCCAGGAGAATCCGAGAGTATCAGCGGCGGCTCCTGGAACAAAGCCGGTGAGTAGATCCTCACTGCTCACAGCCGTGGGCCACAGCTTCCCGGTATTGTTTCTACGTTTGTCATATCTGTAGTTACATGTCATCGATCATTTGGCTGTATGTAGCTTTTGTAATAATGGCCGTAAATATTTAGTGTCTCTATTGTATTTTGACAGGCCTGTCATTCATGAAATATTAGACAGTCTTTTTTTTATGAACATTGTTGAGCATTCTTGGAGATTGACATGTGTAGGTTGTAGATAGTTTATGTCTGAAACATACTAGCCATTTTAAATTCTAAAGTCTATGTGTTTTATCTGTAGCCTGGTGGGCTGACGTCACAGACCCACAATGCCTGTTCTGTTGAGGTCCATGCTAAGCCAGCGGTTCCAATCTGTCATAGGCTACACCAGCAGTCGGTAGGCCAGGCCCGCCGGCGTCTGGAGGAGTACCAGGGCCTGCTGAAGATGAAGTATCCCAGCCTGAGCTCTCAGGCCACACTCCCCCAACCTCCGCAGGGGGGCCCTGCCGCCCTGACAGCACCTCTTGTCACATTCGTCTCACCTCCCTCCTTCCCTGCCGTGTCACAAGAATGGCAGACACCCGCTCCCCCGCTCGTCCCAGACACACTCTCTCAGAGTGATCGCCCTGAGGGTGCCCTCTCCGGCCTGCCCCCACGAGATTCACCTTCCACTGCACATGACACTGTCCTTCCCTTCCTCGTCGGGGAGAAGTCCGCCCATCCGGACCGGCAGGTTACAGCTCAGCGGTTGGGTGGCGGTCCGGATGCTGACTGGGTAGTGACGGAACACAGACCTGTGGTGCCCCCACAGGGGCCTGGGTTCTCATTGCTGCTGGGAGAGACAGAGTCTGTGCCTGATCAGACCCACCAACTCAACCCCTCCGTGCTAGATAAACAGGGGCTTGGGCAGAGCCGTGCTGTACAGGGGCCCCCGGGACAGACGGGACTGATGAGCATGGAGTGGGCGGGGGCTGCATCCCCCAGCCTCCACCAGCAGGAGGCGCTGGAGGGCGCCCAGCTCCAGCAGCGGTCATTAGACCAGATGGTGCCAGAACAAGAAGACCATGACGAAGAGGACGATGAAGCACGGCTCTCCAGGGCACAGGTGAGAGCAGATGGCGCTCCGGCATTCATCTTCATCAGCGTGATTGGCTCCCCCCCCCCCCCAGCTCAGAGCTGCGGCCATCCGGGGCGTTGCTACCCCCTCTCTGTTTGTCTAGAATCGTCTGCTTTTAGGGTGAGTGGGTAATGCTCTTGAGGGTATTTTGGAAAGTACTCCCCCTGCTGGCATGGCGGCCCTCAGCTTCCATCCCTCTGTGCGATTACAGCTCTTCTCGTCCCCGACGTCTGCCCAGCTGGAAGCCGTGCAGAAGGACACCTTCGACCGCCCGCCACTCAATGGAGCCGTCCTTCCTGCCCCCTCATCCAGAGTGCTCCCTAGTATGTCTCTAGCTGTTCTTGTGATGGCTGAATGATTTGTTTCCTTGTTTGAATCTTGCTGGAGGTCATTTATTAAATTGAGTAGGAAAGTGTGTGTGTGTGTAAGTGCCTGTGTGTATTTGCTCGCATGCGCAGAGCGTCGGTGGCCTTTTGCAAAGCCCCTTGTGGCTGCAGTCCTGTGCTGAGATTTTGACCGACCTGTTACCATGGATACAGCCATTTCGTTATCGGCCTTGGGGTCCAGCAGAGCCTGGGAGGCGAGCCGCTTACAGATGGGGAGTCGATTCTGCAGGAGCGTGCTCCTTGGCTGGGCCTAAACGGGGCCCCGCCCTACACTTTGTGATGCACGACGCGGCACTGACAGTTTCATTACCTTCAAGACTGCTGCCGGTCACCGCGCTGAGTGCCATGTAGCACCATGAGCTGAATTTCTTTTACACTGATCTGTTTTCATCATCCCCCATCTTAGTCTGTGACTAAGGTCTGAGATAGACCATCATTTTATACAGCTATCCTCTTCCTGTCTCATCCCCTGGGCTCAGGCTCTGAGCCATGATTTTGGTGCTGGCTTAGTCTATCTCTGGTGAGAAGTGCTAGTCAGCAGTGCCCCCTGGCTTCATTTTAGCCCCCTTATTTGTGATGTGTATGCCCTCAGTGGCCTGGCCTGCGCCTTCCAATTCGGTGCCTGGATCCCATTTGTCACAACGACAGCTGGGGGTTGAGCGTTTTTCTTTTTTTAATGCTTATTTTTAAGATCGGCTTCAGGAAAGGGAGCAGAAGCAGCCCCTTTGCTCTGCCGCCAGCCCCCCGCCTCAGGAAGGGCTGCTGGTGTGCCCGGCACGCTGACTTATTGTGTCTCTGCCATCCCTGCTCATTGTGTGCTTCTCCATCAGTGTAGACCACTCCTCCTCGGGCCTAGATTTGTATATTTTCTGAAAGGTTTAGCTTCAGAGTGGGTTAACTGGAGAAGGAGCTGGTCATTTTCCGTAAAGGGCCGAGCCATATACGCAGCTGCTAAATAGGGAAGCATTGCCCATTCCCAGCATGTCATGTGTAAGTCTCATTGGGTATCCCGGGTGTCAGCTCAGCCTTCTGAGCAGAAAGGCTAATGGCTATGAAAGTGTTCATTCCCTCTGATTGCTTTTTAATTCTTAGTTCTACTTTAGAAGAACTAGATGATGCTAATTGTGGAGTCAAGGTGATTCCTCGGGGGTGTGATGTCTAGTGCCAGCTATGGGACATGTGTGTCAGCCTCAGCACGTGTAGGATGCAGAAGCCAATCACATGACGACACTAAGGCTCACCGTGAGGTTCCCAGGTGGCCCCTCTCTGCCTACATGCACGGGTGTCCCTGTGAGCGTGCCATGTTTCGCTGGTTCAAATCTGTCTGCCATGCAATGCAGCTTGTCTGGCTGAGCCATGCCTCCGCCCCTCAAGTCCTGCTGCTTACCTGTTGACTGGTTTTTCTGTATTTAATTCTCCCATTGCTGGCTGGCATCACTCTGTGCGTTTTTACCATTCCATTTCTGTGTGTGTCTCTTTTAGAATTTAAGATGCATGCCTGAAGCAGTGTTGCTCACCTCCTCCCCAGACTCTAGGATTCTCAGGGACCTGAGGAGCGCCCCCTATCTCCACGCCCCCAAGCCACCGCTGGCACGGCCCAGGCTGGGGATTCTGGAGATGATCGAGCAGCACGAGCTCAGTGCCATCCAGGAAGTCGAGACGCCGGCCAATGCCAGCCTCGCCACGGGTCAGTCCATCCGCTGATGTCTGAAGCGAAAACGTGTGAACCTGAGGCATTCTGGGATAATTCTGATCACATTCATCACCCAGCAGGTATAGTGTTCATTTTGTTGTTATTTGATGCCTTACAGCGGGTCGGGAGTCACCGGAGAAATCCTGCCCAATAACGGAAGAGGTCAGGGAATCCGAGGGCCTGTCCCAGGCAGAGAGGAGGCGTTACGTCGGTCCCGTTGGCAGCTGGGGGAGCCCCTCGGGTCTGGGTGGTACCGGCTCGGTCCGGCTCTCATGGCGGGACTGGCTTCGGATGGAGGCTGCCTCGCAGGAGCAGCCAGGTGAGTGTCAGGTGGTGAAAGGGCGTCTAGACAGGCAGACAGGATTGTCACAGCCAGGTGTCAAATATTACATTATCCATTATTAATGGGGAGGGCTGTACTGGAGAGTACCGGCAGGGCAGATGGACATGATGTGGCTTTCTGCCCACTGTAAGCCAATGGGAACCGCCCAAGCCGGAAATGGCAATCGCGTCAAAGCAGTCAGCCTGACGACAGGAGCACGATCCCCGCTTTGGTACCTCCCTTCCCTGCCCGGCCCGCCAACTGCCAAGGCTGGGCTCTCCTTTCACAGGCCAGCTGAGCGGCAGCAGCTTTGTACTGGCCCAGTTGATCTGTTCCCATTTTTAGGAGTGATGCCAGCTGTGATGTACTTGCAGTGTCTAGCACTGAATGCCTCAGGAGCTGTGGGGCTGTTACCCAGCCCCCCCCATATGAATTCCCTATTCAGGCTGTGAGTCTCGGGCCTGCACTGGCAAGTGCCCGGCAGCTGTTTGTTTTGGAAGCATGTGTTAGTGTCTTCTGTAGATAAATATCTCCCCACACACTGATGTGTGCAGCCTTGCCTCTCCCCACACAGATCCTGCCCCGGGATGCGTGTCCACGGACGCCCCTGCTCTGCCGGAATGCCGACGAGACGCTGACACGGGTGCTGACGTGATGTCCGGGGCTGGGGGGGTAAGCGATGTAAGCGGGTTCTGCCTGGCCTAGGAGGACCAGCTAGGAAAGGAGTGTCTGCAGATTGCGATAGAGGGTTTATTTGCTTTGCATGTTTTAGACCATGTTGAAACTGTAAACATTTATACTTACAATTAAGATGCTTTATTGATCCCACCAGAATTTCTCCCTGGGACCAATAAAGTTAATCTTAATATTAAGTATAAAATGACTAAGATTAAAATGAGACATTACTGCCCGGCCTTTGAAGGTCCGTTTCTGCCTGTTTCTGTCTGTGTTTTCTCTAATGTATCTTCTGTAATGTGATGCTATCTGTCCTGTGTTCAGATTGACCCTAACCCTCTAAGCTAATAACTGTGTGGTGTTTAGCTACTGTTGGGGCCCCCACAGCGCCCCGTGTTCAGCAGCTCTCCTTCCTCGGTGACTCTCCACATGGAGCCAGAATTCTCCACCTCCATTTCTACTGGGAGCTTCTCCACCACCGAGGCAGACCTGAGCTCTGGTGAGAATGGGTTTGCCACATGAAAACAGCCGGCGCAGCTCGTCACTTAGTCCTCTACTGTCAACCTTTCATATCCTCCGAACCGAAATATTTAGGGATTTTTAGGATCAAGTCCTATGACCTTGATTACGAAGTTATATTTGCTAATCAGGGTCCCCTGTGGCAAATGATGTAAGCTCATTTTATAACAATGGTAATTTTTGAAAGTTCTTAGGAGTGATTCATGGTTTTGTATTTATTGTATTTATTGATTTTTAGATGGTTCCCTCATGTTGCTTTAGCACAGTAAACACTGTGGGATTCCACTTGTTAACTGCAAGTGTATTCCTACCTACAGGAACTTACTTGCTAGCCTTCAGCAACGGAAAGGGGATTTTCTACATGTGCCAGTATCTTTACTAATGCAGAGTTAGGAACTTTGGACCCCGTTGCAGGTGGATCGCCACCCTACCTCCCCGCTCCCACTTGCCGGCTCGCTGCGGAGGTCCGGCATGGCGGCTCCACAGACATCTCGCCCGCGTCCTCTGGGTCCATCTCGCATCACAGCAGTGTCCAGCGAATCATCGACAAGTACATCAGGGAGCTGAATGACTCCCTGCATGTGACTGGAAGTTCCTCAGGTCCGGGTCTCGTTCACTGTCCAGTCCTCATTCGTTTAGTTAATATATACAAATAAACAACATACGACATTACTACAGGCTCTATAGAGGGCCAGTATTTTCTGTTTTTTAGTTTTGTTTGGTGCTTCACTGAAAGAATCTCATGGATTAGGATTACCCCCTTACTCATCTGTACAGTCTTACTTTCAGGGAGATCTGATTTCGATTTGGGGGAGTCCTCGTCCTTTATGTCCCTGCCTGGGCTCCGTAGCCAGCAAAGCACGGTGTGGGTCTCCGGAGCTGCTTCCCCAGACCAGATGAACTGGAGCCAGGACAGTTTGCAGGTTCTGTGTGCTCATTACCCATCTGTATGTCTGTCACTCGTCTGTTTGTCCGATGCCTGCCATCAGGGCGCTTCTGATGCCCGTGGACTGAGATTGACAGGAAACTAATCACAGAATGTGTATCATCCAAATGACTTGTCAGCTTTACTCAGACATGATGTGAACTTCTCAGCAATTAAAATGTTTACTGGTTGCAGTAAAGTGCTTCTGCTGACAAAGGCTCTTCCGCCGTTTTGTTAGAAATCATTTAGTTTCATATTACTGATCTTTCTAGGATTTCAGCATCTCCACCCCGGGTCAGATGCTTTGTGGTGGCTCCTCTTTGTATCTTCAGGAAGCACATGGTGCTGGCCTTGGGAATGTATCTCAGAGTTCCTCCAGTAAGGCCCTTCTCTCTCTCTCCGCCTCTCTCTGCCTTCCCTTTATGAGTACGGCATGCTGACAGCTAGTATTCTGTGTGCCTCTTAGATCATTTTCTCCCACTGGAGCCTGCACCTGATTCAGACTCTTCGTCATCCTCTTCCTCTCGTCGCCGGGGGGGACCGGGGCAGATACAGAGAGCTGAGGTCTGTTCTCCGTTAATCTGCCTTCCTGCTCCCTCCCTGTCACGTCCCTCCCTTCCCATGCTCCTGTGTTTTATGTTGATCTCTCTGTATTCCCAGAATGCCCAGATCAGGCTGTGCTGTCGTTTCTGATGTGTGCCGGTGCCTCTGTCAGCGTGCCTCCTGTTCATTTTCTGCACTGAGGATGCCTTTGATGTGAATGGGCTCCCCTGCCACCTTCACTTTCCTCTTCCTCTGTAAAGGCCCCTGACTTTCTCTTAAATGCTCCAATTCTGCAATCCGCAACAGGCACAGAAATCTACCCCACTTCTCTCTTGTTTAATTACCTTAGTGACTGTTAATTTAGGTTCTTTCCTGCGCCGGTGTGAGACTGGGACAGTTTGATTTCGGCTCTGTCGCTGTCATGTGCGAAAGGTCATGTTGTCCCTTGCCCCCGGGTTGCATGCAAGGCCGTCATGTCTGTTTCATGTCCAGGAGTGGGACTCCGCCATGCGCAGGGTCATCGAGCATCTTTCGGATCAGTCGTCATCTCAGTGCCAGGGGGCGGGAACAGATTCACGTTTGAGCTTGCTGATTGGCCAGCTTCTCAGTCAGTCGTCCTCCTGGATGGATGGGGATACTTCTGCTAGTCGGGAGAATGACATCACAGGTGGAGTGGAGTGATGTTTGCAGTCAGACTAGTGACAGAATATAGGCCTGCAAAGATGGTCTGGCTGAGCCTCACGCCGCATGTTCAAACGGCAGGTGGGTGTGGTGTCCAGTCCCCGCTGCCGGCAGATTCTGACTCTTCAGGGCCCCTGCAAATGAGCAGCGATGTAATACCGCCTGAGAGCTGCAGGTCTGAGCGCCTTCCCCTGGTGGAGGTAGGCTGCCCCTAAGCCGTTATTGCAGACTAATGGTGAAAACTGAGCTGGGGGTGTATCCATCTATGTGTGCTTGGCCAGGTGGGACCTGTGCATCTGTCTGCGTGTGCCTGGCCCGGTGACACATCCACATCCATCTGCGTATGCCTTGGCTGGCAACGTGTGTGTATCCATCTGCGTGTGCCTGGCCAGGTGACACAGCTGCATCCATCTGCGTATGCCTTGGCTGGCAACGTGTGTGTATCCATCTGCGTGTGCCTGGCCAGGTGACACAGCTGCATCCATCTGCGTATGCCTTGGCTGGCAACGTGTGTGTATCCATCTGCGTGTGCCTGGCCAGGTGACACAGCTGCAT
>JAODKN010000038.1:3314550-3336918 GCA_026774425.1 Petrocephalus zakoni
AGGGTCAGCGAGAGCCAGCACTGGCAGCACTGCCGTGAGGGTCAGCGAGAGCCAGCACTGGCAGCACTGCCGTGAGGGTCAGCGAGAGCCAGCACTGGCAGCATTGCCGTGAGGGTCAGCGAGAGCCAGCACTGGCAGCACTGCCGTGAGGTCCCACGTGACCAAGGGGGCGGCCGTAGTGCGCGCGTCAGCATGCTACCTGCTGTCATACGTGTCTGAAAACAGGTCATATTTGTAGGTGGGTCTGAAGCTGAGGGGCGCCTCCTGGAACTCTTGCAGGATGGGGTCCTCCTCCTTCATCAAGGTCAGCTAAGGTGGTATCAGAGAGACACTGATTACTAGGGTACCACTGCTACCATCATCATCACCACCATCATCACTGAGGGCAAACGCACGACGACGCTGGACCCAGGCGCTATTCCGATAAACCCTCTGACCAGGCTACTCTGCAGCGGGGGTGCCGGCCTCGGTATGGGACAGGTAAGCTGCTGGGTCACATTCACCACCCCCGAGATGCACTTTAAGGTCTGGATGGCCAGCTCACCTGGTCCTTCTCCCAGAGCAGACTGAAGCGCTCATTATCGATGGCAGACTGAACAAGGTCCATGGCATGGTCTGCAATGCGAAAGTTCAAGTCCCCGAACCAGAAGAGCAGCCTGTGAGATAGAGACACACGCCCCATAAATTGTTCCCATGGGGTGTCAGGTATGGAACTGGGAAACACAGATTGGACAGAACCACCGAAGGCTGTTTGAGGCTAAAGGCCCGTGAGGTCACCTGATAAAGTATGCAGAAAGCTAGTGTTGTCCTTCGGGTAAATCGTTTGCATCCAGTGCGCGTTATGTGTCATGGGCGGTGGCTAGCTAATCGTATGGTGACATAACACCTACAAACAGGAAGTGGTAAGATGGGCGTGGAGGCGGACCTGTGGTCGAGGACATGGGGCGTGTCGGCCGCACTGAAGGACTGCGTGCACAGGATGTACTTAAACTCGTCCACGCGCTGCGAGGCGTAGTCCATGTGCGCAGCCAGGTGGCAGTTTAAGAAGCAGAGGTCGTGGCCGTAGAAGGAGAAGCGCACCGAGACTCCGCCCTTGTTGCCCTGGGAACAGCAAAAAGGGGCAGGGCAGAGGAATAAGGTGCAGAAGGAAGGCGGTCCCTGCTAATCGTTAGCTGGCACCTCTTGGGTCGCCCTTACCCAGTAGCGCAGGACCCCGGTGGGGGTGTAGGCGGTCTCGATGTGACGGATGAAGGGCACATGATCGAGCCGCGAGAAGAGGAGGAGGAGAAGGCCCTGCATACGGATGGAGCTGACCTGCATGGGGCGGGCAGAACCGGAGGGGAGGAGCCAAGACTGACTGTGCAGCACAGCACAATATTTCAATCGCCAAAATATTTCGAGCAGGACCCCCAGTCATGACTCTGTAGGTCACCACCGTATTTTTATTGTAAAAGCAACTCACACTGTTAAAAAGGCTGGAGACCACTGCTATACAGAATATGTGATACAAGCAAGTTTCAGGTAAAGATGACCTTTAAATCAATATTCACAGGTCCCCAGGCAGAATCCATTAGGAGGAGTAATAAAGTATTCCAAGGAAACTCTGCAGCAATGCCTCCCAAACATTTGGAGACAAAGAACCAATTTTATGTTTTGGTGCCTCACCCACTCCAGATGAAGACGTCTGTGAATTGGCCGCATTGTAACGCTCACGCACAACCACAGGGGGGCGGCGGCAGCCATTGTGTACCTTCATGTAGCCCTGGGCTGCTAGTCTGGTCATAAACACGTCACTCCAGGAGTCCTCAAAGGCTAGGTCTGCCACAAACTTCAGAGGAGTAGAATTCACCTCCTGCAGGCTGCCAAGAACAGGTGTAAGTAATGTCATCAATTAACCAACATGCCACCTGCTGGCTGTGCTAAGAAATATAAGGTTAACAGCAGGAAATTCCCAGAACTTAAGCTTAAGGACTTGGTTAGAATATCCATCCTCATTTGGTGGTCAAACACAGGACACCCGCCTCCCCTGCATTTCTGTCCAATCCCAGAAGTCGGAGCTCACCCAATGGCATAGAGATCTGGTGCCCACTGAGTGCCTGGCTGAAGTAGAGAGCTGACGTCACCTGGAGGTTCCGCGGTAGCCACGTTCCATGTGACCACATGCAGCCTTCATGAATGGAGGAAACAGAAGAGAGAAAAAATACATGTCATACAATCGCTTTGCAATAGAATAGGCAGGTGTACTAAACAACAAATACAGTGTAGTCAGGGGCTGAGCTCAGCACCTAGGCCTGCTCAGTCAGCCATGCACAGCCCCGGGGCAGAGAGGCAGGACAGGCAGATGGTGTGTGGGCCTGCAAGGCAGCGGCAGGTACCTGAAGGCGTCCCCCCTGCCGCTGGATTTGCTGCTGCCCTTCCCCAGGCTGCCGGAGTTTAGGGGACCTGCCGAGGGCCCCACCTCCATCCTCTGACCTGCCAGGACACCCAGTTAGCAGCTAGCCTCGAAGCCTGCCCTCGGCCTGCTGCCACATGGCTGACAAAGGCATTTATATCATTTAAAGGGCACATTCTTTACTCCAGTGTGGTTTTTCAGTACAAATACAGGCACATGTTTTGCAAGCGTCTAATCGGTTTCTGTGGATATTCCTGTCAAAAATGCTTTACCACGAGCACAAACACTGATAACCGTCTAGGGTGACCAGATAATCCATGTCATCCCGGACACTTTAAGCTACTTTAGCTTTTACAAACAACTTTAAACCTGAATAGTTCAGTTCTTCTTGTGCTTTGGTTTGTTTCCTTGACTGAAAGACTCATCCAGCCTTTGCGCATTAACATCCAGGTCATTTTGATTTAAATGGTAGTTTGCAAATCCTGTCCTAGTTCAAAGTGTCCGGGATGACATGGATTATCTGGTCACCCTATAACTGTGGCCGTTACAGCTAAAGTAAACAGACATGGAAATGCACCTTTATACATTTTCAGATTATCTTCAGAGGAGATCAGGGTAGTCCGATATGGAACAGGAAATGTACTTAAAGGCTATTGCAACATCAGTGATGCAGAATTTCAAGCAACAAACAAGAACCATTTATGAATATTTCATGTACGTAACCAAGAAGACATTTAAGGTAGCTTTACTATAACATTTAGCAACATTTATACAAACCACACGGTTCAGAAAGCCAAATATGTTTATGAAGGCGTTTTCTCGGGTCAAATGGTTGAAGATGTTTTTAGCCAATGTCATATAAACATTGGCAAAATATTGGGTGGAAACCTTGAATTCAAAACCTCGGACATACTATTTAAATGCATTTCTCGTTACTTTTAGAGCAAAAATACAACCCGGAAGCGGAGGCCCGAGTCGGTGCGCGGGGGCCGAGTCGCGATCGGCGCGCGCTGTCCGCGGCCCGGCTACGGCGTCAAAATAAAAGTCCCCCGTCTGCGTGACGGCTTCCGCGTGACGGGGGTCCCATCGCTCGCGTCCTAAAATAAGCTTATTGCATATGCATTATGACGTCAGCGAGCTGCCTGTCTTACCTGAGGGCAGAAAGCGGCCGCTCCTGCACCGGCAGACGCGCTAAATGGTTACAGCCACAGAGCAGCAATAGGGTTCCCTGCGTTATTTAGCCACCAGCCGTAAGGGTCTCCATGTGACAGAGCCGGCGGTAAGTAACGCTAATAAGGAGCCGCGGAGGAGCCGGCTCGCAGGCCTACTGCTCCGCGGGAGGAGGCCGAGCTTCCGGGCGCCCGGTCCGCTCACCCCGCACCGCCAGTGCGCGTCTCTCCCGCGTCGGTGAGCTGGCCGATTCGGCTGCCGCGGGTGATGGACGCAAACGCGGACCCGTGTCGGCGCGGCGTCCTCCCCCCGCCGCCTTCCCGGGATAAACACGCCGCTGCCGCGCGAGAGCGCCCCCTGGCGGCCGCCGTTGCCGCGCGAGAGCGCCCCCTGGCCGCCGGGAGCGGAACAGGCCGTGTCGCTCTAAGCAGGTCCCGCTTACAAGGACGCGATTCGCCTCCAGTTCGCTTTCTTACTCCATGCGCCTTAAGATCATAGAAGATGGATGGATTATCATCTTGGGCACAGTTACAGTTTCTGGAACCTCGCTTTTTAGTGCCATCAGTAGGATTTTAATTCCCCATTATCTAAACATTTTTTTTGTTGATCCTTCTTAGCCAGTGGGGAACTCACTTGTACATTTAAATATTTTGTTATTTTTACTGAGCAGTTTTTAAAAGAGCTTCCCATGATTTGATCTACATGTCCTCAAATTCCAGTTAAAGCAGAGTATTCTCACCAAATTATTCATTTTTAATCCTGGGTGGCCCTGCCTACCAAAACATCATACTACATACATGGCCTCTCCATGATCGAGGGCCAGACAGAAGTAGGGGACTTTGACCAGCATGTATTCTTCAGAGTCTCCTGTAGAAAACGCCACAACTCAGGTGGGGGTGACTTCAGCAGTTTGCCAAGCACCATGCAAGCATGTTTCAGCGAGCCTCACCAGGAAACATTCTGCTGGTAAAAAAATGAATCTCAGCCAATCATACGATGCAGATCTGTCACCTTTATTCTGCACCATATCCCAGAAACGACGTGAGAGGACACCTCTCACAGAAGCTGCCCCCTTGTTTTAATTTACTTATAACAGTCATAGCAAAACATAGTACCACGGAGATATAGAATATTACAAAATGGGTTTTTAAAAAATACACCCAAAAAGGGGACATATGCAGCAGTTCACTGCAACAATTACAATCCAACCCAATCAGTCTTCAGTGTAACATGTCCGATGCAGCAGCAGACAGTGAAAACAGGCACACGAAATCAGGAGAAGAATTTAAGATGAACACATAATTAGACATGCCCGCTCCCGACAACCTAAACAAAATATGAAACGTGGATATTGTCTTAACATTGAAAACATGATTTGTAACCCAGCATTACAGTGTAGATCTGAGGAATGGGCCGCGAGAGACCTAAGGGTCCATGGCCTGAAAATGGTTTCATGTATATGAGAGGCTGTAAACAAGTAACTAGCAGTATAGATGGTGGAGTAGAACAGACAATCAACAGCTAACAGTTCGCACTTGGTGCATTTTAATTATATTAATCTCTTTAAACGCAACCATCATTAACAAATGATATAAGCACCTGTACGGACAGTACTGGCCATACTTTCCTGCCTGGCCAGTGTTAGAGTCTGACTGCAGAAACTCCCTGCAGCTGAGGCCATATATAAAAAAATACAAGTGATGGAAGGCGGTCAGGGGTGGGGGGTTTATGGACCCCGCAGACAGCTATACAGAGGTGATGCTGCTGGTGTTTCTGCCCTAAGACACAGAAAGACGGAAAGTAAAACAAAGAGCATCAATTGAAACATTTAAAGGCTTTGAGGAGCAGTTCTGCAATCCGCAAGTGATGCCCCCTCCCCCAGACCCTGGGGGTCACCTGAGAGCCGCAGTTACGCCGGTAGCTCAGCCACCTCACTCCTCTGTCACCACCGTGCCCTTTATTGGGTCCTTCTCGCGCATCTGTAACACAAAGATAACAGAAATGCATGTGGGGCTGCTGGCTGAGTGCCGTCGGCGTCCGCGCGGGAAACGGGGCCGTCGGCGACCGCGCGGGAAAGGGGCCGAGACCTCGTCCAGCTGTCGCGAGGTGGCCTCTTCCATGCGGCGAATGTCCTCCATTGACAGGTCGATCCACCTGTCGATCCAGCAGAATAGCTGCCTGTGGAAGTTTGTGAACAGTCGCTTCTCTTGCTGGAAAAATGAGTAATGAAAAAAATAAGAACATTTATGTCGTTATTTAGCCATTAAGTTATTATACAACATTATCAAAAGTTATTTAAGTTATTATACAACATTATCAAAAATCAACCACTAGAGGTCAGACAAGCACCATGTTCCTGCATTAAGTGGAAACACGTAGCTCTTTAAGCCCACTGCCTTTGGGGTTTTTCCCCCCATAACAGCAAACAGCGAAGTTAGGAAGTTAGGGTGACTGCTGGGATTGGAAACAAGTGGCGCAAGGACAATGAATTGGGAAAAAGCTGCTATTTGACTTCCTCGTTTGATGGTATAATCTAAGGCAACATCAAAAATTCCACATCAATCCCGAAGGGCACTCCACACACACACACACACACACACAATCAGACCCGCGTACCTATCTAAATGGGTACCGTCTGTTCATTTCTATGGGGAAAAACCCTAATCCCAAGCAGGACACCCTTAACCCCTACCCAGCCCTAACCTTAAACATAAGTAACCAACCCAAATTTTTAGTTTTCTAATTGCAGTCACAGATTTTTATAAAATTTAGGTTATTCAAATGAGGACCTGAAAAATGTCCACAAAAAAAAAATTTCAGGTTTTATCAAACTTTGGGGACATTTTGGTCCACAGATGGAATCTACGGAAACCTAAAGACACACAGACACACAGCCCTGACTGCCAGCCACCAGCCCGTTTCCCAGAAAACTCCCACCTTGTGGATGAAGTTCTCCACCTTGTTCTGTAGACCCCACCACTTGAACTGAACAGTGACCAGCTTGTATGCACACATGTGGGGGCAGTCCTTCGTAGAGAGCTCTTTCTGAAAGTTAAAAATCAATAAAATGTAGAACAAAAATCAGCCAGAGACAGAGTCACGAATCCACTACATAAAGTGTTCCTGTGAATATCCCCGATGCATTTACAGCGCCAAGATGGCGGCGGTAACAGTAAAGAGGCCCCACCCACCTGCCAGTCAGGACCCAGGGGCCCCCGGCCCGTCTTCGCTGAGCTGAAACGGGCCGGATCTTCATCAGGCTTGTAGTCCTATGGACATTGTAGAATGGGTTGTGAAAAGATGCTAGTGAAAGAGAACAGAGAAGGTACGCCTGCCAGGGAGCACCCACGTGAATCTACAGCGTCTCACCTTGGTGTCCACTTGGCTTCTGTCAGCAATGTCTATGTGGACCACATTAACATTCTTCCAAGTGTCGGCATCAAGACCGTGCACCTGGAGGGTGAAAAATAAGATTTAACACCAGACAATTAAAAACACCTGTTCACTAACACATCCTCAGAGAAAGTCACTATCCGTCTTTAGAAGGACACATCACGCTTAAAATGTGATCAGTCCCAGCCCCACTGGAGATTAGGCAGGGTAACCAGGGTGAACATCTGCCAGCCAGTGGTGTCTCAGCTCCAGTGCAAGCTGCTAAATTAACAAGCTTAAATAAATAACACTCACATTTTCCTGGGTGCCGAGGTCTGGTTTGTGCCACGTCTCGATCTTGATAAGAAAGTTATCCTTCATGTACTCGTTCTGCGAGAGCAGCAAAGCCACACGTCAGACTCGACTCACAAGCCGGTCACAGGTCAGTAGCTGATAATGGCACAGATTAGCAGAAAGAAAGGTAGCCCACAGAAGCAGTAATGGGTTAAGCACGGGAAACTACACACCCTCTGCACACACACACACACACATCCCAGTTAACATAACTTAGCATGTGCATTAGCATGGTATTAGCATGTCACTGAAGAAATTTGTAAAAGATTAGAATGAGTACTTACTGTAATTACTGCACCATGGAGATAAAATGAAAACAAAAAAAAACAAAAACAAACTTTTAGGACACACATTCAGAGACCATCCTTAAATGTCACTTTAAAGCTATCAAAACAATCTCTGAGGATAAGTCACTCATGATCTTAGTCCAGAGACTGAAATTAGGAAAAGGCCACACAGGGGGACTCTTTGGAGGCTGGAGTGGGGCAGATCCGCCCCCCCTCCCTCTGTCCCAACACAAACAGCAGCACAGAGGCCTTACTCCATCCAGAGGCTTCACTTAGAAGGCTGGGATTAGCAATGTACTCAGGGATTCCTCTACATCACAACAGAGCTGTGCAGGGTGTTAGGCCCGGGTGCCGGCCTGGACTCACCGGTGCGGCAGTAGGGGTAGGCATTCCAGGCTTTCTCGTGGATTTTAAGGGCAGAGGATGGGGCCAGCGCTCGCACAAATGAAGGGACTTTACTGGGGAGGAGAGACTGGGGGTCAGAGCTGAGCAGCGAGGCGGGGGCCACATGACGTGAGAAAACGTGTGAGAAGGCCTCACCTCTTCAGGTGGTAGATCTTGTGTGTGTACTGGCCCTTCTCGCCCTCCATTTCGTACGGTTCATTCTGCAGGACCTCCACCCCTTCGCCACCTCCAGTCTCATTTTTACTGGCCTCTGCCACAGAGTACAGCTGCCCTACTTTGTACTGAAAGAGACGATTCATTCTCATACAACTCCATTTGTACACATTTGCACAAACTATTGAAGAACACCGGCTGGATATACAGGTATAGGTGAATGCCGCCAATAAAGTCAATAAAGCTTTAAGAGACATTTAAAAGAAAACCAAATGCAAGACAGAGGAAAGCAAAGTGAGGATTATGAGCAGAGGGTTTGGGACAGAAATGGAAACTGATGCTGGTGAACTTGCGTCCATTCCTTTATAATGTGTGGCCAGTGACAGCCAAGGCTGCTTTCATATCCGAATCATTTTAATCATCTAAAAAGAACACAGACAGTAGCCTTGTGCCGTTAGTGCGAAACAAAGCCAGAAGTCTTACTCACAGGAGTAGCCGAGTGTTGTGTGCGTTTTTGCATAGGGTTGCCAGGCAACCCCTTTAAGGTAATGAGAGCGTCATTAAAGTAAAGACAATGACGATTCATGTGGGATAGAAGTATGACACATGACATGAAGGAAATGTAATGAGCTTCCCATTATCGTAAGGAAGGCAGCAAGAAACACAGCAATCTGGACGGATAAAACAGTACATAATTGTGCAACAGATAGTGTTTACATGGCCGTTTCACAGCTAGCTGAGTGCAGGAGCGCCCCCACGCGTGCACAGGAACTTTGCAGGGAAGGACTGTTAGTGCAGGTCCACAACCAAGGTATTTATCAGCTTTTCTGGACTCCTTAACTGGCCTATATGATGGCCAGAAACCCAGCCGGGGACATCCCGTCCTCCAGTGCAGGTCGGGAGCAGCGGTGACACAAGCTGTCCTTCTCCCTCCCCTCAGAGCTTTGTCTCAGGCACTCAGACACATTAACACCAGGCTGTATTTCCTGGAGCAGACCAGCCATTGCTCAGGATTTAAATGGAAACACAGCGAGGCTAACATGCTAATTTTCTGGCCAGCTGGTAAACCACAATAAAGTTGTACCTGCGGGCTGGGGGCCAAGCCGGGTTATTCCCTGCCAAAGGCCCCCCACAGAGCCATACGTATCCACGTAGCCTCATGTCTAAAACAAACCATAGTCACCACAGTCACACACATAAATGAGATTAATGAAGGAACTGAAAACACCTCAATAAAAGCCTGTGGGGAAGAAATCAACACATCCCTTATTCACGCACACACACACACACACACATACATACAGATACACGCACACACACACATACACATACAGACACACGCACACACACACACATACAGACACACGCACACATACACATACAGACACACACATACAGATACACATACAGACACACACATACAGATACACATACAGACACACACATACATACATACACAAACAGTCACACACACATACAGACACACACACATAGACACACACACATACAGACACACACACGCACACATACAGATACACATACAGACACACACACACATACAGACACACATACACATACAGACACACACATACAGACACACGCACACATACAGACACACACACACATACAGACACACACGCACACATACAGACACACACACACATACAGACACACGCACACACACACATACAGACACACGCACACACACACACAGACACATACATACAGACACACATACACATACACACACACATACTCATACAGACACACGCACACAGCTCCGCTGGCACAGTGCCTGGCACTGCCACGGGAGCCAGCCTGGCCCCCCAGCCGATCTGATGGACTCTGCCAGCCCTGATCCAAGCCCCCCCCCAGCCAGTTCTTCCAGCTGAGCTCTTAATTAGCTCTTAATTAGCTCTGCTTGATCCGCTGGCAAATTCCAGCAGTGATTTGACATTTTTAAATGTTTCTGGAGTTTCCCCCTGTATTGGAGGTGTGAAGCTGCCAATAAAGAGAAAATAATCCATTTTCTAATTTAAAAGATATTATAAGGCTCATATAGCTACATATATACTCACACTGCCTAAAAAGATCTTCTTTTGCTCAATCACATTGAAGTGTGCCAACAGGACAGGAAACCTTTGCTTGAGTAAATTTAGTTTTAGGAACCACAGACCATCAAACCAGTTCTATTTTCACTCCCACAAAGAGGACCTTCACACAGGACTCCAAGTTAGGTTCAGAACCTGCCACACTACTATGGATCCACAGATCAGAGTCCATAAACCTGCGCTGGAGAGTCAGTGCCTGCATCTTTGTCAAGCTGCATCCAGCATGACTAATCAGTAATTGTACCACCAACAGGCAAACTGAAGAAAACAGAAAACTTGACCAAGACGTTTCCCTCATCAGCACCTCACGCTCAAGTCACGCTCGTGATTACGTCGTCTGGCCCAACAGGACTCGTGCAGTTCTGCTCAGGACAAAGGACTGGGCCAAGTGTGAAGAGAAGTATGTCACGTCAGGACAGAAAACTACAAGCGCTTTGAGTGAATAACTGACAGGCTAAAACGCACCCTACACAAGGCATGATCCATCTATTGGGGATCATTTACATGGCTAAAAATCAAAGAAGTCTGCTACAAAATCTTACCACCACAGAACACTGCAGCCAAGAAGAGTATTCAGATTAGATTGTGACAGTTAACAATGTGCTGGCAGGCCTGCAAGAGCCAGAAGCGCGCACACACTGCCATGGGAAAGCTTGGAGGAGCATAGAGAAGTCAGCACAGGTAGACAGGAACTTCAGGGTGTGAGAAAAATGCAGGTTGACAGCCCCAACTGCAATCCTGGCTATTGTGGTCTGCCGGATGAAAGTAACACACAGGTACTGAACACAACAGGGAACAAAGACAGCAGCTCCCCACACCTACCTCATCCACAGAAACAGGCAAGACCACTCGACTGTAAGAGAAACGACAGGAGACACAGTCACAGCAGAAACAGCATGTTCTCTGTACCTAAAAGCACATTTTCTCATTTGGTCAACTCTTATTCTGGATGGAATTCAGCTGTATGACAGGCAACTAAAAGTCTATCAGTAACATAATGGGAAGCTGTAAACAGTGCTTCAGCTATAGTCACCCACAACAGAGCACAGAACTACGGAGAACTTCATGTCCATAGCAAAGGATTGTGGGTACATATCAACCATGTCCATCGTTACAGTAGTGGTAGCACATTTGTAATCTCAGGACAAAATAGGAAGCAAATCTATTTAAAATGGAACAAAAAGAAATGTGTAGATGCCATATCCGTCACCCGTAGCTCAAACAGCACGATGAGGGCATGACAGTGCTGCACCCTCTCAGCGCATCTCAGTGAGCATCAGCACGGGCCCGAACCTCCGAACTCCCACTCCGTCGGAACCAAAGTGTCGCTGTGGAGTGTTTGCGCACATTAAAACTGATAATAAAGTATATTATATTAAATACTACAGACGTAGTAGACGCTCAGCATGCCAGATAAGGCCCATGCACTGACTAGTCTACTTAGGTAAGGTCGAAAAGTAAACGAGTTAACAAAAGTCTTCGCTGCCGCGCCGGAGCCTGCATGACCATCCGGGCTGGCTGCTACCCCTGGCTCCCCGTCATTATACGCGGGTAGCGCTGCCGGGGAAATGTAGTATTATACACATTATTAATTATACACATTATTATGCACACAATACAAAGCCCCCGGAGTGCATGCTTCGGGTGTGCGCGTCCCACGCCGCCGGGGTACTGCCCGCCCGCTCCTTCGCCCATTCATTCGGGCTTACAGCCGCAGTGCCCGAGAGCGCCCCCCACAGGACAGAAGCCCGTCCACGGGCAGGCTTCGGGCGGCCGCCTTTTAGGAGCGAAGGCTGGAGAGAGATACTCACTACTCCTTAATGATCATTCTGGCCGCCCGTCTGCTTCCCTCCGCCTCACTGTGTGCCGATTCCTGCGGCTTCACTTCCCGAACGGGGCTGTCACGTGGACCACGCCCCCCGCGCGCCGTGACGTCACGCCGCCCGGGGCGGGGGGGGCGTGGCAGTCGTCCATCATTAAGCCAGTAAGTCCATCAATAAGCGGATGAATCACAGGGCGAAGGCAGCGCTATAAATGTGCGGGCGCGGCAGGGTCGCTTCATAACAAATATCCCAGTCACCCAGCAGGATGTCGGCTAAGGTTCCTCATTTGGACGGGAACTTCTACCAGGACATTACTGCAGAAAGGGTTTGGTGAGAAGTACCTGCAGTACTACTGGAAAAACGACAGGGAATATCTCGATGCTTTTAAGGCGAATCTTTGTAGCAGTCGGGAATACTGGGTAACAAAACAGGCCTACTTAATCAGATCAATAACTAAGCCACATACTACTGTGAGCTCAGCAAGTCAAACAGATTAGAGATTAAGGAGACAAGACGGTCTGATTCCAAGGAGGGGTCCTGGTGGTGTACATTTGACCAATTTTAAAGTGTATTTGTAAAATCATTAACACTGGCTTTCAACATTTTAGCAAATTATTTTCACCTAATATTTATTTTTCCATATATTTCATTTTTAAACAAAAAACTACAGTGGCAATATTGCAATGTTGAGACAAGTAATTAAAATACAACATACTTGGGTAAAAGATTCTGACACAAACAAACAAACAAAGACCAAAAAATAAAAACCTTGTGATTAAGAAAATTACAAGTCAGGGAGAGACATCAGTGTCATTTTCACCTCCAGTCAATCAGAAAGCATCCACATAGTCAGCATTACAAATTCAGTCCTTTAATCACAGAAAAGGCATTCAGACACCATTCAGCAGAGAACTTTGGTGAAGGATTAAACTCAAAACGACAACATGACGCCAATTGATCAGAGACATTAATGTGTGGTACAGAAAAGTGCTGATTCCCCCGATTGGAGGGAATGAATGTTGTAGTCCCGCAGCCTCTGTGCTGGAGAACGATGCCGCGGCGATGGCAGACCCTCCCTGTAAGTTCCAGGCATGCTTTCTCAAAACTCACTCCTTTCATGCAAATGTGTCATGTACACAGCCGGACTGGTCTCTCTGCACTGAACCATGTGCATGTTTACAGAGATGTACTTCGGATATAAAAGAAGGTGGAATGGAGGACAAAGTCCCAGCCGGACAGAGAAAGGGAGCCGCAGCAGCTAGTCTAATTGCATAAAGGACTACATTCATAAACACGGGGGGGAAATTGGCACCTAGGCTCTTGTGCAATTCAGGCAGAGATTCATACTCATCTGTTAGGCTTTTTCCTTTATGACCAGTCACATGCACCACCATGCAAACATTTTAAAAATAGGTATCATTTGTAAGATATGTTTAAAACACTCGGCTATATGCTGAGGTCCTGACACTGTTTTGGGACCCATCAGCACTGACAGTCACGGCTGCCCATGGGGGATGAGGCGGGCACCAACATCCAGTGCAGTGAGAGCAGCCGAGCTGTGCCAACGCGTGTCACCCCAAACTGGGCACGGCGACAGCCCGCTAGTCCTGCCCGGGTGTCTCCCTTGGCCCTCATTGTCGGTCTCATGAGTCTCATGTCCTGTTATTGGTCATATTCAGAAATAAAATGCTCTCTTGCAGCACACACACACACACACACATTTCGAAAAGCCACCCTCTGCATGAATACAGGACAGTTCATAGTGACAGGCACACACACACACACACACATTTCCAAAAGCCACCCTCTTCATTAACACTGTCCCTCCCTCTCTTTATATTTGCTTTTTCATGGGAACTCAAGTGCACACACTCCCAAAACTCCTAGGAGGAAGTTACATACATCCTGTGACAACCTGTGTTAAATGCCCTTTGCTTAAGACTGATGCCACAGCACATACATAGAAACTGTGAAAGCAGGTTATATATATCTATAAAAATAAAACGTTCGTACTACTGAATTACACGTCACAGTAAGTGTCACTGAAGTGGAGTGAAAGCTCAGCTCTTCCCAGTGACAGCACCACATTTATAATGACTTCTTTTGTGACAAACTGCAGTCCACCTGTATACTCCATGATAAGTGTGATAATAGCACATAAACACAAGACCGGGACCCCAGTAGCAGTGCACAAGCTTGTGTTGGTGTTTGTGTCTGGCCCAGTCGCCGGTGGGTTAGGGGCCAGAACCCACCTAATTCTACAAAAACCCACAGACTATGGCGACAGACTATGGCGACATGCAGAAAGCTCAATTCAACGCGGAACGAGCTTGTTAACGTCAAGAGTACAGGTGCACACTGAGCTGCAGGAAAGGGTACCAACACAAACCTGAAGCCTGCCTCCTAGCAGACTGCATGTGCCCCAAACACCCTGCTGTCCTTCTATACAGTCAAACATGGAATATGGTGACCAGCGTCAGGTCGCAGCCCGGCTCTCTGTTGCTTTAATCCATGAAAAACTGGACCAGGAAGGGCTGAGCTGGCTGCTGTCCCGGAGCACTGGGACGGCAGCATTATTGCTAGAGGGGAAAGGCTCCCGCAGCCATCCCCGCGACCTCAGAGCCCCCATCTCCTACATTCTCCCAGGTAATGTGCAGTGACACAGACTCCACCTCAAAGCACAGTCTCCTAACTACCCTTAACAAGAAGCCAAAGACAGAGTCTGTGCTAATTCTGTGTGCCTGGTGAAGGCTTCAGAGTACCCCATCCCGAAGACAGGGGAAGACAGACTCCATCTTTCAGGCAACTCGTCTCTGGCCCTGACGGATTCTCCAGAGCACAGAAGAGAAGGCTGTCAGCTCTAAGGTGAGGTGAGACAGGGCAGAGAGGTTCAGGGCCAAGCCATGTCTCCCATACAGTGAGATGGCACATCTTCTGAGAGACCACAACCTTGGCTTTTTGGCACGGGGTATCAAAGAACTTGTCAATGAAAAAGAGCCACCTGAAAGCTGCCAGCAAGCCTCTGCCCTCTTCCTGACCAATGCAGCTTTATGTGGCATGTTACTCATTAGCACCATTTGAAGCAACAATACCCTAAATGTGCTACTTTTTCCATTGTCTACTGGAGTTTGTGACAAAAAAAAACTTACAAATTTTGCAACCACTATGCAATAAAACAATTAAAACGATTAATTCAGAGCAGATCCTATAATTAAAAAACCTTTTCAGTAAAACCGGCAGATGTTCGCTGTGAATACTCCTGCACTGAGGAGCCCGGGTGCCAAAGTGTGGGCCCTCAATCATCAGTACGGCTGTGGCACCAATCAAACACTGGAGCGAGCTGGCGCTCTCCTGTCCTGGGCACTTTTCCGCGCCTGCGCTTGCTGCTCTGCCGAGGGTTTTTTCCCACGACTCAGATGACACTTTGGAGAAATACATCCTCTTCTACTCATCTTGTAAATAAAACATTAAAAATAGGAAAAGGCCGAGAGGGGGGCGGGGGGGGGCCTTTGTCAGTTTCGGTCTGGCGGGGGGCTCTCCCCGTCTGCGGGAGCTGGCAGGACAGGTGGCCGCCAAGCACCTGCTATCTTCTGAGGGTCGTCTTTCACAGTGAGAGTCCATCCACGGGCAGGGGCCTGGGGGTCCATGAGCGAGTGAGCAGGAGGCGGAGCGGCCTGTGTGCGTGTGCGTGTGCGTGTGTTTGGCCAAACCATGGCGTGCACGGACGGGGGGCAGCCCCGGGCTCCTCCTCCACGCTGCCTAGACGAAGGCCTCCTGCTTGCTGCCGTCAGTGGCGACCTTGGTGTACACTTTGGCCTCTTCCTCTCGCTCCTGCTTCTTGCGGACCAGCTGGCGTTGGAAGCAGAGCAGGTAGAGGGGCAGGCAGAAGCCCAAGGCGCTCAGGCCCAGCAGGCCCACGTTCACCTGCCAGGTGGAAGAGGGGGCGGAGTCAGAGCAGGGTCATGGGGTTGTGGCCATGGGAAGGGTGGGGTCAGAGGGGGGTCATGGGGCGGGGTCATGGGAAGGGTGGGGTCAGAGGGGGTGTGGCAATTGGAAGGGCAGGGTCAGAGGAGGGTCATGGGGGTGTGGTCATGGGAAGGGTGGGGTCAGAGGAGGGTCATGGGGCGGGGTCATGGGAGGGTTATGGGGCGGGGCCATGGGAAGGGCCGGGGTTAGGCTCCCGCAGCAGTTCACAGTGCTTCAGTAGCAAACTACACGGAACAAAGGACAGTCTGCAGGTGCATGTTACCTACCCAAAGAGGGTCTCCCTCCAGGGGTCCCATCATGGCCATGAAGAGGGGCTGCTGGAGTAGGGCGAAGAGGGCACTGATCAGAGACTGCATCCCAGTCAGGCTGCCAAACTGGGAGGACGGGTACCTGTGTGTGGCCAGGGCAGAGATATGGACACAACAAGGCCATCAGAACTAGGTGCATAGAGTCAACTGGGTCAGTAATACCTCTGGACAAGTATGTCACTTAGATCATTACTGATAAGAGCAGTCGTAACATGACAGCACGTACACTGCCGCGTACAGTCCTCCAACAGCCGAGTGGATGAATCCTCTAACAATGGTGTGCAGGACAAATGACCCAATCTGGAAGAGAAACGTGGAATAAACAATCAAGGCCCCACGATGTCCACAGACCTCATCTGCTGCCCTTTCTTTTTTATTTTGATAAAAAAATAGACTGCAGAGAACAGATGTGGCAGCTAGAGGGCAGTGTCAGGCCTTTGTGGTTCAGGAGCACGATTACGACACCCATTAATGCAGTCTGTCAGCCATTAGTGCTGCAGCGCGGCTCTTTGTTTGTACAGCAAAGAAGCACAGCGGGGGGGGGGGGGGGGCCGGTCTGCTCGGGCCAGCGCTCACCTGCAGGGGCCGGTTGGGGATCAGGCAGGTGACTCCAAAGCCCACAAGTAGCAGGTTGGTGAAGATAAATGCACGTGTGGCATTGGTGATCTTCTGGATCTGTCGGTCCCGGCGTGGGGGGCTCCCTGGTTCTCTGGGAAGGGGGGGGGGTCACATATAGATGTGTCAGCAAAAGGCACGTCTGACGGGGCTGGCAGGGCGACGCCGGAGGAGCCCGCAGCGGCACACACTCACTTGCTGGACTCGGTGGGATCCTCACACTCCTTCAGCTTCCAGTCCATGACGTAGCCGATGACTGGGGCAGTCAGCAGACAGAGGAGCTGTAACACTCCGAAGATGGAGGAGTAGAGGCTCACTGGGGAACAGGCACAGAAAGGGCCGTCACTCCAGCCACAGGATGACTAAGGGATGCTCATCTTAGCTATGCTTTCGCCTGCCGACCCTCCGTCACATGCAGATTATTATTGAGAACCTGCAAACTTAAAGGTTGCAGTTCCCAAAAATATCACCAGGGGGCAGCCTGGACAAAAAAGAGCCAGCCGGCAATCGGTGCATGCAGTGCAGCAAGTGGAGGATGAGGACAGGATAGAAATGGTTAAAGACATGGTGGTAAAGCCCACAGATGGTGACGGTGGTGGCTGTGGTGGAGGGATGAAATGAGAGTCCAGAAAGTGGCAGTAATCTGAACTGTCTCCTTACCAATTTCCATCCTTTCCCCTAAAAAGCAGCAAGAACCCGGAGAGAGAGAAGGGAGAGAGAGCAGGAGCCATCAGAGAGGTAAGTACAGCAGCCTGCAGGCCTGATGTCATCCGCAGAGTGACGCACTCCCAGAATGCACCACTCCTGGGATGCAAGCCCAAAAGCACATGTAAGCACAGCACCCGGACGTGATGCCCCAGCACGTCTAAAGAGGAGAAAATGACCAGCGACCCGTCCTTCCCTTTAGGACCCAGAGAAGCAGGACCCCTCCCCTGTGTGTAATCCTAACCCTAACCCTCACACCCTCATGATAATCCAGGGCTGCATCCTGCATTGCGCTTCTATCTGAGCTGGTATGTGCCCAGCTGAAATGTCAGCTTACCTGGCCAGCCTCATTCTGATTGTCAGATACTTGTTGTACATTAATACCTCTTTGTACTTTGGATTACCTAAACTAATGTCACAATAAAAATCCACTGAAACTGAACTGTGAAGACCGTCATAAAGGAGTCACCGAGTGACAGTCACATGACCCTCAGTGGTGCGACACGCACAGGCCCAGGCTCAGCAGACACGCGGGCGTGCCGCACGTGCCGGGCGCCCCCACACACCTGTGCTGAGGTCGCCTCCCGTCAGCGACTCCAGGATGTTGTTCATGGCCCCCATGTAGAAGATGAGCCGCAGCTGCGTGACGCACATGGTGATCAGGCTGAGCATGAAGATGGGACTGAAGATGCTACGCAAGAAGGACTGAGCTGGAGGACAGAGGGGGGAGATGCACAGGCTGGATCAGCGAGATGCAGGTACGCCGGGGGCCAGCAGGGGGCCACATAGGCAAAGCACTCCACCTGTAACCAGAAAGAGGCCGAGTCCAATCCGACTGTCGCCTTCCCGTCACGGAACTCGGATTCAATCATGTCACCATAGTGTGCAGTTTGCCTAGAGGTGCTGGACACACACCTGCCTGAGCTCAGATACTGAAGGCAGAGCTGCAAGTGGGCATTCCCAGCAGCCTGACTCATTAAGGCGGCAGGCCCCGCCCCCTTCCCAGGACACCTAGGTCTTCAAAGGAGGGAGTAGAGGAAAACCCAAGTAGGCCATGGAAGCACGATGCAGACAGCCCCTCCCCCAAAGGTCTCGTCAGTCCGCCCCAGTTAATTGGTCATCTGGTCTTGCATGAGGACTGCTCTGGCCCGTCCTGAGAGCCAGTCGGATCCAATTGAACAGTCTGCTTGGTGAAATGACAACCTGCTGGGACACCCCCGAACTGGGTCAAAGGGGATCGGAACCGTGGAATGTGCTATTTAGCGTGGCAGGGGGAGAAGAGGCAGGTAGATTTTTATATAATCCCCCCCCACACCGGACTTGCTGGTGCAGGCCTAGCATGGCTATGCTCAGTGCCGGGGTGCCGGAATGGCTGCAGACTTACATTCCTCCTCCGGCTGGCACTTGACCTCCAGGTCCACCGTGGACAGACACAGCTTGTTGCCGTCCTGAGCCGCCAGCTCCTTGGGCCCCTGCTTCATGGAGCTGGCCACGCTCAGACGACGGCCCACGGTGGTCACCTGCCGGTAGAACTGCTTTCCAGTGATCTTGTGGTCGAAGCCCAGCCAGCTGAACTTGATCTTCACACTGTGGGAGGGAGAGGTGAGGGCGTTTCAGAATGGAAGATCTAAACGCGAGGGAGGAGGGACAGAGGGACAGGCAGCTGGCGAAGTGGGGCTGAAGCAAAGCCTGCTGAGAGGTAATGCGGGTGGACACGGAATAAGAGACATGCGTGTGACAGCATGTTTCCATGCGTGTGACAGTGTGTTTTCATGCGTGTGACAGCGTGTTTCCATGCGCGTGACAGCGTGTTTTCATGCGTGTGACAGCCTGTTTCCATGCGTGTGACAGCCTGTTTTCATGCGTGTGACAGCGTGTTTCCATGCGTGTGACAGCGTGTTTTCTTGCATGTGACAGCCTGTTTCCATGCGCGTGACAGCGTGTTTTCATGCGTGTGACAGCCTGTTTCCATGCGTGTGACAGCCTGTTTTCATGCGTGTGACAGCGTGTTTCCATGCGCGTGACCGTGTTTTCATGCACGTGACAGCGTGTTTCCATGCGTGTGACAGCCTGTTTCCATGTGTGTGACAGCCTGTTTCCATGCGTGTGACAGCCTGTTTCCATGCATGTGACAGCCTGTTTCCATGCGTGTGACAGCCTGTTTCCATCTCTGTGACAGCATGTTTTCCATGTGTGTGCCAGTGTGTCTCCATGTGCGTGACAGCGTGTTTCCATGCATATGCCAGCACGCTTTCCATGTGTGTATCAGCACGTTTTCATCCATGTGTGTGCCAGCATGTTTCTATGCCTGTGCCAATGATACCATCCATAAGTGTGCCACACTGTAATCATGCATGCAACTATGTGTTTCCATGCATGTGCCAGCATGTTTCCAATGATGTGACAGCTGTGCTTTTCTCACGTGTAGTCCATGTCCTCGGGTCCAGGGAAGGGCTCCAGAGGCCAGTTAAAGAAGCAGTTGATGAAGACGAGGCCAGCGCAGCCTGCCCACACCAGCAGGATGGAGATGAAGGTCACTCCCAGGTCATAGATCACCTGAGAGAGGCCAGGCAGACATGCCAGTGAGGAGGTCATCCACACGGGTTACCATTAACAGACAGAGCCTCGGAATCCAGCCCTACTGGGGGACCAAGACCATGCCTAGACCAGGTGGTCCGCAAAGACAGAGACGGCCTGGCGAGCGTAGGAGAGAGCAGCCAAGGAGACGCAGGCTCCGTACCTTGATTCCCGGGAAGGTGACTGCTGAGGAGGCATAGGAGCCGATCATCAGGGCGATGAAAGTGGAGCGAAGGTCTCCGAACATGTTGGGCAGCTGTGGAGGGAGGCAGAAGGCCAAGAGCATGAGAACACAGCCAGTGGTGCGATGGGGGCAAGACGGGGGGGAGATTCTGTACAAACACACCAGAAAGAGTGAAGAGTGACGGAAAAAGGAAGGGGGGAGGGAAAGGGAAGCAACACATGGCGACGAAATGCCCCGCAGAAGCGCTGAGCAGCGACACAGGAAAGTGGGAGGTTTGGTGACCTTTTAGGGCGTGTGGGGATTCGGATGCTGAAATGCGGCCTCACCCTCCTGCCGCCAAGCCCTACGAGCACCACAGCAGCGAGCGGCAAAGCCGAGGGCCGAGGGGCCACAAAAGCTAAAGCGACTTGCGTACAGACAAAGGCCCCAGCCAGAGGGAAGGGCGCGCGGCACCGCAGAATGAAAGCCCTAAGCAGATGGAGGAAGGGTAAGTGGCGGAGGAAGCACGTCATGGGAATCAGCACGGGGGCCGCGGGGACACTGCCGAGTCAGCTCATCAGAATAGGGAAAGACGGAGCCTCCGAGACAGACCGCAGGCCGCAAGCGCAAACGCCCTTAGCAGGGCTGCTAATCAGAGGCACGCATACAGCCGCAAGTGGTCTGACGGCGAGGCCGAGAAACGGCCGCTTTTAGCAACATGAGGCGTCCTGCTCCCCTGATCTCCGTCTGGCAGCCCCCTCACCTGGCTCATAACAGACATACGCTCACTCCCTAGGAGCCCTCCCCTGCTGACACTCACGGCCTCTAATAGGAGCTAAGGTCAAGCAGAATGTGAAAACGCCGGCTATAATAATCACAGGCGGGTTTTATACCACAGCAAAACTAGACAAATTACGAGAAGGAATCTGTACGCACAAGTACATAATGCCGCAGTTATGTAGCGAGCCAAAAGGACTTGGTTTGACAAACAGGAAACAGAGCTAGAAGTGGAGCCACGAAGACGAGTTTCAGCTTCACAGTGAATAATCGCTGCCAGTTGGGTTGTAACAACAATTAATCATCAGGAAAGTGAGGGATAAGGTTCTCTCACACGTTTGTGTTTTCTCTGCATCATGTGAGCAGCGAGTGATGCATGCGGGCCCCTCGGCCCCTGAAAGGCAGTCCGACTGACTGCTACCTGCATGCCTCACCGGTCGTGCCTAAATGCCACAGAGCAGGGTGGAGGAGATGACCCGTGATGCCCTCTGGCGGGAGCTAATGATTGGTCAGCCTTGTCCTTCAGCCACACGGGCAGCGGGTCACATGGCTCATGCGCTCTCTGCTACTTGACCGGCCGAAACTTTCACAGATCAGCGAAAGGAAACTCCCAGCCAAAGCTCCTGTAGCTCCTCCTAGTCCCCGTTTCTCATTCGCAGACATGTGCCGAATCGCTTGTCACGTCATAAACATATTTACTGTTCACAGTTACATTTGTAAACCTTCTCAAGTTTCAGAAGACACGCGCGCGCTTCCTAATCACAGCCCTCTAAAAATACACAGAGGGCAGAGCCGGTCCAGACTGACCCAGTCCAGTCCGCACAGAAACGGCCATGAGTCCGCCAGGGCCTGGCTCATCTATCCAGGAACAGTAACATTCACAGATGCTGTGTGGCACCCTCACAGTGAGTATGTGCAGAGGGCTCCGAATGGGGGGCGGGAGCCACTTGCGGCCCTGTTTACCACATACAGGAATGTCTGAGTAAGAGGAAAAAAGCACAGGTTACACAACAGGCGGCGCCAGTGACGTCCCGCGGGGGGGGCAGCAATCCCATCCAACAGCAGGTGAGGCGTCGGTACAAGACAAGAATTGGGATGGGGGGGGCACAAACAAAGGCCGAGCACAGGAGGAAAGAGCAAAAACAACACGGCTGCTCTCTGACGCTGCA
>JAODKN010000038.1:3341607-3351964 GCA_026774425.1 Petrocephalus zakoni
AACGCCCCTATCATTCACAGAGAAGACCCATGGAAACGCCCCTATCATTCACAGAGAAGACCCATGGAAACGCCCCTATCATTCACAGAGAAGACCCATGGAAACGCCCCTTTCATTCCCTGAGCGTCACTCTCTTGTGTTCTATATCTGTACTTTGCATTGGGCAAACAAGTGCGTGCTTATGAGACAAAGGAGGTGATTCGAAACGGCCGCCGTGGGCAGCCGGCACAAAGATGCGGACTGCATTCGCCACTTTCCAGGCAGGGAGGTCCAGTGCAAAGCCCGGCCCGGCCCAGCCCGGCCCGCGAGTGCTAACAGAATCGGACTTTCCAGGCAGGGAGGTCCTGTGGAAAGCCCAGCCCGGCCCGCGGGCGCTAACAGGATCGGGCCCATGCTGTCCGACGGGGTACTTCCTCCCTGGACGTCCATTTAAGGAAGCGGGACAAAAAGAAGAAGTAGCCGGTCGATGCAGAGTGCAGAGCAGGACCCCCCCCCCCCATCCAGCAGCCTAATGCATCCAGAAAGTCTACAGATGAGATTCGGACTGTGTCAAAATGACCTCCATGATATCCCATCCCCCCATTCCAACCCCGAGAAAGGGACCAATCACATCAACCGGCAGAAATCATGTGACGCTACTCCACTGCCAGGGAATGAACATCCTGTCCTGGAGGCAAGCATTTCTGCATGTGAATTTTGGGAGGTGGGGGCACTCGGGGCAGGGTGGCTCCAAAGTACGCTAAAGGCAGGCACCTGACTCCGCCCTCCTGCAGCTCCAGAGTCACAGCACCAGCAGGAACAATGTGACAAAGCAGCTCAGGAGGGACCAGGTGCTTCACATGTAAAGGGGCTTTGGAGAGATAAGACGGAAAAAGCGAGCCTGCTGGGTTAAAAGGGACGGCTGTAAAAGGGAGCAAAACAAAGAGACAGGCAATAAAAGGCATTACTGTCAGGGCCGTCGTAACCGGCAGCACCGGCTAGACCACGCAGATCAGAAGGAAGCAAAAACGCCCGGCTCTGTGCACGTCTCCCAGCAGCAAGCGGGCCGTTATCCCTGTAGCTGCAAACGCTGCTCTGCATGCGAGGCCCTCCGGATTCCGTCCTCCGGACACGCCATGGGCGCGCAGGATCCCGGAGGCATCGGCGAGCTCGCAAAGCCGTCTCTTCACATAGGACATGAGTCAAAGTAGGGGAAAAAATGGAGGGTGTGCCTCAAACTAGCCATCTGATGATGTCATCTGTACGAGCCAGCATATGAAAGAAAACAGGGCGCTCATGTTTGGCCAGTTTGGCTTCTCTCGTGTTCCCAAAGCCATCTCCCCAGAGGACTAAACCAAATGGTTTCCAGTGATATAAATACAGGGCACTCGTTACCTGTAACTGAGATGCGTTTAGCACACAGATGTATCAGAGATTTCTGCCTGAGTGCCAGACAATCACAGCTCTCTCCCAGGCCAGCTCACTCAATCCAGCCTTTGTGGTAAAACGGCCTGTTTACCTGGTTCTCACTAGAGCTTCTCCAGTATAAGTGAAAACTTTGGATGAATTTGAGCCACCAGCTTGTCTTTCCCACAGAGCGGCCTGTGATCCTCTTACTTCTCAATGCCAGAAGGTATCGCTGACCTTTTCAAGTTGTGTAATCATCTTATTTGTGTGCCGCTTGTTACTTAACGCTACGGTTATGAAACACCTCCAGCTAGCTAGACAAGCACCTGCTGGCATTACGCCTCCTCCCTAAAAGCCACTCTTTGTCGGTGGAAGGCACTGGACCCCATTTGTGGCGTCCGAAATGTGGCACCTCTCAGGGCAGGAATCAAATTACAAAGCCTGGTGCAGACTGTCAATACATAAACAATTACCCACAGAAAAGGGTGAAACTAGAACAGGTATTTTATGCAAAATTGGATACAATTGTGCAGCTCACCCATCTCTCTAAGAACACTGTATACGCCTCAAAGGTTATTATACAGTTACTCTAATAAACTGAGCCTAGTATATTACAGTTATGGATATTGGCTCATACCAGCAGTGGAGTCTCTGGTGCATGTCCACCACATTGAGCATGTACGTCCTACTTGGTAAGTTTGAGGTATAGAAAAACAAATGCGTGGTTATAAAGATATGGGTTTGGTTCCCCTTATGCTCTGTCAGCAGAAGCTGTTTTGCCATCTTCTAAACAGCGCCTTGGCCCCTGGCAGAGGCCCCCGCACCTCCTGACAGCTGGCAGGATGACCCAGCTCAGACGCTGCCACAGAAGGCTCCCCAACGCTCATCCTCACCTGGCTCCTGGCAGAGCTGGGAGTAGAAACCTTCTGACTTCAGCATGATGAGCAGCGAGCTCCAGCCCAGCAGTACAGCAGAGAAGAGCAGGTTCTCCAGCACCGCAGTCACCGCCATCCACCAGCGGCGTGAGAACGCAGTCGCCAGCGAGGGAGCCATGGTGCAGCAACCAAAGGGCGCTTAGGTGATCGCTGCTGGTGTCACTGGGATGAAGTGTCAAAGCACAGGCCCACCAAGGTCCTTATGAACAGAAGAGGACACATTCCAAAGGAGTGAGGCAGCAGTGACAGTCTGCCCTCAAAGTGCACCTTATAACTGCTTACATTTATCTGCCTATGATCCAAATGCTGACAGACTAACAGCATGTGTTTGAGCTCTTATAGCTAGTTGCAAAATATCTGATCTAGTGGAGCATGAATGTGAATGTTCATTCCTATGTCCATTATTTTACTTAGGGACAGTACAAAGCAGCAACAGCTGTGTGGCTTCAACGTCCGTCTGAACTGACCTAAGTTTATGACCGTTATGTTAAATTTACTTTCTGCTGCATTTTAAGCCATTTTCGTTTTTTTTCTACTTTGGACTGATTACGGCCCGAACTTGCTGTTTCGTTATACAGTTTTGCAATATAAAAAGTAAAAAAAAAAGTTTGCTCTTCAAAACTTTCCAAAGGATGCCATTCAGGTACACACATCCCTCCTTTGTTCCTCATCGACGGCGCGTGAAAATTCACCTGTTTGTAATTCACGAACACCGCCCACGTGACTCCGCTAGCCCCGCCTTCCGTCGCTCTGATTGGTGCTCCGCTTGCTAGCGCCTCTCCCATTTGCTGCCCCAAAACAATATTGCGGAAAGCTGCCACGTGAGGCCGAGTTTCAGCCGGTTCGAACCGGTGCGGCGCGAGATCGTCCGCGTGCATTCTTCCTGACGTTTGCAGCAGCACGGCCGCGGAAACGCGCCCCGAAACCGTGCATTTGCGTTACCGGGGATGACTGGTCATCTTTCCCGCATTAATCATACTGCACTGTCCCAGAAACGGAGGTCACAATGTCATTTTTGGAACTGTATCTTGTCCACGCATGTGAAGCCTACTTTCTCATTTCTAACAAAGTAAAAGATGAGGAATATATATTTTTTATCAGAACATCTGCTAAGCCAATTTCCCTCCCGTATGTAGTCCAAGGACGATTCTGTCTGCAGTGAGGAAAACTGGTCTGAGCTGGAGCTGGAGCGTCAGCCCGCGTACCTTCTCCCGCGGCCGGACCGTCACGCTTAGATGCTCCCTTTGCATTTCCCGCATCCCGTCCTGCGCTGCACAGGCGACAGAGCATCTGCGGCGGCGCTTCCTGGTGCAAAATACCGCTTCTTTGTCGTTCCTGTGCCCTGGCACCGTGCACTATGGCGCTTTTCGAGCACAAACGCAGCATCCGTCTATTTCTATTGCGGATAATTGTGTTCTGACCAGGCTAGTGCCACAGAGCGAACGGATGACAACATTTCTTCTCGATGCATCTGCATACTAATTACATAATCAGAAGAAATGTGACTTCTACCTGCTAGTTTGGCCGAAATATTATACAGTTAAATCATTATCCACGCAGGGATTTAAATGCATCTAATGTTATGAATGTCTATACTAGCAATTATTAAAATTTCACTATATCGATTTTGTGAGTTAAAAAGAAACGCAATTGAATATTGCTGGAATTACTAATAAATAAAAAGCATATGCATACAATAAATTCCATGTGACTTACATGGTATATACATGAAATTCAATAAAGAACAAATGCAAATGTATTGCGATCTTTTACGAACGATCCATCAGCCAGAAATTGCTGCTCATCGACCGTCAGTATTTGTTACAGGCGGGAGATGAAGTTGCCACACTGGATGCAAACAGCCCACCTAAATTCGGTTTGTTATGCATCAACTGGTTGGTGAAAGGAAAGCCTCGGCGGCGGTGAGCTACACGGCGGAATCCGATAATATTTCCGATGATGGTGATGCGGCCATAAGTGCGATGCTTATGACGTGTGTAACTTTTGCTGGCTATAGCCGGCCGCGCCGCTGCCGCAGCGTCCCTAAGGGCTGCCGCGATTCCATCACATGCACCGCCAGTAGCATGCAGGTATGATCTGTAGCATGCAGGTATGATGGGGCATAGCGGGCAGCGCGCTCCGAGCCGCGCATCGCCACTTCCCCGCTCCGAGCCGCGCTTCCCCCCGCACCCCAGGACACCACCACCCAGAGGATGCATGTCATACCTGAGACTCCCCGAAATCCAGCAGAGGACCGACCCGATCAGCCGACCGCAGCTCGCCTGTGGCTTGAAATGGTTTTCTCCAGAAAAACGAGCCTCTCGTGTAACGCAGCCTAACACCGCATCCTTCCCATCAATTTCCCATCGCTCCGCCGACAGCCGCTTTATAGGGTCGGCGAATGCGGCACAAACAAGCGCCCGCCCTCATTGGTCGGTTACAGAGCTAGAGACAGACCTCGGCCAATCAGATGCGCCCATGAACAGTTAAATAATTAAATCGGCGATAAACTTGATCTTATAGCCTTCGTTCGTGTCGGCAAAAGACGGCAAAAAAACAAACTTTTCGAAGTTTGCTGCTGAAATTTCGAGTGTACTTTGTCGAAACTTCCAATTAGGCCTACACGAATGAAATAGCAGATCGAAATTATGTCACAAAAGTGACATAGCTACGGTCGTATTATTAGTTTTTTTCTAGTTGATTTATACTGTAAACATTTATGCTGGTTTAGGTTCAGCCATATGGATACTGTCTTATACGCAGAAAAGTGGTACTCGCTAATGATAAATAAAGCATTCGCATTTTAAATCGCTTATACAGAGCCCATTTTTAAATTCCGAGCTGAATGTGACATTTCAAAACCTTATATTTGCGAAGAAGAAGCCGTCAAGCTCCCCGCTGCCCCCCGCGTCTCTGCCGCGCCCCCGGACCCCTGGGATCGGATTTCAGCTGTTTTCCTACTTTCTTGAATACTGTCAACGCCAAATACTAAGCACCACGTGTGTTTAACAGACTGCACATCATACACAATTAACACACATTAAATAACAAGTATCACGATATGAATTACATTTTGTTGCACATATTAAATATATGACAAGCAAAATGTTTATGCAATTTGTATTGATTAAAAATGACCAGTTATGCTCCAGGCTCTTACACGGTTTACTTAGTTTCCATTCCTAGCCTGTATTTGCTTGTCAGCAGAATGCAGGTTTTATTGGTCTTGCGTAATAAATAGCCTCGCTGATGGTAACCCCGAGGTCCACAGAAGTGAAGTAATTTCTTGTCTCCTTGGTGACAATAAATGTCTGACCGTAATGGGGTTGGTAGATCTTAAAAGGCAACTCGATACCGCCCAGTTTGATGGACACAGTGGTCATGCAACGTATCTACAGCGAGGAAAGCTACTCTGCGTGTGGTTATTTCATTAGGGAAAAAGCTTCACCTTTTAAAGTGACAGGGATATGGAAAGATAGGGCGCCTAAACAAATCTGGTAGATAGCAAGCAAACACATGGGGACACTGAGAGGCAATGCAGGCGCAGGGCAGATCAGCAATTCAGCAAATCATGTTCTTAAATATGACTAAAAAGGTTATCAGAAAGATACGACATTTTACTTGGGTCGTAACACACAATTTCCTTTAAATGACTGAGTGCAGATATATTAAAATGTACAATATTCAGCAAGCGTAATAACTACGGAGTAAATAATACAAAGTAATAACTACAGAGGGGGGAATTAAAGTGTGGTAAGCGCTAGAGGTGTAATTGTCAGGGAATCTAGTCGCACTCGTTTCTGTCTCTGACGAAAAAGTCAGACAGGTAATTAAAAAATCGGCATTGTGCAAAGCCGGCAGAGAATGAGTGTCCGCTGCTGCACGCTGTTCTCGCGCGGAGACACGAGCGGACACCGATGGCGTCACTGCGCGCCTCTTAGCACGCGCTGCATTGATCACAAGAAAAGTCACTATTTATCGGCCCTGCTGCTCTTAAATGTCTTGTATTACCAGATAATGGTTTTTGAAGTTTATTTCATATAACACTGTTTTTTGCATTTATGGACAAGCCCCGTTGTTCACGAGTTAATATGAATCATATAAGTCATTATTATTATTATTAGGCTATTTCAGGAACAAATGACATCACAACAGGTAATCACTGAAGGAACATGTGCTTTGGTCAATAATGGCAATATTCGGTCAATTTAAAGCAAAGTCCTCTCGTGTGCAAAACAAAATAGCAGAGACACTTTAAAAATTTCAGTTTATGATATCAATAATTAATAATCGCCCACTACTTAAATCTCCACGCCTATAATAGAGTTTCTTTTAAGGTCTCCTCCTGTTAAGGACACCTTTACTCCACATTAGGTTTGGCTTAATTTTGCACTAGTTTGTTGGGAGGTTAAATATGTTGTATTCGCGGCTGAAAAATACATCCACAAAAGAAAAAACTCAACCCGTTTTCATAGCGCCATCTCGTGGTTTCTTTTATGTACTACAATATAAAATTGAACTAGGAAATTTACGTCGTATGCTTGTATTGACATTAAGCCACCATTTAAAGAACGACTATTTCCAACAAGCCCATTCTTCGATTTCAGTACGATACCCAACTTCACTGTCACTGTCATTCTTACCAATTTTCTACTTACTTTACTTTACATACTGTACCACAATAAAGCACTGTCTACACAATGCATGCTGCGTCCTTGACTGTCAGACTGAATGTGGGAGTATATCAACCACGATGAGAATAAGCAGTCTAAATATCACTCCGTGTTAAATCTTTGTATTGTTGGCTACTTGTTAACGTACTGAGCCCCTAAGAGGACAGGGCGGGAAAATGTTTTTTGTCTTTCGTCGTCGCAAGATCTTGGCGTTACTATAATAACAACTGCATTGTGTCCGTTTAAAGTACGAAAGTTAGGATTAATTGCCTAATAAGTAAAAACCAAAACGATAACGACATGTGCAGTGAATTGTGCTTTAAGAACTGAACAATGGGTGATAATGCACAACATATAACTTTCATATGTATTTTTATAGGTATTTATTAGTAATTGCCCTGGAAAGCTATTGAACGTGAAGTGTACACAAACTTTGAAATATTAATTAGAATTAGCACATAAAGAAATCTGGAAAGCGCAGGGGCGCTTGCTTTCGCTGACATGGGCTATTGCCACCCAGCCTAAATCTCCTGCCAACCTTTGCCCCATCCGCCACTGACAGAGGCAGGCAGGTGGTGTAGTGGTTAGGGACGTTATCGTGTAATCAAAAGATTTCCGGCTCGAGTCCCCGACCCGCAAGTACCGCTGAGAAACCCTGAGCAAGGTACCGTCCCCAAGCACTGCTCCCCGGGCGCTCGCGTAGCTGCCCCCTGCTGTGTCACGTTGTCACATGCAGAGGACACATTTCGTTGGTGCGTCAACAATGACGATTCATCACCTTCTAAAAAAAAAAAATAACTGTGCTACAGGGACAGTCTAGGAAATGCGTATTTTAAACCTTTGACTCTATAGGTCTACAGATGTGCATTAACTGGATCCTAATTCAGGTTCAGCCATATCACGAACATGTCGTAATCAACGCATAGAAAAGTGTGTGAATATTTAGAAAGAGCCAATTAAAATATAACGGAAACAACATTCGAAAATTTAACACGTCATTTATTTTGAAGCTTTATACATTCAATCTATAGACCTATGTATGTACGTCCTTGCTCAAACTACACATTTTCGTTGTCTAAATGTGTATTTAATCAGAAACTATATAGAACAGAACACATTTATCGAATTTGACTGGTTTTGCTTGTTTTTTTTTCTTGAAATCAGAAACGCAATTACATTATAACAAAAATACTATACTATAGAATTCTTTATTCTGTTTTTATTAATATAAAAGCTTCACGTGAATCTTGACAAAACACATTTTAAAAATGTTAATATTTAATTTAAACATATATTCGCATATATAATTATTCATGTTTTGCTAGAATACATTACATTCCTGTCATTCTAATTAAAATTCCAATGTAACATCCCTTGGGGTGTGGACAGTTCAGCTCAAATTCCAGTTCATAAATAGAATGGTGCGCGATAAAAAAAAAATCCGAATTTTGCACAACTCTGGTACATGTTTTTGGTGGGGTTGACAGCTCAACAGACCACTGGAATTCTCCCGTAAGTCCTTAATTAGTTTACACTACTGATAATAAACATCGCTAGTTACATTCATTATGTGATTTTCTTGCGGGCAGTCAGGATGATTCAAGTCTAGGGTGAGAGAAGTGCTTTCGGCACGATGGAAGTACCGCGTCAGGATCATGCGGCGACGAGGAAGGCGCTTGCGACAGCGCCGAAGAAGCGTAGGCAGGCGGAAGGCCAGTTTGCATCGTCGCTTACCGGCAGCTCACTTCTCCAGGATTTTTTTGTACATCCGCGGCGATAGGGTAGCTTTCAAGGAAAGTCCAAGGAAGGCCTGAAACTGCAAACACAGCACACGTATTTTTGGAAGAAAATGAAGCAAATAGGGAAAATATGGTGCACCAACTTCATTCAGTGCAAAATACGGAATACTATAAGACTCCGTCACCACTTAGTTTTATTGCGAGATCGGCCACCTAACCCTCTCATTTGATGCACACATACGTTCCATGGTGAAAGCAGCTTTCTTCCAGCTTCACAGCACCGCCCGGCTTGAGCCCTGCCTTCCCCGTTCCAGCAGAGACCCTCATTCACGCCTTCTTCTCTAGCCGTATAGATTACCGCAGCTAAGCCTGACCCATGAACTCTGCCAGCCGCCTCCTCACCACACTCGCTCCGACCAGCACATCAGGCCCATATACTTCAGAGCCTTGGCGGGATCCGGTGTAAAACCCTGCTTATATCATTCAAAGCCCTTAACAAGCGAGGCACACCTCGCCATCCCGCCCTGCTTTCGCCCTCCCGGCTTCCCGCTCCCCACACCGCGCATTCTCCGCTCGAGTCCCCCGACTTTGGAGCTCCGTCCCTTCTGCGATTCTTTTGTGGATCTCGGTCGCAGATTTCAAAAACAAGTTAAACACCTTTTTCTTTTGTAACCTTCCTTCCCAATAATATGCTTTGCTGTTTCCTTATCCGTTTACTTTATTCTATGTAATCGTCTTTGAGATCGTGAAACGCCCTATATAAATACAATTTATTTTATTATTATTATTATTATTATACATAATGAAATTGGATTCAAAATTTTAAGTTTAATTTAGATTTTTGCACTGCGTCAAATATATCTTAAATACACGACACTGTCTTAATGTAGACCTATTATAATATTCAAAATGCAATTTAAAATGTTTTTATTCCAAGCAGAGCGCACCCCGTCATTGTGACTGTATTGTGTAAGTAAGCAGCCGAGATAGAACGAGGCACATAGCGCCTTGTACACGCAGCTCGTCCGCGTGAAGCTGGGGCTCTCGCGCTGGTCCTGGGGTCTCTCTGCCCTGCAGTCCATGTCCTGGGGTCTCTCTGCCCTGCAGTCCATGTTGTATTATGCATGATGCACTGTTTATGTTTTGGACACCTGGCCGCAACTATTTCCGTTGTGGGATAATACATTTTACTTAACTTCGGGGTTTTTGTTTTTCTTATAACTGGCGTTATATGTTTCCATGTAATATGTGTTTGTTGTCGTGTCAATGCAGACGGCTGCACTGTAACGAAATAGTCGCAGTACGTTAAACGGGCTTCACCAGGAAGTCCCCTGTGAAACCGTTACATAAGGGGCCGAGAGCTGTACAGAAGTGGGGAGTCAACATGAAACACGAGCTTCGTACGAGAAAAACCACAAGGAACGTTTATGTTTTTCACATTTATGAATATTATCCTGTAGAACGCTGGATCATTACTATTTGGCTGCAGAGGAAGTATTCACAACATACATTATTCATTCATTTATATATATATATATATATATATATATATATATATATATATACTGAATGTGCTGAATGAATATGTGTATATTTCCATACAAGATACGAGAGAGCATCACAA
>JAODKN010000038.1:3364480-3377212 GCA_026774425.1 Petrocephalus zakoni
CCCCCCCCCCCCCCCCCCCCCCCCCCCCCCCCCCCCCCCCCCCCCCCCCCCCCCCCCCCCCCCCGCCCCGGGGGGCCCCCCGCCCGGAAAAACACAGTGTAGAATCAGACAGAATAGTTTATTCATCCATATTCTGTAACTGCTCGTCTTATTCAGGGTTGCGGTGGGGGAGGGGGCTCTGGAGCTGAGCCTATGGGCACAAGGCGGGGAAACCTGCACACCTACGGGCAATTTGGCAGCTCCCATCATCCTCAGCGTGTTTTTGGACTGTGGGGGGGGGGAAGCGGAATACCCAGAGGAAACCCCATAATGACACGGGGAGAACATGCAAACTCCACACACATGGAACCATGGCGGAGACTCGAGAGCCGGTCCCAGAGGAAGGTAGCAGTAACAGTGCTAACCACTGCACCATCCCAAAAAGGGTTATAGTCATATCAAATGAAGACAGAAAAAATGAATTATGCTTCTAAGATAAGTTGACTGGGTTACCCCCTGACCTGAGAGGGACCGGACTTTCACTTTCACAGCGAGTTTCAGCCGCTGATTGCGGGATTTCACTGCAAACTTTGTTTTTCGGGCCTTATTTTGGTAACCAATTTGAGATGGGACTTTTTGAAGGCTACTATGGAAAAATCACGGATCACGTAATTGCTGCATTTCAATGGATAACTTCTGTGTGATTTTTGGGAGAAATAATGAGAAGGTATAGGTTGGCAAACATCCTTTGTTTTCAAGAAAAAGTATTTAAATGCAACATTTCGTGACTGGGAAGTGGTGTGTGATTTGGGCTGCTGTTCGCATCTCCCTCTAGTTAATTCGCCCATCTGCTGGAACACAGCTGGAGCACAGCTGCACAACGCGTACCTGCAGAAGAGATCCAGGTGTCCAGACTGCTGGCTCTCACTCCAGCGAAAAGCCTTCTTGATGTGCCTGCGGTCCGGTCCGAGCAGCTGGTACCGGGTGGTCTCCAGGGCCTTACGCATGACCTCCAGCAAACCCGGTTTATGGCTGGAGAAAGGGTCTCTGCCGGACAGGGACTGCAGCACGTAATAGAGTGCGGCCAGAAACTCCTGCACGCTGGTGTGGATGAAATGGAAGCTCCTCTCACAGGTGAGGGAGGCCCGGTCCTCTCGCAGTGTCTCTACCAGCAGGGCCCGGGACAACTCACAGTGGCTCAACGCCAGGGAGTCCAGGTCAGAGCTATCAAATAAGAAGCGTCTCTCCAGCAGGCCCCGGAAGGCCAGGCCGCCCAGGTCGCGCAGCAGGGGACGCATGCCCAGCATCAGCTGAGGGGCCTCCTGCAGGCGGCTCACCCCAGAGCTGCCCTCCCGGCCCTCTGTGTGGAACACTATGATAGCTTTCAGAAAGCAGCAGTAGATCTCTGTGATAGTGGTAGGCTTTCCTGGACCTTGGGGAACATCCGCCACATTGCTTGACTCTTGCGTGTTGTCGAAATTTTGCACAAAGGACTCCTGCGTGTTACTGAAGTTTTGCGAGGCAGTAGCGAGGATCCAGCAGAAGGCCGGGATGCGGCACATGTGCAAGAGGGGCTTGTGGGAGGAGACATACCGCTGGATCATGTCGGCGGCCTCGGGGCTCCAACAGGTTCGCAGGAAATACTGGTGCTGCTGTTCTTGTGAGAAACCCAGCACAGTGTAGAATACTGATACCAGCTGGAGGGGGACCTTGGAGACAGCATGAGGGCGTGAGGTGAGGAGAAGAGTGAGGCCTGGCAACAGGTTCCCTTTGATCAGGTTCACCACCGTCGCACACATGGACTGTTCGAGCTCAGGGTCTGAGCACTTAGGAGTCCTCTCAAAGTCAAGAGGGAAGCGGAACTCATCAAGCCCGTCCAGGATGAGCAGAACCTTGGAAGGATCGGAGGCAAGAATGTGCGCGAGTACGGGCCTGAGATGGCTGTAGTGCACACAAAGCAGGTCCTGTAAGCTCTGTGGCTTGCTGACCAGGTTCAGCTCCCGGAAGGAAAGGGAGAAGACCACTTTCTGGGTCTCCTCACTGACCACCCACTCATGTACCAGCCTCCTTACCAACGTCGTCTTGCCACTGCCAGCTACTCCGGACAAAAAAAAGACCCCATCACCTCTGTCAAAGAGCAAACTCTGACACAGTGTGGAGAATTGGCACGTGGGACCCCGAGCGCCGTGCGGCACCTCTGCCTGGCGGAAGCCGTCGCTGGCCTCGTGCTGATACCGCAGTGGCACTGGGAAGCCCGCAGACTGCGAGAGCGTCGTCTCGATGAAAGTGCGGCTGCCGTCGTCTGCTGCCGACCTTCTGTGGATGCCGAGGTAGTCCAGGGGGCGATGCTCCCGTGCCAGGACCTCCTTATGCTTCCTCATCGCCCCTCGCAGGTCAGGGAAGGCCACACTCTGGTCACCAGCGCCATGGGCGGACGCCGGCGGGGGGTCTACGGGCACCTGCTGCAGGGCATGCTGGAAGGCGCGGCAGGCCTCCTCTCCCCGGCCGTGCAGAACATCCAGCAGCCACCGCATGCGCTCCCGCTCGCTCCGACAGCCACCGCCTCGCACCACGTCCACGTCCTCCTCGGTCAGGGCCCCCACCTTGTACAGGAGGTCCAGGAGAAAGGCGACGTGCCTGCTCCAGCCTTCCACCAGCTCCACACGGCGCCTCTGCAGGTCTGTGCAGCAGGGCCCCAGGGCCATGGCGGAGACAGGAGGCTGGCGAGCGCAGCACCGAGGACAGGACCTCTCACGTACCCCGCAGAAACGTCCGCAGTAAACTGCCCCGGTTACATACAGACTTGGAAGCTAGATGATCCACAAGAGTCGAAAGGCACAATAACAGCAAAAGTGAGCTTTGTAAGTATGACCGCCCCAATATTATTATAGACTTCCTCTCTCACTCCAGGCTTTTATCAAATTTTTGCAGTTCTTGTTTTTAAACACTGTGTCAGCACATACATTACGCAAGATTCAGTGCAGATCTGCGCTGCTCTTAGTCACTGCTGTCAACAAAGGCAGAAGCCATTTTGCAGTTAAGGTCAATCCGTCCTCATCTTTCCCCTCTTTCTACACCAGGGAGACAGCCTTAGGGTGTTGGGTGCTGTTCCTCCAACCTGCGTCATCGTGTCTGTGAAGAAGACATTCTATTTATTGCAAAGTTTACAAAGCAGAGGACAGAAAGAAATGGGCACAATCGCCGCTGTCACCAATATCCGTAAAACAATACATTTTCTGTATTGTACAGAAGGAAAAAAAAGCAGCCAGACGTCTTAGAGCAGCGTCATTTCTCACGGTCACGGAGGGCTGCAGGGGCGCGAGCCCGTGCCGCGTGCGCGCGCGCGGCCGGGAAATTCCGCGGGTTTGACAAAAGCGTGACGTCAGACGGTCACATGACCCCAGCTCCCAAAAACATGCACGGATCGTGTGGTTATGGTTCCCGGTTAATGTGTTTTCTGTAAACGAGCGGCTCGGGCCCCTCGGGCCCCCCCATCAGACACCAGCGGCCAGTGCCCGGCGGCCCGGCGCAGGAACGCTGCCCGAAATCCCCGATAAAAGCGCCACAAAGACCCGGGCCGGACATAAGAGGAGAAAAGCTGCCATTCCCTCCGAATAACAAGCAAACGTGACCCAACAAACGCGACTAGGTAACTCTAAAGTAACTAACAGTTTAACTGTTATTATACAACGAAGACCCGGAGTATAACCCGAGTCGCCGAGTGCCACTTACCGGGTTACGGGCTCAAAGGGGACTTCCAGCGGTTCTCTCCCTGCTCCACTTCTTAAAAAAACAAAACCCAAAAAGTCCAGCAGCGTTCATTACAGAAAGTGAAACGGGAGCTTCTGTCGGGAGACGCTTGGCTTATGCTCGGGAACGCGGTCACCGGACGGAAGAGGCGGGCGGCTGCGGTCGCCTTCGGGCCGCGGAGGGATACGCTCGGCTCGGCCGCCGCGAGCGCCGCCTCACCGCTGTCGGCGACAGAAACCTCGAATCGCGCGAGACTGGTATCGCGATAGAGGCGCCGCCTCCGGGGAGCCAATGGCGTGTGCGGGGCGTGACGGATGCGCGCGGCGCTGTGACGCGGGGCCTGCGGGGAGCCAATGGCGTGTGACGGGGCGTGACGGATGCGCGAGGCGCTGTGACGCGAGGCCCGCGGGGATGGGAGCCCCGCGCTTATAACTCACACGTGTACCGCAGCCGACGCCTATCTATATCGCTTATTTAAGGGTAATAGATGAGGAAGCCATGGGGTTTTAGAGCACGAATATTAGTCGTTATGCTTAGTGGTGCGCCACTCGGCACATGGTGGTTGTGGCAAAGCCCTATAGTTACGCTCCAGGACCAAAAGTTTCAAAAAGTACAAAACTATCCTGGATATTAGATCTTACTAGAGCTGCAGTATACATATCAGGGGATTAAGGCGCTGCCAGACAGTCTTCATATCCAGAGGTGTCAATTTCAGGTCCAGAAAGTAAAAATCCAGACTAGGATTTTGTTTCAACCAATCAGTTGAGCATAAAAAGTCACAGTCACAAAGTGCACAACTAGTTGGTCGAAACAAAATCCTGGTCTGTATTTTTACTTTCTGGACCTGAAATTGACACCTCTGTTCATATCACGTTATGCATGCAAACCCAGTGCTGGCGACGGCCGCGCCGGGCGCTTCTTCCCGGACACCCAGGACACCAGACAGTCATTAGTCATGCCACCAATTTTATTTGGAAACTTTGATCAGATTTTCATGTTTCCATCCCCGGCCGTCATTTGATTATACAATAGCATGTAGGCCTATATAATATCTCACAAACGAATACAAATTATTTACGCCTTTTAGTATAATGCAGACGGAGAAGACGGACGCGTGGAGTGTGGAAGGAGCCTGCGGGTGACACAGGGACAGGGTGCCTTCTCTTCGTACCCAGCCCCGGGGCCGCCTGTCCTCCTCCGGCCAGTAAGGCGGGTCCACATTAAAATAGCGCAAAAGCAACAGATATATCACATAGAAAACTAGAACAAAACACACTCTGATCCATCTTTGATAAAGATATTACTTCAATAAAAATGAGTTTTCATGTACATTCAAATACAAGGCACGTTAGCAAGATTTTTTTTTCGTTTAAAACATAAAACTGAAAATGTCTTACGCCAGGCATAAACTCGTGTACTGTATACCTCGTGACATGTCAGTTTCTTTGGCTAGCATCGAACTTCGTCTCGGAACTCCACGGCTTTTTCTCTATGGACCTTCGCTAGGGCACATGTAAGGCATGGGGGGCAGGGGACGGGCATGGGGGGCAGGGGACTGGCAGGGGACGGGCACATCAAGGAGGGAAGGAAGGAAGGAAGGGAGGGAGAGAAAGAACTCCGCTAATCTGGAAAGATCGAAGAGACGGGAGTGTCAAATGATGGTAAATGGGAGTACAGTATTCAAAAGCAGGGGACTATCACTTCTACCTAAATAAAGACGATCGTAAAAACCAGGGTTGTGACGATATAAAAATATCGGGACAAGAAATGTCCTGGCTGATGAATCATCCACATCAAGTACTATACATAGGAATATTACAGAAAGTTTATATATACACAGTGTGAAATTCTTCTGTGGCTTAACATAAGCATTTAACCTCCTCAGCCTCGCTGTAGAAAATGTAGCCCATTTGCACCTTTTATTAAACATTTGGAATTTAGCTGAAGTGACTCTTCCTAGATTCTATGTAACACACACCTAGTGAACATTGAATAGTTACTGGAACAATACATACGAAACATTTAGTGCAGTTTTTGTGTTTGCAACATGAAAAAAGAATATATATATATATATATATATATATATATACGTATATGTATGTATTAAGGTTCTAAAACGATTTTGAAAATGGCGGTAATCCAAGAATAATTTGCTAAAATCTTACTGGCCCACTCACTCAAAATTCCTGAAGTACAACTCATTTGTGGGACCAAAAAAAAAATCTCTCTGCATCTATTCTAAATCATCCCAGCTGAATCTGTGGTCTTTCATGATAAATCTCCAAAAAAAGAAACCCAAAAAAATCAACATAGAAAGGAATCATTTCGATTCTGACACATTCCTTTGGCTAGAACCATGCAAGCTAATCAATGTAGCAAACATCCATTTCTGAGATATCAAGTCAGCTTTGTCAGACAGCCCTATCATCATGTCAGCACACCCCACAAATATGGTTCTGCACAGTGTTTAGAACAAGCCTGCACAGCCCCCTGAGTGCAGCGTTGGGGGTGGGGGGGTGGGTCAGGGGAAGGCAGCCAACAGGGAGTACCAGGAAAAGAAAACAAGAACTTTAGAAAAACGTTAAAGCTTTGATATTTGTAACATGCTGGGTGTGCAGACCAGCTAGGCAAGTGTATGTGTGTCTCCATACAATTAACATGTATGAACTGTATTCCACCAACAAAATTCACAAAGGCACCTCATGTTTAGGGAGGAAAAAGACAACATTTGTATAATTGCCAATGTATCGTTGCTGCGCTATCTAGAGGTCTGGTAGCCAAACATGAGCAGGATTCGCCTTTCAGCATTCAGGTAGCAGGCAAAGTGTGGAACTGAGAGAGAAGTATTCGAGCCGAGACGGAGAACCAAGGTGACTGCAGGTACAATGCAGAGAAACAGCCATGGAGGGACAAAGTCATATAGCTCCTGAAACCTCAAAACCCTGATTTCAGCAGCACAATTTAACAGAAGTTACCGTCTTTAGCACTGATACCTCACCTTCCTGTTTGAGGGTAGCTAGCCCTCCAACGTCTGGACAAACATCTAACCAGCTTTACTTTTGAGCACAACTCATAATAACAATAGTATAACTGAATAACAATAGTATTAATGTCAAAAAATAAACATAATTAGTGTTTAGTTTAATGGATTTGATCATTTGGATGCACAGGCCTTTATTGTGGTCTGATTGGCTGAAGCAGGGCCATGTGCAGTCATCTGATTGGTGAAATGGAGACAATGTTTACAAAGATATCTTAACATGTCACTCATTCTATGGTCCATCGCCATCATCTTGAGTTGAGTCGGGGGGCCGTCTGGAAGAGAAAATGTTTTTTTAGAACATCTTGAAACAAAAACACTTTCAGAGATTTTGTATTTTAAACTTAGGGGCACTTGGCCTGAATGATAGTCCTGTATTATTTTACATAATGTGAGGGGAAGGTTGTGATTCTGTGCCTCACCACAGAAAGATGTCCATTCTTGGCTTTCGTGATGAGCAGCTCAGAGCCTGGGGTGAAGTCGATGATTCCCTCCTTACCACGACCGAATGCAAACTTTATACTGCAGCAGAAGGGGGGGCGGGGGGAGTTCCTTATCAACCAATGGAGTCTTGCCAAAAATAGCATCAAAGTGCTTTTCAATTAACGCATGACAAGGAACAAAAACAAGATGAAATGTCTGAATGAGTGGAAAGACGGAGCCTTGTGGATGGAAAGCTCGCCTCTGCTCACTCACCTGCCCTGGTTTATGTTGATGCTGTTGATCTTGTCAGCACAAATGGCCACCTTGGTCAGGGTCTCGATGATGTGGTCACTCTGGAGCACGACGTCACCCTGGAGAAGTGAGAGAGAGAGAGAGAGAGAGAGAGAGCGCGCTGGTACCTACAGACCACAACGGCAAGGCTGTACTCTGGGTCAGGATGGTATCAGCGGCAGCTCTCGTTAAATGTAAATATTGTACTTGGTTTCCATAGTGCCCACAGTTACCGTGACGACAGTCACCCAACTCACCTTCTGCTTATTGTCTTCACACGGTATGTGCAGGACGAAGAGCCCGTCGCTGAGGGAGCTGACCGATATACCTGGTAAGCCAAACCAGGCAGCGGTTACGCTCCTGAAACTCCCCACCATACCCCCAGAAGCTCCCCGAGGTTACAATCGGATCACAGTCGCTGTTTACAGACCCTGGAGAGCAGAGTAGTCGATGCGCTGTTTGACCTTGGCGTCTTCCACGAGAACGGCGTAGGCGGCGGTCAGCAGGAGCTGGCGGGGGCGAGCGCGGTAACCCTTTCTGTCGTATTTGGTGACAGAGACGCCGTACTGGGAAAGACAGCCAGACACTCAGAGTCAGACCCAGCACGCAGAGACAGAGGAGACACCACACGTCCATCATGATCCAATCATATCAATCCAAAATCATCATCGGCACCTTCATCTTCTCATTGCCTAGAGCCTGGAAGACCTTTGGGTTGATTTCTTCCCCATCTAAGGAAGAGGGAGAGATGAAGGTTTGGTCGCCGGAAAGCACACCAGCAGCACTGTGCTTTAGGAGTAACATGGGCGAGCAAACTCACTGAGCCGCGTTCCTACAAAGAGCTTGGGCACGCTCTGAGGATAGTTGTCCTTTTTATCTTTGAAAATCTCACTCGCCACCATTTTTTGCTCCATCTGTGGGGAAGGAAGCGAGTTACTGGAAACAAGAAATGAAACCAACAGGGGACAGCAGATACAGGAAAACGACGGCGGAGAACCTCAAAAGACCAAAAGGCTCCGAGAAGGACGTGTAAAGTAAGAGTAGCTCCCAAAGGATTATGGGGCGGCCATGCGTATGTGGCAAATGTACACAGAGGGGCTCAGAAAAGCAAGGGCTGCAAATCCCTGCTTTTAGCATGTGTGTCTAGTGCAGACATAAGCAGAGTGGTGCAGCGAGAGCGCACTCGGGGCAGCCGGGGCGTCCGGCCGGCACCCTCCCCGTACCTGGTGCTTCCACTCGGGGCTGATCCGCTTGCAGTACTTCCACACCATGTTCTGCATGCACAGCTTTTGCAGCTGCTCCGAGGCCTGCCAACAAAGAGCGTGCTCAGTGTGGGCGCCGACCGCGTCCGAGGGCGCGTGCGGACGCCTGGCGCAGTGGCTACCTCGGTGAGTGCCGGGGGGGGCGTGGGCCAGCTCTTATCCAGGACGGTTTTAGGCAGGTTTCGCTTCAGGGTCATGAGGAAGGAGTAGCGGACATAGTCCAGGAAGTACTCGTTCTCAGGGCAACGTGGATGCTTCCGGTAGATAAAGCCCTTGATGAACCTGAGATAAAAGCGTTTAAACTCCAGCAGGTGGCATGGTGATTAAAGGCTTCGCTATTAAGGTTCAAGTTCCTGTTAAGGCCTACCTGCGGATGGTATTGGCAGCTTCTCTTCTGCGCTTGGCCACCCTGCGGGCCAGGATGCCTCTCCACCAGGCCTGCACCACGATAGCTAGGGGCAGAGAGACAGGCCAGTGTATACGCCATTCCTGCTGCCAACAACAAGACTAACTAGACCAGGGCTCTTCAAATCTGGCCCTTGATTCCAAATCCAGGCCTTGTTTTCAGTTTTCCCAGGTAGTTAGTCTAATAATTGCTTATTCTGATTGGCCACAGAGGTTTCACAGGTAAAGGACGCTGGAAACTCAGCAGGGCTCGGCCCTTGAGGACCGTGATTTGAATAGCCCTGAACTAGACCATAAGACTCAGCAAGCCCCCGACTGGCTAAAAGACTAAAAGCCTAGAATCTGTATGTGGGCACCATAAAACAACGTTTCTCAAGTCAGGTCCTCAGGGACCCCCAGCTGGTCCACGTTTTTTGCTCCCTTCCCAGCTCCCTGCCAGAAAGTCCACATTTCTGCTCCCTACAGGTAGCTGGGAGGCAGCAAAAACACGGACCAGCTGGGGGTCCCCGGGGACCGTTTCAGAAGCACTGTCCTAAATGACCAGCAATGGTAAGATTTCAAACAGAATCCGAGAATCTCACCTGCGTGCCTCATGTTACGGTACCTGGACTTCTGGCTGTACCCTCTCCAGCAGGCTTGTAGTTGGGTGGCTGGGGGGGGGACAGAGGGTGGGTTATGAGGCTGATAGCAGCACAAAGAGACCCCAATAGCCCTGACAGCGCCTCACCTAGACTGTGCTTCCTCACTTCCAGGGCGTCCTCAGTGGCAAACAGTGTCTTGGGGAACCGGATGAAGATTTTGGTCCTGAGGAGAGCCAAGGTGCCCAGCAGTCAGGACAGATTTAAAGCAACTGTTTAGATGAAAGCAGGAACCGAGGCTAACCTGCTCATTGTGGAGAAATGCTACAGGTATCCATCTAAAGAGGCTCGGTGGCTGCATTGCAGTGAACAGTTAATGAAGCCATTACGCAGTGCAGTGCAGCTCAGACGGAGAGCAGAATTTACAGATATCATTCTAGCTAAACCACAAGTCAGAGGAGGAGACAGGATCAGCCAGGAAACCATGCAGATACCACATCCATAAAGCAGCAGCAGCCAACGCCACAGTGGTGCTCACCAACGACGCGTCAATATATAACAGGAAGAGGCATCAAATCCTCATGGGACTTAATGGTTAGACAGTGGGAGGAAACAGCGAGAGACTAAGTATAGGTGTCAGTGACCGCTGGTGAGCCTGGTCGACATACGACGGCCCAGAATCCCGCTCACCTGCCCAGCTTGTACTCCTCAGGCTTATAGCCCAGGTGTTTGACCAGCGTGGAAACGCCATCAGCCAGGCGGCCCTGCCAGCTGGGCCAGGTGTCCGGACACAGAGACTTGTACCTGCAGGACAAGCAATGCACACAGAACACTGGTGTTGCAGTGCCTACCCATATACAGTGCTGTGCTAGTCTTAGTAGGGGCAAAGGAAATACTTAAAGCTGTTTGTCTGGGTAGTGAGCGCAGATGTGCTCAGAAATAACACCAATTTAACATTAGAACATACACAACTTAAGAATAACCCAGTAAAAGCTAACAAGGCCTTCTGTTCTGCAAAAAGTTACCGATATCTTGTTGAACTGCTAGATGAACACCACTTAAGTTTCCAGACCTTTCCTCTGGACCATCTCAGCCCGTTAATTTGTTACATTTCACAAGCACCTCACTTCATTAATTAACTTATTCATGAATTATTAATGAATGAATTAATTTCATTTAAGTAATTAACTTCATTAATTACTTTACTAAAACTCAATGAGGTATAGATTAGCCATAAGACGGGTTACTGCTTGAGTCACTGGATGCTTTCTGCAGATACTTGGGAGACTTTAGGGAAGGTTTTGATATGTTTAAGCTTGCAGACTTTTGGCAGACTGATAGAAATATTGTTTTATCCAGCATTTAATTTTTAAACATTACTGAACATTTTGTATTACTAAACAATTAAACATTTTCTTCGACTGTGTAAGAGCTTTGCAAAATACTTCTTAAACAATATTTAAGACCCAAGTCAAGCCTTGAAACCATTTGCAAGAAGCAAGTACAACGATTACAGCTCAGACCCGTCGACTTTCAGACACCAGCGGCTTGGTCCAGTGAGTCCAGGCTCACCTCTGCAGGAAGACCTCGTAACGGCGCCGGTACGCAAAGCCAGCCCGTCTGACTCGCAGGTTCTCCATCAGGCCCAGGTACTTCACCTGGTGTCGGATCAGAACCTCGTCAAAGCGACCTAGAGGAGAAAAGCAGGAGCTGAAGATGGGCAGACTGAAACATCAAGAGTGTAGTTTAGGAAAACGCTGCCTGGCACAATAAAAGCACAACCTTAGCAGAAAAACAGACAGCACACAAAACACTCTCACACACAGAAAGGCGCGGACATGCACACTGACTGCCCGGGTCCAGGGTCCGGGGCCCGGGGCCCGGGGCCCGGGGCCTGCACCATGGCCCACCTGCTTGCTTGGCATCGTTGGGTTTGATGCAGCGGATGTAGGATGGCTCCTTGGACATTAGGATTTCCATCAGCTTCGCCAGGCTGGTCTTAAACTGCGTTGCCGTCTGCGGGCAGCGGAGAAGACAGTCAGGCAGGGAGAAGGGGAATAAGAGCAAGGAGACGGAGGGGCGACGAGAGTGGAGAGAGGGAGTGGAGAAGAGCGAGACCTGGGCAGAGACAGGCTGGGAGGAACAGAGTGACACTGTGCTGACTGACTAGGCACGGCCGGCGTGGGGGGTGGGGGCAGTGACGGCTAACAAAGACACATACATGCGCACACACACACACACACACAGACACACACACACGGCACCATTATAACACCAGCCCACTCACAGCCAACGGTCGTTCGGGGGAACAGGGCTGCCAAGAAATAGAGTGTTGTTAAGCGCGTGCGTCTGTATGCACGTTAAGAGTCTGCCACAGTGGCGGGCTCTACATCCAAACGCGCATGGAAGAACGCGCATGGCAGCTGCATGGCTGCGGTACGTCCATGTCTATGCAGAGAAACGTGCAGGAACGTGCCAGCAGATGGCTTCCGGGAGGCAGGGCCCCTCACCGTCTCTGGACGCTTCTTGTCCGACAGTTCCTCCTTGTCAAAGCACTGGTTCAGGATCTTGTTTTCTGACTGGCAGGTGACCTGTGCAGTGAGGCGGGACGGTCAGGGGATGCGCAGGTGAGGGAGGGGCAGGCCCACCGGCAGCTCAGGAGGGGGACGCTGCTCCCTCGCACATAGTGGCCCCAGAATCATTACTTAGCAATGTGAAGCACTTATGCAGCTTAACTAAGATGTTAACTGGAATTATCTTAACTTAATAAATTACACACCGGCCTACATCCACAAGGTGTCCAGTAAGGGAGTGAGGAAACACTGGTCTGATTTTCTCATGCAGAACTCATGCAGAGTTTGACAAGAAGCCCTCCAGCCCATTGGGTCATATTGGGGCTTGATGAGCCCATTGGGACATGTGGGGGCTTGATGAGCCCATTGGGTCATGCGGGGGCTTGATAAGGCCATTGGGTCATGCGGGGGCTTGATGAGCCCATTGGGTC
>JAODKN010000038.1:3403436-3413550 GCA_026774425.1 Petrocephalus zakoni
CCCCCCCCCCCCCCCCCCCCCCCCCCCCCCCCCCCCCCCCCCCCCCCCCCCCCCCCCCCCCCCCCCCCCCCCTTATGTTGGCTGTGGCTTCTCACTGATTCTCATCCTCCACATCCTGCAGAGCTTCTTTGTTCTGTTCATCACCTGGGGGGGCGGCAAAAGAAAAAAAAAAAAAAAAAGTTGAGGGCCAGAGCGAGCCGCTGGGTGTCATGTGATATGCTCATGCGTGCTGTGCCTGCGTGTGCTGCCCTGATCTCTCAGAGGCAGAGGGGGAGCAGCATTGCAGCTACAGGCAGGCAGGCAGACGGGTGAGCAATGCCGCCAGAGCAGCGCCCTCCCCAGGATTCCCCCTGGCTGAGGTGCGTTGACCCGCCAAGTGTCTAATGACACTAATCACACCATCCACGGTCAGCACACTACACTCAGCTCCTCACGACTGGTTACGGCTCTGCACCTCACATGCTCACATCCCACTGCATGTGTCCGACAAGTTAAGTAACCAAACAGACACTTAGCTGCGGGTTTACAACAATGCACAAGCAAGTCTATGAAGAAAGTGTTTTTGAATGCTAATCAAGCTCGCTCACACACACACACTCACACACACAAATAAACAGATGGCAATTGTTAAACTCAAAAACCAGGGGAAAGCTTACAAAAAAGCGTAAACAAGAAAAAGTCAAATCTCAAACCGTCTTAAAATCTCAGTCCAGAATGCTCAATCTGTTCAAGACTTAACATTATTGATTTTGTGAAAAACTGATCAGCCCAGAAGCTGGGGAATGCCTTTAAGGCTTTGTGCTGGGTTACACCAGTCATTGGAGTTCCAATTTAAAAATGTATGCCCCCAGCACCAGGCCACAGGTACAAACCCCCCATTAGCCGAGTGATCATGGCGCTCAATTGAGACCACTACTGTTACCTCCCAACAGGTTTTAGAAACGGCTGTGTGCAGCCCGAAAGCCAGGGACTGTGCAGGGCCAAGACTGTGAAAGATTCTTCACCCGCCATGTTTCCATCTAACCGCACTTATCCAAAGGGAATCATGTCCTGTGATCAACACCAAGTAAGACAAAGCTGGTAGCTGGTTTTAAATGAATGACTCAAGTTTGGTGCATGTTAGATATCAATTAATCAACAGCAGGTCAGAACCCACATTTAAAATACAAGACAAGAGTAATCAGTTATCCTCTTATTCAATGTGGAGAGGAGAGAAGGGCAGCGAAGAAACTATTTTGATCTAGAGCTGTTCGTATGAAATTGATTCAACAAGGCCACTGTTCCATTGCTGTTCATTTTACCAAGAGGTGGTTTGATGGAAACTTATACAGGAATATACTGTGCACCTTAAGCAAAAATAATGAAATCTTTTTCCTTTTTTGACAAACTGATGGGAACAGGTTAGTGTTTATAGTGCTGTCCAGTTGAGGTAGAGCGACAAACGTGGGACAATAGAGGGCTGGGATAGTGAGGAATGGATGAGGTCACCTGGGCAGCACTATGAAGCAAACCAGTGCGTCAGTGGTGATGCAGTGAGGTTAGGGACAGAAACACAGGCCAGCAAACATGACTTACAACGTACAGTTTATAAGGAATGAGCAGTTGGGGTTTTTTTTTTTTCCTTAGGAATCTACACAAAAAGGGAATGAAACAAGATGTAGGGAAAGTCAGATAGTAACATCACAGCGTACAGGCATGTAGGACTTTCCCCAGAGATCTAACAGGGTCAGAGATATGCGGAGAGGGTCAGATCTAAATGAGACAGGAAAAGATATTTGGAAGCGAGGAGATGAGCGACCGCAAAACTGGGTCAAGTATCCACTTGCCCACACAATCTGCAACTAGCCTCAAAGTCCTACCAAACAAACAGAGCAGTTAACAGCTACTCACAGCTGTTTGGACGGCACGGCATCTCTTTCTGATCATCTCTGTTTGTCAGTGGCCTGCACCAGCGGGGGTACAGACAGGCCGAGGGGCGCCGAGACGGACAGGCAGGCGGCCTTACCGTCTCCCTGCATGTCTGAAGTCCATAGTGTCAGATTGTCGCGTAACAGCTGCATGATGAGCGTCGAGTCCTTGTAACTTTCTTCGCTCAACGTGTCCAGCTCAGCGATGGCATCGTCAAAGGCTGCCTTTGCCAACCTGCAATGCAAGACGGTACAAAGGGGCTGCCACTCACGGTCACCAAGGGGACATTCCTTATGAAACTAACGCTATACAGGATCATACATGTCCATGACAGACAAGGTCGACACACGGAGGAATGCTTATTTATTTTTACGAAAGACAGAGGCAGAGGACAGGAATGGGAAGGAGAAAGCGCCAACCTGCACGCGCGGTCGGGAGAATTGAGGATTTCGTAATAAAATACGGAGAAGTTGAGTGCGAGTCCTAAGCGGATGGGGTGTGTGGGAGGGAGCTCGATCATGGCGATGTCACTAGCGGCCTTATAAGCTACCAAGCTGTTTTCTGCCGCTTCCTTCCTGTCGTTTCCGGTGGCGAACTCCGCCAGATACCTGTGGTAGTCACCTTTCCTGAGGGACGGGAGAGAAAAGCCGGTGAATCTGCTTCCCTGTGGAAACCCTCCAGCCTACAGGCCCCTCAGAACAGGACCCTTCCAGTACTTGGTCTGCACATTGATAATTACACTTACATTTTATAATAGAAAACCTTCGACTCGCCCGTGTTTGCAGCCGGAATGAGGTGCTTGTCCAGTACATCCAGAATGTCATTACAGATTGACTTCAGCTCAGTCTCAACCTGGAGAGAGAGGGGGAAAAAACACTTCAGATTAAACACAGACATAACTGGCAGATGAATAAAAGAAAATGAAATACAAATATCACCCATCTTGATGCAGATTCAATTCTCTTGCATCATGACATGCAATCTTATGCAGCGTACAGGATATCAGGGCGCCCTCTACTGTACGAGTCACACAGTGGCTGGCGCTGGATCACCGTTTGCCTGTACTCGCGGATCATCTTCAGCTTGTCCTCGCCACCCTTGTTCTCCTCCTTCTGCTCGATGCTGCTGATGATCCTCCAGGATGCCCTCCGGGCTCCAATCACGTTCTTGTATGCCACAGACAGCAGGTTCCTTTCCTCTACAGTCAGCTCTACATCCATGCCTGCTACCTTCTTCATAGATTCCACCATTTCTGAAAGGGAGGGGAAAAAAACAGGTTGGGGAACTCTTGCAATAACAGGCGGATTATGAGGAACAGGCTTCAAATTACTTCTTTTGAGAAGATGAGAATCTTAATGCCATGCAGTTCCTTTCCATTTCGAGCACCTAGATGATGACACAAAATGACAAGAATAAGCTGACAAGAAACCTCAATATTAAGTCTTTTAACGATTTCAACAACCCCTTCTTGCAGGTAAAAAAGACAGCAATCCATGCATATTGCTTTGAAAACACCGGGCACCCATTTCCATAGCACAACCTTCAAAGGGAATGTTTTAATTAAAAATAAAGTCTCAGCTTCCATATCACTCCCCATTATTTCACAGCAGGATCAGGCCCACAGCTTAACATTTTAAAAATGAAGGGAAGCAGCAGGCACTGCGAGCACAGAGTGCTCAGTCCAGCCGCTTTCCAGAGCAGCCTCCACAGCTGTCAGTTTCCCCCCCTTTAACAGCTGCATGTTTATACCGAATTAGTTCAGGTCACGTAAAACGACAACCCCCTGGGTCTCGAACCTGTAAACCTTTTCAATCACTGGTCTGCTTCCTTAACCACGAACTTTTCTATTTCACCGTAAACTGCTTTTACATTAGAATTATATCACACATTATATTTAACTATACAAGCTCTTAAAGAACTTCACCTGTAATTCGTAGTTACTTTTGTGCTAAAGAACTAATCTTTGCAATATAAAAACCCCATTCAGTTCATAACAACTGAAGCAACCAATAGCTAACCGTGCAAAAGCTAATTATACATAAACACTAATTAGGTAGATAGAATTTGAAATGTACTTACTGATACACACTCCAGTTGCAACACAGTGAAATGACACAAGGCAGTGAGGCATACAAAATTACTTGCCAATTATGCAATTCACAGATTTTACTAATATCATATTAGATAAGGCAAATGTAATTACATTATGGCAACATTGTGGTCATGCTGATCATAAGGGGTAAGGAAAGCACTGCAGGTAATTCTAGAGCTAATGTTGTACTACTTTCCTTCTAACTAGTTCAAAATGAAGGAACCGACTGTAAGTGAAAAATTACTGTTAAATTAGTCCCTGGTTCTCAAATGGAAGCAGGAGACCAAGCTGGAGAAACATTGAGAGGCTTTCCCAAAGTGCTGACCTGGACACATGCATAGATGGATCTGAAGTTCCCTTTCCAGTGACAAAGGTATCAAACCCATTTCACCTTCTCACATTCTACCTGCCTTGTCATCACCCAGACTGCTTGGTAACATTGGTATCCTACTGTAACGACTAATACCTGTAATACAGTACTTTCTGTGATATGACAAAATGCTATTTCGTTCCATTGAAACTACCAAGTCTGAAGTAATTGTTGGCAAATCCATTTCTTACAGAGCTGCTCTTCAGAATGTTTCAAGCCAGGTAAATGAGTGTTTCCTAGTGAAAACTCTCTCCAGAGATTTCTAGGTACTGATTTTTAAGGAACATTTATCTGAATTCCAGCAGCAACAACTGCACTTTAGTCATTCTTGAATTTAAAATGCAAAAAAAAAAATGTGCAGCTTCCAAGCAAATAAAATACAAGCCAACAAAGTGAATGAAACAGAGTGAATTTTTAAATTAATCAAACCCTCATATTATCCAAAGCTTCACAGGGAGCGTAGGAAGTCCCCCAGAAAATGCATACATTCACACCGGGAAATGGCCGTATTTACCCCCAGCTGTTATGGAGAACTGGCCTTTCCCATCACAGAAAGCATTACATACACGGCAACTAAGCTACCATCCAATCAGCTCCACCCTGAGCAAATAATCTATATATTACAGCATGAGTACAGCTGCAACAAACAGGATTAAAAAAAAAATGCACATGCGCTACCTCCCAAACAGGCACAAATTACAAAAAGGACAAGTTTCTGTCTGCCTCATAGGTCTGGGCTTTCAGGAGAGGTACTTCTAAAAATAGTCTTTCAACTAGTTTTCATGTTCTTGTATAAAACGCATTACATAATGTGCGTGACTGTACCCGTACGGACCGGCCCGCCTCACTGACACTGGATTGAGTCTCGCTGCTCAGCAGTGACAGAGGTGGGCAGGAGGGCTGGGTTGGCCCCCAGGGAAACAGATCCGCGTAGTAAGAAGGGTGGGGCTGATGGAAGGTGACAAGCGGCCCCCGTCACCTTTTTAGAAGCGGCGGCCGGAATCTGGTGGCTCGTCACCACAGGCAGCCCTGCCCCCCCTGTGCCACAGTCCTGCCCCCCCCCCTGTGCCACAGCCCTGCCGTCATGACTCTGGAAATAGAGCCTGCCTGGCAACAAAGAGCCGGGCACATTCTGCTTTATCAGTATTACTACTGCTACTACGGCAGCTGCCACTGACAATAAAAGCAATAGGAATAAGATTAATAATAATAATAATGATAATGATGATGATGATGATGATAATCAATATTTGTAAATGTGGCAGTGAGGAGAGGCAGATTCTCATTCCCGTCTCCAATGAATGAAAGGACGGGGGCCTTTAACGTGACCGTCAGGGCGCGCTGTCAGCCCGGCCGCCGCTCCCCCGGTATCGGCAGGTATCGGCACATCACCGCCATCTTCGCGGTACATCGGGGCCCGGAGCCCGGGGCGCCGCCACACCCACACGGGCTCACTGGGGACCCCGCGGACGGCTTACGCGACCCGGCCTTGCGGACCAGCGGCCGCAGGGACAAAGGCACCGAGGCGTCCCTATCGGACCGGCTCGGGACTCGGGCTCGAAACTTCGTGCGAAGCCCGACTGGTGCCGCCACTCCGGGACCCGCCTCCCCAGCCCCAGCCCCGCGGCCCGCCGCCTCACGCCACGGCCAATTACCGCAGCGCGGTCCGGTTACCCCGCTACGCCGTCACCGCGCCCCGGTAAGCGGGCCGCCCACGTGCGTGTGGGCCGGGGGGGGTCCCGTTAGCGCCGAGCAGAGCCGCTTATGCGGCCCTTATGCGGCCCTCGCGCCACGCCGCCCGAAGCCCGGCCAGTGCTGGCTTAGCCGCGCGCGCACACACGCGCACACACACACACGCGCGCGCGCACGAGCCTCACAGCCACCCGCAGAGCGCAGCCTAAACGCGCCGCACCGGTTTGTTTAATCGCGGCGATGCGGGCGGCTAAGTAGCCCGAGAGGCGCGCTGCCTGCGGCCCCCAGCGCGCCCGCCTCCCGCTACCGCCGGCCGCTTTTATCCGCCATTTTGTGTCCCTCGCCATCCCGCTCCCAGCATCTCCATCTTCGGGCGCCGCTCCCCTTCCGCAGAGTCCCCGCTAGAGGGAGAAGCGGCGGCGGGAGGGAGGCGCTGAATGGGAGCGCCCAGCGTCGCCCCGCGTCTCCCGGCGGAGCCCAGCGTCTCCCGGCCTCTCGGCGCTTACCGTCGTATCTCTCCGCCTGCTCGGCGAGCTTGGCCTGGTACACCAGATCGTCTCTGTCCCCCATGGCTGGCTGCGGGCGGAGAAGCGGGGCCTCGTCTGTCTGTCGGCGGGTCCTGGCGGAGCGGCGGCGGCTGGAGCGGCGTCCCCCACTCTACCGGTAGCACTGGAGTAAAGATGGCGGCGGAGCTCCATCCGGGAACGCGGCCGCCCCCCCCGCCACACGCCCATGGCCGCCATGGCCGCCCCCCCGGCCCCCGCACACTCACACGCTCCGAATAGACCGCGCTTCCTTCATTTCTCCTTCGAGCTCACCACTATAGCAACCGCACCATGGAAACACTAGTGCATAGTAATAAATCGTTATAGTGAATGTGGCGCGTTCAAAAACAGACAGTCATCGCATCCATGCCAGCAGTGCTTATAGACTGTCGGCCTGCTTAATATTCCTGAGCGGCATTGTGCAGGGCGGCAGTTTGCGGCAGAAATGGCCAGGAATCCATGTTAGAATTGACCTTTTTTACACGTTTCTAGTGATTAAAAGCAGTGGTGAAACCAAGAACATACTTCTTTGTCATTATCAGTAAGCCCACCTTCATGCTTCTGGATCCCATCTTCGTCCCCTGAAGATTCTAGATTGGTACTGAACAAAAATACATTTTTGAAGATCTCAGTTGTCTACATAGTTGTGATATCACAAGGTGTTCAGTCTGTCCTACACATATGCAGAATTTCTCCAGTGGCCGGCTTATTCCGAAGCACAAATGTTTAACATTTCACCTTTTTCATATTTCTCAGAAGATGTACTTGTTACAGACTTTCATTTGGTCTAGTGGCAATTGAGATAAACCACTTCCCACAACAAATACATAGCAACCAACAAACTGGCCAGGCAACCTCCTTAAATCATAATTGTACTGGAGCTATTAAGGTTAAGTACCGTGCTAAAGGTTACAATAGGAAACCTCATAACTAGGTAACAGTTCTGTATCTTTAATGACCATGGTTACCAGGTTACTCTGTTCTTAACCACTACGTTTACCTGCCGCTCTAAAAATCCTGCCAGAAGCAAAGGGCTTGTCTGGGATAGGAACCAGAGACTCGTTTCACCCAGAGCTAGAATAACTTGTCTTAGACAAACAAGCCATGAGGGCTGACAGAACATTCACTTGGGGTGGTGCATCTTAACTTGATAAAAAAAATAAAGATCAAACAAAAACGTTGCAGAATTAATGGTGTTTTTCCACCAAGAAGGTTTGTGCCGAGTTGCATTCAAAGTTTAAGTAACGAGACCTTTGTGGATGGTGTGTGACTCAGCAGGACAGGTTCTCTGATTGAAAGGTTGCTGGTTCAAAACCCAGGCATGACTTGGTGTGATTGTGTCATTGAGCCCATGAGCAAGGCCCCAACTCCCAGTTTCTGCAGGTACTGTCTGACACTGCCTTCTCAATTATACGTTGCTTTGGATGAAAGCATCTGCTAAATGGATATGGAGCTCAAATTCATGAATCAATGAAGTGAATCAAAGACAGAACTGCTATACATTTTTTGCTACATTCATTCCTCTTAATTTGCAATAAGCATATTTGCAAAAAGTCAGTTGTAATTTTCTTTAGCAAAGTTCAGTGCAAACACACTGAAACGAATCATTATTTGCAAGAAAGAAAGCATTAACCAAAACATTACCTTCCTGCTTTTAAAGCTACGATTACAAGAAGAAAGAACACATCTTTGCCAAGGGAGTTTATTTTGTAAGTATGTCATGTTACATGCTACAGAAAATAAAGTAGATTTGCCTTCAGAGTATATACCGTTACAGCACAGTGGCATATCTTAATAAAATCAATTTGTATCCTCCAATCCCCCCCCCCAAAAAACCAGCATTTTTACAAAAATATGACACTTTAAAATGTGTATATAGGCATGAACGACAAATTTCAAACAGATTACATGGAAACCAGTATTCTGCTATGAGACAAATGACAGAATTCGATAAAAACTAAAATAACTAATTTTCCCCAAATTACCTGGAATTTGAAGTAAAAATTCAGAAAATACAAAATTTTAGGCAAAAAAATATATTTCGTAAAGTCTGTTTAGGTCAAACGAAAAGAATAAAACTTTGGTCTGTGAAGCATCCCTATGTTGAAACAGTGTTATTCTCTTGGGCAGTAACCTTGGTGATGACACTTGTTTCTTTTGAGGACCTACAAATAATGTGACATTACAGGCAGACATGCACCCCCATAAGGACATTGGTATGTTAAGCGTACTTATTCTAGTGAGCATACACATACTATATAGACTTTAGGACAGGGTTCATTTGAGGCTACTCCGGCTCATTAGTGTATCCAGAAACCTCCACCAAAATAAACACTTACACTCACTTTCAAATGTAAGTGAGAAGAAGACTTTAATCCAGGGGTTTACGACCCTGACCCCGAAGTGCCAGTGTCCAGCAGTGCTTCCATCCTACCTGGGCTCTGATGAGCTACACCTGATCTCAGGTAGATAGCAACTCATCAGGTATTATAAAGAAAAACCTACTGGATACAGACACCCCAGGAGCAGGGTTGCCTGTCCCTGTTTCAGTTATTTCACTGAAAGAGAGCACCAGTGAAAATCGAGGTGAATGATCTTTGTTTGCTTACAAAATGGAGTAAAACTTGTGCTCTTTGATTTTAAGCGCATTATAATGCTACACCATTACCCCCGTTATCACATCATATGCTGCTTATATGTAAAATGGGTGATTTTTCCCTGTAAACATCCTGTAAAAACATCTGTAAATGACTGCTTTAGTAAAAATTCACAAGATCTCTTGTGCTTTGCGCAAGTTCTGAGATACACAATATCTCAGAATATCAGTCGACAAGACTGTTCCACTTCTATAAACCAAAGAAAATAAAAAATAACACTGGTTACCTGCCTTTTAGGAGTATGTGGATTACCTTAGAGAGTAACATGCATGCATTTAGCCATCATGTCATTGCTTAATGGCTCAATGCTGTTGCAAGGCTCTTTTCCTTTGAGCCCAGGCTGTTGTGGACAATTTCAATGAGAAAGCTTGATGGTAACTTCTGCCCTTTCCAGGCTTACACTACATACAACTATTATTCCTAAAATAATATGAACTTCTTACAACTGCTTCTACTAGCCAGGGGAACCCAGTATTAACAGTGCAGGGTCATATGTGGTTTTCACAGTGTCAGTGAGTGGTGCATTGTGGGTAGTACATTCTGTGGGAGATGAAGGGCACTGCAGCATCCTCTGCTCACAGAAACACATTTACAGGATCGTATACATAGGGTGACGGATGGTAGCAATGCGGCTGCTGCTTTTTGGGGGATGGCTGCTGTGGCAGCAGCACAAAGGGAGTCTATGAACACACTGTACTACCAGAAGTAGCCTACTGCCGACGAGCGTGCTGGGCAGTGAGCACGAGTGTCATGTGACCCATGTCACTGGCAGCCTATGAACACACTGTACTACCAGAAGTAGCCTACTGCCGACGAGCGTGCTGGGCAGTGAGCACGAGTGTCATGTGAC
>JAODKN010000038.1:3449933-3462267 GCA_026774425.1 Petrocephalus zakoni
ATTAAGGGCATTTTTAGACAACTCTGGTCTAAACCAGTGTAACAGAATAACCCCCCCTAACAACTCTGGTCTAAACCAGTGTAACAGAATAACCCCCCCTAACAACTCTGGTCTAAACCAGTGTAACAGAATAAACCCCCCTAACAACTCTGGAGATGATGTTTGTTCATTACAGCTCAGACTGTATCTACAAGTAAGAAATCATCGGGTCACATGTAAAACAAAAACTGGGCTGTATGGGGACTCACCTCTATGTAGGTAACGCAACATCACAAGCAGGCAGAAGATGGAGGTAGCTATAAACCCAAAAGTGCAGACCCCCCACATGATGTCGGCCCAGCTCGCAGACTCTGCGGAAGCCACGTGGTGTGACACGTCAAGCTACTTTCTGCATGTGACTCTCACCCCATAATGTCACAGCCCTCTATGAAACAGATTGTTTTTTTCCAAAACAATCATAATTGCATCACATAAACTGAGCTCCTCTTCAAAAGTCGTTGTCTTTTAAAATTTCAAGAATTGAAATTATATCAAATGAAGAACCGCACTTCATGTACGTTTTTATGGTCAGAATGGGCTGTAGGCAAAATCTACATGTATATTTGTCACTAACTGAAGCCCTAACCTGAGTGTTGGGTTTTCCACTGTGCATCGTGAAGGTGTCAGCTGTGACTCTGTTAACCGTGAGAGTGCCTCACCTGTGACGAGGAGGGTGAAGCTCTTGCGTATGGGGATGTGCAGGGAGGCGTGCGACGTCCTGCAGGTATAGGTGTAGCCTGAGTCCTTGGCACTGGGTTGCAGAATGAAGAAGGCGGACAGGCTGTAGGTGCCACCTGGGTGATGCCGGTGGCTGGAGAACAGCACGTTCTTCAGGACCTCGGGCAGGCGCTGGCTCTGGTGCTCCCGGAGCCACTCCATCTGCACATCCAGCGGGTAGTAGCCTTCTGCTTCACACACCACCTTCTGCGACTCTCCCTCAGACAGCTGCAGGGTACGGCCGACGTTCAGGCTGACCCGCGGGCTCTCTGCGAAGGAGACCCACGACACAGCAGCTAAGAGTCTGAGGACATCGGCTAAGCCGACCATCAGCGGGCGGTTGGGAGGCTCCTGAGACCCCGGGCCCAACCTACCCAGGATCTGGAGGCTGATGTCATGGCTCCCGTAGAGCGGAGGCACGTAGACGGAGCAAATGTAGGTGCCCTCACTGGCTGTGGTGGTGGGCGGGAGGAGCAGTGAGGCGTTGCCGCTGCCGAGGGCCCGGATGGACACGCCGCTGCCCTCACTGACACCCCCGCGGGTGCTGAAGCTGTACAGCTTCTTGCGTTCGCCGTGTCGCTGGAGTCGCCACTCTACGGTCACGTCGGGCCGCTTGTGGTCCACCGCAAACTGGCAGTGCATTGTGGGAGTGCGCATGAGGGCGGCCTCCACCACGGGCGAGCGCGTCACCAGCAGCATCACCGCTGTGGGCCAGAGGGCCGCAGATTAAGGCACCTTTGGTTTCTGTTTAAGGCAGATTCATCTGATACAGTTTCACTCAGGTCAGCTCAGTTTGACTGGGTTTAAGAGAATTCAGGTATAGAGGTTAGACCAGAATTGTAATGAAGTCTGGATTTCACATGAATTCCTGAGGACGCGTGAAAACTTCAGCCGCATGCTGCGGGAGGCCCGATTGCTCCAGTCCCACCCCACATGTAGCAATTTCTCTGTATAAATGATTCCACCCCCCAGGAGTGCAGTCAGAGCCACGGCCGGGCTCACTGCTGGTCCTACCGGTAGTGTGGAGAGTCTCCCGTTCTCCAATGGGGCTCCACTTGTTGATGTCGTCCTGGGGGTTGGGGGGCACGGCCGGCCTGTGTCTCAGGAATGTGGTGATACTGAAGAGGCCGTGACTGTGCCGCAGTGCACAGCTGAACCACACATCATCCTCCTGGGCTTCTGGACCTTTCCACTGCACCTGGATTCCCGCGGTGCTGTACCTCCGGATCTCGCAGCGAAGGTCACCCGGATCCCCCTCGGCGTAATGCCTCATGTCCGTCTTGGAGCCAGGGTGGACTGACAGACACATACAGATCGCTGTCTGAGCACCTTTCCAGTCTCAGATCTGCGCATGTGCGAAGGCACCAAACTCTGTTACCTGTCACCAGGAAAGTCACGCCATCCGGGAACTCGGCCTGGTCTCCCGACTTGCCAAACTGCAGAAACACATCTCTGTGATCGAAACTCGTCTCTAATTGACCCTCGGAGTTCCGGTGAAAAAACTCCTGGACCAGCTCACAGGGCAGCCAGCGGATTTCCCCCACAGAGGTCAGGACACCTGAACAGGAAAGACAAACCACTCCAGCTGAACTAAGTATTCCGCAACACCCAGTTATATGATTTAGCGCTGTTTCTGCCAAGACCAGCCAGACCGGCTGAGGATCCCCAGGAAAAGCCCCGAAGAAACCCCGAAGCGCCCGGCCGGTCGGCAGGCCACCCTATATGCCACCCTATATGCCCCCCTAATGTCACACACGTATCACAAAAAGGATAATAAATCATTTTTCGCAGAGACACGCGTCACGCATGATACGGAGCAGGAGGAGAGCCGCACTTCCCGACCGTCACACTGACAGGTGTAACCGCAAAGCCAGCCGCCACATGCATGGGAAATGCGCGGAAATGGAGCACGAATGCAGAGGGGAACGCAGTGTCACCTGTGCTAAGGAGACCGACGAAGAGAATACTGCCGAGCGCCGTCATGCTGCTGCAGAGTCGGCACCATGAAGACGGCTGCGCCGCGACTTTCGCTTTCGTTTCTGCCGAGCTGCCCCGAACGATCCGCCCTCAGAAGACTTTTCCAGAAGCAGTTTATTTCTGTAACACGTTCTGAACCGTAAAACGGAATTATGCATGTTACATGTGATGACAGTTTAACGCACGCATGTATCATGCGGAGTATAACATCACGCATGTATCATGCGGAGTATAACATCCATATCCTCCGGAGGGCCGGAGGGGGCGCTGGATGTTATACCCCGGAGGGCCGGAGGGGGCGCTGGATGTTATACCCCGGAGGGCCGGAGGGGGCGCTGTGACACCGGCGTTCCGCGGGAGGCGGACGGATTCCCTCTTGAAAGCGCAGGACGCTCGTTGGGCCGGAAATTAGAGGTAATAAATAATGGCGGCGTGTGCGTCGTATTAGGTGCCGTCGGATAGCGTGAAGGGGCTCTTACGGTGTCCTGATTGCTTTCGTGCGGTTGTGCCTCATTGATCCGCAGAGAAACGGGAGTTATTCGGCCTCCCTTGGAGCCGTCTGCTGATTCCCGAGAGCCATGGATGACGGTAAGAGTCCCAGTAAGCAGGGCTGCGCCATGCGCACGTTGCACTCCTCTGGGTCTTCTGCACTCAGGGGTACTTATTCCGTTTTACATTATTCATTATTTATACATTATTGCGTTATTCCGTTTTACATTCTTCATTATTTATACATTATTGCGTTATTCCGTTTGACAGTCGACGGTGCGCAGAGAGCAGCGATGCGCCTTTTATACTGTCACCGTGTTATTTCAGAGAGCTGGATGAGCTGTGAGAAGACAGCCGTGCTGCAGGGCGGATTCCTGCTGGCCAGACAGCTGTGCCAGCCGCGGTCCCTGTCGGACCTGGAGAAGGGTGACTGGAGCACGGTGGAGCAGCCTGTGCTGAGGGCAGTGGCGGAAGTCTGCGGGGGCGCCAGGGCTGGCGCTTCGGACACCGCTCGCTGGAAAAAGAAAATCGTATGTATTTTGTGGAGCAAGCTGCTGGGGCAGGAGAATGGAGAAGACGTCGACGCGAGGTGGCGAGAAGACCCTCTCTTTGCAGCACAGCAGGCCTTCCCCAGCATAAACCGGACGGTCCTCTTCCAGCTGGTCCAGGCCCTGGGCTGCTCTGCGGTGTATGCCGAGCTGCTGACGGGCTTCCCCGCTCCGCTCCTGTGCGTAGAGCTCAGCAGGCTGCTCGACCACCTCAGACGGGACAGCTCTCCGCAGGACGCCCAGCTCCTGCTGGAAGTTTGGTGGGAGCTGTGGAAAGAGCAGCCGCCCAGCCGGCAGAGTCTGTACTGGGCTTTTGCAGCCCAGTGTGCCCGATACAGTGACCTCCCACATCAGGCTCCCAAGCGGCTCAAGACAGACCCAGACGCACCTGGCGCTCCTACCTGCGTGCCATCACTGCTCTTCCAGGCACTGAGGGAGATGGAACACCATGTGAACTCGCCCGGCCTGACCTGCTTTGCTCTCTCCAACTGCCTGGACACCCTGCACTCCTCCTTCTTATTAGAGCGTGGCGCCTGCAGCAAGGGCGTGGATCTGCACAGCCTCGCCTGGGACGTGCGTCTGAGGGAGGAACGTGATACAGCAGCCGGTGGCAGACTGGAGGACATCATCAGAGAAGCTCAGAGAGACTGGTCCAGTGGCAGGAGCCCCTCGCCTTTCCGTGCAGAGGCCATGTCCCTGCTGCAGGGCCTGTGGGCCACATGCGCCCTTGCTCGAGCCTGGCAGAGTCGAGGGCTGCTGAGGATTCCAGACACGGAGGCGCGTGGCTCTGCTGCCCTCCGGCTCAAACGAAGCCTGCTCCTCGTGATCCGTGCCTTGGAGGACCTGCTGGCATCTGGCAGTCTAGTGGAAGCTGAGAGGCGGGACGTGAGTGATATGAAAGACCAGCTGAAGGACCTGGAGGTGCTGTCTCTCCCTGACCCAGAATGCACTTTGGCAGAGATGACTCGTGTTGCCGTGGCAGTCATTGACCATCGGCTAGAGGGACACGAGGATGTGGCCCTTAGGTTTGCTTCAGAACTGGACTGGGCTTCCAGTGGCGTGGAGTGGATTAGCTGCCTGGAGAGAAACAAAGAGATCTTTCAGCGCAAAGAGTTGGTTCTGAAGCTACTCTCCACCCTTGCCGTGATGTGCCAGCTGGAGGCTGATGTTCTGCAGTGGAAGAAGCTGAGGTCCATCATCGTGGATATCTTCTCAGAGCTTCCGCTGCCTTGCAAGAATGAGACGCTGCAGGCGGTGTTGGCGTGCTGGGGAAAAGGTGGGCTCCGCTGCTTCCTGCCCCAGGCGTTATTCGAGGGCTTTGCCCAGGAGCTTAACCTGGCCTTCAATAGCATCATCCAGAGCCAGGCGGAGGGCAGCCTGGGCCCGGCCATATGCGCCGTGGCCCGTGTGGCGCTCCAGGACCCTGAGGCCACCCTGCGTCGCTGTTGCCACTTGGCTGTGGTGAACTTGGGGGCCCATTCTCTACTGGCCCAGATCCTCCAGCAACTCCCAGGGCTCCGGTATCCGCGTCCCGGGATGGGGGAGCGAAAGGTGGGGGGTCAGAGCGGGGAGAGCCTGCTGTGTGGCTCCCTGCGGGACGCCGTGTGGGAAAAGCTGTCCTCCTCCAAAGAGGAGGAGCAGTTCCTGCATTTCATTGCTGCTTTAATGGATCCCATCGCACTGAGCCAGGAAGCAGCAGAGGAGCCTTTGCTAGCCCCTGAGGAGGTGATGCGCACTTTTGTCCTACCTTACTTATCATCCCCCATGTCTTCCTGGAGGCTGGAACTCTGCCTCCAGGTGCTTATTGCAGCCCTGAAGCAGGTGTGTCAACCCGGGGAGACACACTGGGTGATGAGCTGCTCCCCTTTCCCCCTCCTTTACACACTGGGCCTGCTTCTGGATGACTGCTGCAGGTGCTGGGAGGAGCCAGCAGATGGCAGCCTTCACACATCCATGGAGTCCAAAGAGCTGCTGATCCAGGCTTTGAGTGTGCTGGCAGAGCTTGTGGGTCAGGAGGTGGCTGCTGCCCCCGACTCTTGGTCCAGGTCCCTCTTTTGGCTCTACAGCAAAACGGAAACCCTGGACTGGACCGTGCGCCTACGTTTCCGGCCCGTGTGGGGGGCACACTTCAAAAACGAGGTGCCAGAGTCACTGCTGGAAGTGTGCAAGTTGCCGGAGCAGGACTGGTGCGGCCTGAAGGTGCCCCAGTATGGACTGGGGACGGGGCTGCTGGCCTGGGCCGAGTGCTGCTGCCTCTCTGACTCGGTGCAGGAGAAGCTGGTGAGCCAGCTGAGCCTGGACCAGAGCCGCGTGGAGGACGTTCGCATGTTCAGCAAGGGCCTGATGGTGGCGCTGACGCAGGTGCTGCCCTGGTGCACCGCGGGGGAGTGGGCCAGGCTGCTGGGGGCCGTGCGCGCCCTGCTTGCCTCGGGCCAGCTGCACGTCCCCTACTCACTGGAGTATGTCGACTTCATGCCGCTGCTGGACCTGCGGCCGCTGGCCTGCGAACTGCGCCTCTCGGTGCTGCTCCTGCGCGTCTTCCAGCTGCTGTGTGGCCCCAGCTGTGCGGCCTGGCTGCCTGCGGGGGCTGTGCTGCACATGAGCCGCCTGTACGCCGTCGCCGTGCGGGCCGTGGCCTCGTCGCTGCTGGAGAGGCTGCCAGCCCCCGAGACGGCCGGCGGGCATGAGGACGGGGCGGCGGCCGTCCTCTTCGCCCTGAGTCAGGTGTTCTGTCACACGCTGCATGTGCAGGTGATGCTGGCAGGTCCTGCAGAGTCGCTGTGCCTGAGCGCCCTGGAGGTGATCTCGCAGTGCCAGGTTGTGCTCACCACCCACCCACACTGCAGCTCTGCCCTCCACAGGGACGACCTGCGGCACTTCCTGGCCTCCATCTCAAACAATGTGCAGAGTGTTGAGATGAGGACTGCCCTCTGCCAGAAGATCGCTCAGCTATGAAGGCTCCTGATGGACAGAACTGTGAATTTATTAAAAATTCTTAGTTTTGTGCTTATCGAATTGAACTGTCTGAACATTTTACAGTAAAGATGGAAAAGAAAAAGTCTGTGGTTTTTGTGTGTGAAGTTTATGAATTAGCACTGCTGCTAATTTGCTTGAGTGTTTACTCACAGTACCACTGCGCTCACTCTGTGCACTGACAAGTCCGCATTCATCCCTTTAATGCTAATGCAGTTGTATAGCTTATAATTTATCCACAGACCCATAGAAATTTTACTGAAGCTATTTTGCTAATTAAAGGTACAACAGTCCACCCTTTCTGCTTTTACCCATCCATACAACTAGATCCTTACATGCATGTTACTGATATAGTTGTGCTTATTATTGCCAGTCCCTCCCATCAAACTGCACTTCCTTCCCTCTGAGCATGTTCCTGCCTTTCACACTTCCAAAGCTCCCCTGCCCGTCCCTCCCATCAAACGGCACTTCCTTCCCTCTGAGCATGTTCCTGCCTTTCACACTTCCAAAGCTCCCCTGCCAGTCCCTCCCGTCTGAACAGCTGATCCCCGAGGCTGAATCCACAAGACTGCAAGAGCACAGTGGTCATCAAAACCTACATTAAGGCTTCAGTACAACAAGGCAAAGATTGGTTTAAAAGTTTATTCATTTTATACATATTATATATAAATATATATAATAAATGTATAATTTTTTTTACTGCCACGGTTAAAAAGTGACATGTTCTCACCAGTAAGCATAAATAAAAGTCTCTCTTTCACCTGTTAATTTAACTGAAAACAGTAATGGGTCGTGTTCAGCACCACTGTGTCCTACATTCTCTATATTGCATCACAATATAAAAATATACATTTATGCCGTTTCTAAAACATTCTTTTCCATGTTGTTCAATGGCATGTTAAATTCATACTGACAGGATTATTTTAGTGTACCTTAGATTGTCATTTTCACAGCATTTTAAAAACATCAGTAATCAGTAGCAGCCACACAGATAAAACAGATAGAGGACAGCCGTCCGGACAGCACAGCACCACCTTGTGGGAGGACTGGGAGTGATGGGGAAGTGATGAGATGGAGTCTGATATATGGGTGACTGTGTGCTGCCTGCTCTTAAAAAGCCTAAGCCTGAAGGTCAGAGGCAATTTCTACTATCCCCAGCAGGGGGCGCCACAAACCTGACCATCTTTCAGGGTCAGGGAGATTATAAATACAAAAACCAAGCAGAAAACTGCAAAAGGAAAACGCGTCCCTTTTTTAGACTGACAATCCTGAACAGAACAGAAAGGTGCATTTAAGAGGAGAGTTGTAGCTGCAGGTGCAGTGCATAGACGGCAGACCTTGGGAACCTTCTCATGGTGCCTTCTGGGTGCCTGTGCCATGCCTTCCCTGCCTCATACACAGACACACCCCCCCCCCACTGCACCCAGGCTGTGTACATGTGACTGAGTATGTGCGTGAGCTAATGAGCTGAATGAGTGAGTGGGGGGAAGCCAGGATCCCTGCAGAATGTCCCTCCGTCTGGGCGAAGGCAGCCTCCCTGACATCAGACGCCCGGCTCCGGCCCCTTATCTGTGTCCCAGTCCCAAAGCGCCGGGCTCCATCCCCCCTCCTCCAGCTCGTCCGGGGTGGGCATCTCACATCCGTGAGGAGGTGGCCAGCTCATAAAACAGCACGTAGGCATCACTGCTGCGTACTTGGCTGGAGGACATTGGCGTTACTCTGGGGAAGATAAGAGAAGGTGAAGCCGCCCCCCCCTCGGCGATCCTGGCAGCACAGGATGCTCTCGGATAAGAGCAGGTGAAGGTGGCCCCCCCCTCTGCGATCCCGGCAGCACAGGATGCTCTCGGATAAGGGCAGGTGAAGCTGCCCCCCCCTCGGCGATCCCGGCAGCACAGGATGCTCTCGGATAAGGGCAGGTGAAGCCGCCCCCCCCTCGGCGATCCCGGCAGCACAGGATGCTCTCGTATAAGGGCAGGTGAAGCTGGCCCCTCCTCGTTTAACTAACTGGACTAAGCTGATATCAGACTGGAAATGGGAGGGGACAGACAGGATTCTGGGAGAAAGGAGCTTTAGACTCCCAACTCTAACCAGCACGACATGGATTTCACTGTCCCTCTAAAGCATGGCTGTAAAACTCAGTCAATAAGAGCTATTTCATTAATGTATTAGCTTTTTTGCTAACTGTAAATCTGGTGGTAAAATAAATAAAAGTTTAACGTCTAAAATTCTAAAATCACATGTTTGTTCCGGTCTGTTGTGAACGTGTCCGCAACAGTCTATCTGGCATGCTGTTTGCTGACTATGTATAAACACAAGACATGATTGGTCGATAATATGTTGTATTTAAGGTAGCCTTGGCTAAATATAAGCGAACTAAGATAAAATCCATTGGGGCACTGGGGTACCCGGAGCTAAGCAGAGAACTGGGGCCTGTATCACAAAGCTGCATTCCCTGCTTCGTCGCATAACTTGTCAGATTTCAGGTACCCCAGTTTAAATGGACTATCTTAATTCAATTACATTTAGCCCAGACTACCTTAAATATGACAAGTTATCCAGCTAAGCAAGAAATCCTGCTTTGACCCCTGGTTGTTTTTTTTTCCAGACTCTGATTGACTAATAAAAAGCTGAGTCCCTGCTTCCTAGTTCTGGATAGTTCCCAAGTGACATCACTGAGGGCAAACTGTCACCAAGTTTGTAGTTAACCAATCAGCAGGGTCATCTCCTGGCTGTCTGAAAAGTACCTGCTTCAGAGGAGGCACTAAAAGGTTGAGGAACTACCTTGGAGATACTACAATGGGGGCGAGTTCCTGCGGTTCCTGGTTCCTGACAATGCCATGTCGACGTCTGTGAATTGCCGTTACACCTCTATTGCAGAGTCATTTTAAGCAGGGTATCAAAAGTCTGTGGGCCAGATATGGCTTATGGGCCTTGAGTTTGACGCACTGTGCAGGGTCCTATGGGATCAGCCTGGCTCTGTTTCAGTGCTGCTCTAACCCTGTCCGGAGACACTGGCTCAGTCCGGACGCTGACATACCTGGAGTCGTTGAAGGTGTACCACTCCCCGGAGGCGGGGCTGCGGCAATAGGCTGTGTAGTGGCCCCCCATAGTGGTGCCAGAGTGATTGGACACTGCATACAGGTTGTAAACTGCATTCGCTAAAGAGAGGGGGGGCTCAGGGTTACACATCAGCACAGGCGTCGCCCCCCCCTGCAAACGGGCGAGGAAAACACGGCCACTCACTTCTGCTCTCCGACGCAAACTCCCTGAGGTCCAGCTCCTTCAGGGGAAAGCTGACAAACGTGGAGAGCTTGCTGGTTCTGATCCGAGCTTCAGAGAACCGCTTTAAATCTGGGAAAGGGTTTCAGTTAAGGATGCTGAGCCCTCGGGATGCTTGCGGCCCGCTAACGTGCCCCCACGCCGCCGCCGGCCTCGAGCCCGCGCGCACCGACACCCAGAAAGGCTGTGTCTGAGCAGGATACGCAGCACCAGGATCTTGGGGAAACGCTGGATGGTGAATTTCTTAGTGCATCTCCGCCTGGCCTTACACCTGTAGCACGTCTGCCAGACGCGCAGGGAGGACACAAAGAGGGTCAGGTGATGATCTAGCGGCCTCCGCGCCTACGGGGCCCCCATCCCAGTGGTGTGGGCGGAGCCAGACCCACCGGTTTCTCATCTCCATCCAGCACGTCCTCCTTGGCGAACAGCCTCATGCAGTCCATCAGGCTGACCTCGCCGTGGCCCTTCTGCGAGGGGATAGACGGGACACATCAGTGGGCTGAGGAAGGCCACGCAGAGAACCAGAGCTGTTAGCTCCCAGCTGGCCAGGGAACCCACCTTGGCGATGGGCAGAGACAGATCCCAGAAGGGGTCAAACACAGTGGAGCAGTAGCCACAATGGGTGCAGGTCAGGGAGCTCTTCAGCTGGCCAACAAACAGATCTTTACAGAGACACAGGCCGGTCAGACTCACACATACAGAGGCCTGCGCACACACAAACACACACACAGAGGCCCGCGCACACACAAACACACACACAGAGGCCCGCAAACACACAAACACACACACAGAGGCCTGCGCACACACAAATACACATACAGAGGCCCGTGCACACACAAATACACACACAGAGGCCCGCAAACACACAAACATACAGAGGCCCGCAAACACACAGAGGCCCACGCACACACATACACACACACACAGAGGCCTGCGCACACACAAACAGAGGCCAATGCACACACACACACAGGCCTGCGCACACAGACAGAGGCCTGTACACACGCAGTGGGGCCGCCCCGCCCCCCCCCCCCGCGCCGCCCCCCCCCACCCACCGGCCGCAACGGGGGCCTCAGGCAAAAGAAGGTTGGGAACCACTGGGTTAGTGTATCAGATGATGGGGACAGAAAGGGGTGGGGTAAGTATTTATTTGGTATTGTATCAAGGGGTGGGAACTGAAAGGGGCGGGGCTATGCATTTATTTGGTAGCGTATCAAAGGATGGGAATTGAAAGGGGCGGTGCTATGCATTTATTTGGTAACGCATCGAAGGATGGGAACTGAAAGGGGCGGGGCTATGCATTTATTTGGTATTGTATCAAAGGATGGGAACTGAAAGGGGCGGTGCTATGTATTTATTTGGTAGCGTATCAAAGGATGGGAATTGAAAGGGGCGGTGCTATGCATTTATTTGGTAGCGTATTAAAGGATGGGAATTGAAAGGGGCGGTGCTATGCATTTATTTGGTAGCGTATCAAAGGATGGGAATTGAAAGGGGCGGTGCTATGAATTTATTTGGTAGCGTATCAAAGGATGGGAATTGAAAGGGGCAGTGCTATGCATTTATTTGGTAACGTATCAAAGGATGGGAACTGAATGATTACAATTTGCTACGTTACTATCAACATTACCAGATAAACAAAATACACGCACACACACACACAAACACACATATACTATGTATTCCTATCTTTATGGGGACACTCCATTCGTTCCTATGGGCATAACCCTGATTCGAACTATGACACCTATAACCCCTACCCAGGCCTAACCTTAACCATAAGAAACCAAACAATATATGAGACTTTTGAAATTTTTAGTTTTTTGATTGCAGACACAGATTTTTATAAAATTGAGGTTATCCTTACAAGGTAGAAAATAACTGTTTTTTATCACAACGTAATATAAACATGACCACACACACACACACACACACACATATATATATGTGTGTGTGTGTGTGTCCGTCCGAGGAAGCTGCTTCCTATAGCAGGACGGAGGGGGGGTGCGGTCCAGCGGCGGGCAGGTGAGGAAGCTGCTTCCTATAGCAGGACGGAGGGGGGGTGCCGTCCAGCAGCGGGCGGGTGAGGAAGCTGCTTCCTATAGCGGGATGGAGGGGGGGTGCCGTCCAGCAGCGGGCAGGTGAGGAAGCTGCTTCCTATAGCGGGATGGGGGGGTGCCATCCAGCAGCGGGCAGGTGAGGAAGCTGCTTCCTATAGCAGGACAGAGGGGGGGTGCCGTCCAGCAGCGGGCAGGTGAGGAAGCTGCTTCCTATAGCGGGATGGGGGGGTTGCGGTCCAGCAGCAGGCCGGT
>JAODKN010000038.1:3515608-3528227 GCA_026774425.1 Petrocephalus zakoni
AGGAACCCTCCTCACCGTGCCACTCTGCCGCTCCCAAGCACCACCAGTGAATCAGGAACCCTCCTCACCGTGCCACTCTGCCGCTCCCAAGCACCACCAGTGAATCAGGAACCCTCCTCACCGTGCCACTTTGCCGCTCCCAAGAACCACCAGTGAATCAGGAACCCTCCTCACCGTGCCACTTTGCCGCTCCCAAGCACCACCATCTCTTCTGTTGCAGAAGAGAATCCTGAATTGTAGATTCATCCCAGCTCTCGATTACATTCCGTAACTCCTTTTCCGCCCAAGCGAAGTTTGAGCCATTGTCAGCCACATACTGCACACCTCATACTCTCCTACAGTGAGCACACTTAGAGATGAGGCCTTACTGTCGAGTTCCTGAGCCTGATTTTTTCTCACTATGGCTTCGCATCTGGCATATATGTCAAAGCATTAATGTAGTGCTGTATCCCTTTTGAAGAATGCCTGGCCCCTTTGGTTCTACAGGCATTGCACATTTCCCAAGCATCCACCAACTCTGAATGTTCCATCATCCAGTACAGTATCCAGTTTGTAGACAATGTTGTTTCTTTTAACCCAATTTCCTTTTAGTAGACACGATATTTGTTCTGGAAACTCTTCCTGCTGGCAAAAATGGATCATTTCTGTTTCAGCCTTCCCTAAATCTTCTACTGGAAGGCTAAAGCAACACAGGTTGTCTTTATAACTTTACAACTGTCCTTCAAAAGCCAGTTTCAATTTAGAGAAATCCAATTGTCAGTTCACTTGTCTTTTGCAGCTTTCCTCCTCAAGCTTAAGTGAATTAGAGAGACTCTAACCTTTGGGATCCATGCTTCAAATCTTCACAATTCGAAAAATACATCAACAATCTGTTAACAGAGTTCTGTTCAGCACTTACTTGCATTGCATTGACATTTACCTCTCTGTTTCTGTGTCACTGTAAGTGATCCCTGCTCTTTGCACAAGGAAAGACCTCCACTGAGCCTCCGTTTCCCCACGAGAAAAGCTTGTGGGGAAACGTGTCCAATTCTGATTTTTAATGAAGTAGGCTGCCTTCATTCCTCTTGAAGCACAATCAGGTGGATTCAACAAAGTAGACACATACTTCCATTGTGAGTGACTCATACGTTCTCTGAAAAAGCAAGCATGCTGGCTACAAAGTATCATTCGCAATATAGCTTAGTACAATGGTAGTATCTGTCCAAAACACTACACTTTGCATCTGCAGCTTTAATTCTTCCCCAACATTTTGTCCATTTTGACCGCATCTCTCAGCTGCAGTGCGGCATATGGGCAGCAGTTTTTTCTGGCCGTCCTGCAAAGTGTCATCCCACCAGTGAGGCCAGTCACAGCTCACCACACACAAACTAACAAAGAAGTCTTGCCCAAACTAAAGGTTTTTTCTTAGGAATGGCAAAGCAATTATTTAAAAATGTTTTTATAAATATTTTATTAAAATATTTGTTTGCAGCTTTTGCAAAAGAATTGTTTTGTGAATTTTGTGGCCAGCAGAAATATTTTCAGGTTAATTCTAGGTGGCTGTCACTGCAGATGTGAGGACTTGTATAATACGTTCTGCTTTGTATTGTTGTTTTTTCTTGCTTTTCATAGAGTAAGACTGAAAAAACCCACACAGAAACACTCGTCGCTCCCTTTCTCTATAACCCACTCCTGACTCCCACACAGTCACACACATGCACACAAACATGCAAATATGGCGACAGACACTCATTCACACTCATAGGCAAACGCACGCATATCCACAGACACATATACATACTTGAACACACACACAGTTGAGTCATTTAAGCTCTCATGACCACTTAATTACTGTTATATAATTTTCTGGTCTTACTTTGATATTGCTTATTTTATGGTTCGTTCATTCTCTCTTTCGTTTTAATATGCATTCCTGTTACTTAACTGTATTTTAAAATAAAGTTAGAGCACATTTCTTCAGTTTTGTTTAGTCCATCATTTATCAAATTGTTTAATAAATTACATAATGATTTATTGATGACACTGAGGTTAGGGTTCACTTTAAAAAATCCGTGGAATCGCCAGCAATCATATTTTTTCGTGTGACTGACAATTCAGTTTTATTGCTTTAAATTAATACATATACATTCATGACCTACAAGACGACTTCTTCTGGAATCTGGAAATGCCTCTGGTTGTCGCTAAAAATATACGTCAGATGTGACGTCTTTGTTTAACGGGCATGCGCAGAACATGTTTCTGTATAAACAACTAGAAGGAATTTAGAACGGTGGGTGATAGTTGTACCTTTTAACACGAGTTGTGTCATATTCATTAATAATTCCGTGGTGGAGGCGTTCTTGTAATTCTTCGATATAAAAGTGTTAATTTATTTTAAAATCTAAAGCATTTAATAAGTGCCCCTGCCTATCCTGATGCGTTTCCTGTTAGTCGCTTTGTTTAGTATTGTATGGCAACTCGCTTAAGCATAAGGATCTTTTCTTTTATGCAGATGTTTTGATATAGGAAGAATTCCTTTTTAAAGCTTGTGCGCCGTTTTCTCCATTTCCTGTTCTTCTTTTTGTTTTTTGAGATTTTTTTTAAATCGTTAGTGCATAACAAAATTGTCGATTTGCACTTGTGACCGGCTGCCGGAAAGTTAAGGATCCGAATGATAAAACCAATGTTTCTGATATCTTTAAATATACCAACCATCCGCAAATATTTAAAACAAAAATAGTCCAACTGGGATTTTGCTTGTATGCAATTTGTTCGGTCTAAGAAGACATAGCGATAATACCTGACGAGTGCATCTGCGATCTCAGATGCGTTCACTTGCATGCAACTGGAATGCAGAAATGTAGAAAAAATTTAACCGTGAAAAGTACAGTGACAATTTCGTGTTCCTATTTAAATAAGTAGTCAGCGTCTTGTGTACGCCTTTGCATTCTGCTTTATTTGCCTCGCTGTTTTCACTCCAAAGATCTGGTCTGCAGAGAGACCCACATAAGTGAAGGAGAGGACGGCCTTCTCCACTTCACGCCATCACTGGAAATGAAGGGGTAGGTTAAACGGGATACTTCTGTAAAGACACAAAAATGTGTATGGGGGCTTCATGATGTTCAGCTCTTAAGCAACATTGTGCAGCAAATTGTGCGTTCATGTTGCTTTTCCTGATTTTTACAATTCAGACAACAAAAAAGTCCAGATTCAGATGGGAATGTCCCTGTTATTGAAGAAGGTAAGGACATTTAATGACACAACTTCTTTGAGATTATTATTCTTATTATTGTCTAGGGCAGGGGTTCCCAACCATTGGTCCGTTGACTGGTGCTAGTATTCCTCCAGGTTACAGAACACTGAGGGTTTGGGGGAGGATTTGGTTAATTTCGAAAAGTGAACTATGTATTTTCCAACCACACCGTTCATGTAAATCACTGTTTTATATGCAGGTGCCGTAGCTACTGCAGAAGACCCCTCTGCTATTGCTACTATCCAATCAGCAGCCACCTTCTCTTCAGAGCAGCCAATCAAATACCTCTTCAAGACGGAGGCAGCTGGGGGGCAGGTAGGGGAGCTGTACCCTCCCATCGGGCAGGTAGGATAGGAGAGGACAGTCTGCTGGCCACCACACGGCCAGTGTGCTCCACTGCAGCACTGCAATGTTGACAATTATGTTCATTTTCCTGGTTCATGTTGTTCTGCTTTTCTGTAGTCATGCAAGCATGTTTGTGGTGTGGGCATGCTGAATAGCGATGCCAGTCTCATTCCCAGCCCTGACTCCCCACATTCCCTGTGTGTGTGTGTCCCGCAGGTGACATACCGGGTGATTCAGGTTTCAGACGGACAGCTGGAGGGCCAGACGGACGGGGCAGCGGCTGTCAGCGTGGTGACTGGATTTCCTGCAGCAACGCAGGCTGTCACCCAGGTACCTGAGCATCATCCAGCCCAGAATGACTTTGCCATGGGATGCAGACCAGTCACCTGTTATTGCTTAACATGTCTTTAACGCTGAACATAATAGTATTTTTACAAATCTATTTTCGTTACCATAATGAGTGAAGAAACACTCTTTAGCCTTGTGTTTTTTTTAACATAGAATCATGCATATAATATTTCCATGCATATAAGCCCAGCCCTAGACTTATGGACGACTCGCCTGCACTGCAGGCCGTATTTTCGCAGGCCGATGCCCTCGACGGCGACAGCACTGAGACTCACTACACCTACTACCCTGCCACCATCTCTGATGGCACGTCGGGCGCCATGGTGACCAGTGTGCAGGCCCCTGACGCACTGCTAAGCCAGAACACGCCAGCAGGTGAGGGTGGGGGGGGTTTGATGCCTGCTAACTTCAACCACTGAGATGGTAGCATATTTCTCACCGTGGCTTACAAACGGCAAAAATATGTTTTCGGTGTTCAAATTTGATCAGTGTCCATGTTTTTATTATATGACTGGTGGCTGGTCACTGTCTGCAACTGACTCTGTTGTCCATTATGTTCCAGGACAGCTCTATGTGATGATGTCACCCCAGGAAGTCCTGGCTGGAACCAACCAGAGGTCCATTGCGCCTCGTTTACAGCCTTATAACACGTAACGTTTCCCCCCCCGACGTCCAGGCCACGGCACGGGAAGGCCGGCTGTCCCCTGTGGAGGCTGCCACTCGATTTGCTAGTGACGCTTTTAGATTTGTGCTTCGGCCCATTCCTTACCGCACACACGGCCCCAGGCAGCGCCTCTGCGTGTCGCATCACTTCCTGTTGCTTTTGTTACAGCAAATCGGAGGTGCCGCGGACTTCCCGGGATGAGAAGAGGCGTGCCCAGCACAATGAAGGTGAGGCTCTCTCTTCATTGGTTACCTTTATTGCTTTAAAAACATCTGGTGAAAAACACGGTTTTGAATGATGGTCTGTGGAAATCAGGGTGGTCTTCAGCCTGGCTAGGTGGTCTTTCAGTTGCACCGGTATGGCTGTCTTTCAGTTGAACGCAGACGGAGGGACAAAATTAACAACTGGATTGTCCAGCTGTCGAAGACCATCCCAGACTGCACCATGGACTCTACCAAAACGGGCCAGGTGAGGGGCTGGCCGTCCCAGGGGCTCTGGGCTGTGTTGTTAGCATGTTGGTGTGTCTGGTGACCTCGATTGACTGTATTGCAGAGTAAAGGGGGCATCCTGTCCAAGGCCTGTGACTACATACAGGAGCTCCGGCAGAGTAACATACGGCTGGGAGAGGAGCTGAGCACCCTGGAGAGGCTGAGGATGGACAACCAACTTCTCCGCCAGGAGGTCCGTCTCAGAGCCCCTTTGTCCTTGGCGGTGGGCCGCTGTGGTGATGCTAGCTGATGCATTCTCATGGGGGGATTAGCTGCTATGGTTCCATCTTGTGACGTTGCGTTTATAAGGCCCCTCTGCATCCTGCCACAGGTGGATGACTGGAAGTCCAAGAACCAGATCCTGAGGAACCAGCTGCGGCAGCATGGAATCGTAGGAGCGGGGGGGGGCGACCCCCAGTGAGGGGCTGGGAATGATGGAGTGATGAGGACAGAGAGCATTAGCCTTATTAGTGGCTGGCACCGGATTCCACACCACAATCCATTCATGGAAGGTTTACCACATTCAAGGCAAACTGAAGATCTGTCATTCCACGGAAGGCAGGAGCTATTGGCCAGGACTGCTCAGACCCGCAAAAAAGCAACATTACTCAGACTCTCGGTAGCTGGCCAGTGGTACTATGTGATCACTTCTAGGCGAGACCATCTGGCCAGACGTGAGTGTGAATTTATTACTTATGAAACCTTTCCCTCCTTCCTCTTAATGCTTCTGTTAACAGTAAATATATGGGGAGACTTTGAATGTTCAGACGTGCCGATTTGAAAGCTGCTGTCGGCAGTTAGTTGGAAACACCCTGCATGGCTGTAATCCACAATGTGTTTCGGATTGATAGGGGATTCGAATGCAGAATGTCTGCAGACTCATAACTTTCTTTTCTAACCACCTGTATAAAACATCTTTATTTCTGAGACCTGGACAGATACAGCAAAAATTGACTAAGTAGGGTCAGTGTATAGTAAACACAAGTTTGTAAATTCCATGAAAGTTTTTACCTGAGCACATATAATCAGTGGTACATTTTGGTGCTGCACGTACAGTACTTAAGGATTTTTAGAAGTGCTCATCAACATCTGTACCTTGTCTGGAAAAATACGATTTGTACAGTTAATATTGTGTGTTTCCGTTTTCTAAATTATTTTGACCTTCATCACTGGCTCAGAACTTCAAAACTAGTTCAGGAAAAAGAAGAGCTAGTATCCTTCATAAGCCTTACCCAGGCTGGCTGATGTCACTCTCCTGAAGATTGGATCTGAATTTGGCAGAAGAGCCATGTAGCGTTCTTCCTGGCCGGGCGAACATGACCCTCCTACCTGCATGTACATTGCTGTGAGACTGACTCATGGACTCGTACTTTAATAACTTTCATGCGAAGCTGAAATGATGTGCGGAAAGGCATATGAGGGAAAATGATTTGCGACGGGATTTATTATGTAACTGGGCTTCGTGCCTCTCTAAGGTACTCAGCGTTTTCTTCGCTCTATGTGTCGTGCTCCATCTTCATATCTGCGTCGTGTGCCATACCTGCAGATACAAAGTTATTTATGTTACCATTTCAACTCATAATTTTCACTTCTATTACCTTTTTGCCAGGCAAAGATGCTTTGACTTCCGCTTGCAAACAGCTGGAAATACATTAGCCTTGCCGCCTTTCGTGTCAATAGCTGTATTGTACTGTTCCCTCTTTCAATAAAGATCTCTTACATTTCTTCTCTCTTTGTATTTCACGTAAATCTTTTGGGACTCGTTTTTTTTTTCTTTATAAATTTCATTTTTTAATCTTATCTGCCAGTTTATCCGGCGAGTGCCTGCTGGTTAATCAGTCTGGGTTTGGGAGCTGAAGCGCACTTGTTACTCTGGGATCAGCTTCTTTGTGTAATGCTCAACACATGGAATATAATTTACGATCAGATGAACGCATTTTTTCTGCTTGTAGTAAGTCCTATGTGTAGGAAAAAAGACAATACATAAAAGATAAGATGACAACCTTTGGTAGAATTAGAATATAGAAAATGGTAGGCTATTGGTTTAGAAAACTACAGTCTTGGCTAAAAATTTTGAAAATGACACAAATATTGGTTTTCACAAATGCTGCTTCAGTGTTTTTAGATCTTTTCATGCGTTTCAAAGGCATTTATTGACAATTACATGAAGTTTATGCAAAGAATCACTATTTGCAGTGTTGGCCCTTCGTTTTCAAGACCTCTGCAATTTGCCCTCAACTTCTGGGCCAAATACTGTGCCATGGTAACTCATTCTTGCATAATCAATCCTTTTAGTTTGTCAGAATTTGTGGGTTTTTATCTGCCCACTTGCCTCTTTAGGATTGACCTCAAGTTCTCAATGGGATTAAAGTCTGGGGAGTTTCCAAGCCATGGACCCAAAATCTCGATGTTTCGTTCCTCGAGCCACTTAATCGTCACTTTTGCCTTATGGCACGGTGCTCCATCATGCTGGAAGGCATGTTCTTCACCAAGCTGTTCCTGGATGGTTGGGAGAAGTTGCTCTTGGAGGATGGTTCGAAGCCATTCTTTATTTATGGCTGTGTTCTCAGGCTAAATTCTGCATGAAGCCACTCCCTTGTGTGAGAAGCAACCCCACACATGAATGGCCTCAGGATGCTTAACTGGCATGACACAGGACTGATGACTGATAGCGCTCGCCTTTACTTCTCTGGACAATAATTTTTCCAGATGCCCCAAACAATCGGAAAGTGGCTTCATCAGAGAAAACAACTTTACCCCTGTCCTCACTGTGCGTGCAGATGCACTCTCACCTGCCTGCTGCCATGCCTGAGCGCTGGTGCTCTGCACAGGTGGTGCCCCGATCCCGCAGCCTAATCACCATTAGGAGACGGTCCTGGCACCTACTTGACTTTCTTGGGCGCCCTGAAGCCTTCTTCACAGCAATTGAACCTTTTGAACAATTGAACCCCAATTGAACAAGGGACAAGGGTCGCCGGAGGGAGGGCTTACCGCCGGTGCCTGCTCGGGTTTCAGGCACGTCGCTGGAGGGAGGGCTTGCCGCCGGTGCTGCTCGGGTTTCGGGCACGTCGCCGGACGGAGGGCTCACCGCCGGTGCCTGCTCGGGTTTCGGGCCCGTTTGCCGTAGGGAGGGCTTGCCGCCGGTGCCCGCTCGGGTTTCGGGCACGTCGCCGGAGGGAGGGCTTACCGCCGGTGCTGCTCGGGTTTCGGGCACGTCGCCGGAGGGAGGACTTCCCGCAGGTGCCGCTCGGGTTTCGGGCACGTCGCCGGAGGGAGGGCTTGCCGCCGGTGCCCGCTTGGGTTTCGGGCACGTCGCCGGAGGGAGGGCTTGCCGCCGGTGCCCGCTCGGGTTTCGGGCACGTCGCCGGAGGGAGGTCTTACTGCCGGTGCCCGCTCGGGTTTCGGGCCCGTTTGCCGTAGGGAGGGCTTGCCGCCGGTGCCCGCTCGGGTTTCGGGCACGTCGCCTGAGGGAGGGCTTCCCACAGGTGCCCGCTCGGGTTTTGGGCACGTCGCCGGAGGGAGGGCTTGCCGCCGGTGCCCGCTCGGGTTTCGGGCACGTCGCCGGAGGGAGGGCTTGCCGCCGGTGCCCGCTCGGGTTTCGAGCACGTCGCCTGAGGGAGGGCTTGCCGCCGGTGCCCGCTCGGGTTTCCTGCACGTTGCCGGAGGGAGGACTTCCCGCTGGTGCCCGCTCGGGTTTCGGGCACGTCGCCGGAGGGAGGGCTTGCCGCCGGTTCCGCTTGGGTTTCGGGCACGTCGCCGGAGGGAGGGCTTACCCCCGGTGCCCGCTCTGGTTTCGGGCACGTCGCCGCCAGCGGCTCACTTACGCATATTTGCCGAAGCGAAGCAGACGGGCGGTTAGTCTCTTGGTTTCACGCGGAAAAATGATATTGCGGTGCTTCTTTTATCTCGTTCTATCGGCCACCGGTAAGAAACATACTTAGTTTTAATCAACCTGCTTAAAAACGCGAATGTGTGAACTTCTAGCTCTGCGGACTTCATTTGTTCTTTTTTTAGTTTCACACATTTTATCATCTTTTTAGTAACTTGATCTGCTCGATCTGATACATTCATTCAGCGCCTATCGAATTGTTTCCTAATCGAACTTAACTTTTCTTTTTCCTCTTCTAAAGACGGACACCTGCGCCTCGGTCTGCTGCCGCTATTTACTCTGCTGTTTTCGCTTTCGTCTGTGCCCTTCACTGTATTTAACTTTATTTTTTGGAGTTTCATGTAAGCTGGGTAGTGGTTTGTACATATTTAAATCTGTAATGTTTGCGGTCTTAATGCATTTTAACACAGTCGGTTATTTTGAATGTAACTGGTACCCTTTTGGAAACAGTTTTACGCATTTGGGTAAAACACATCACAGTTTTCTTTAATAGTGTTATTTAATATGGGAAATATATAATACATAAAACATTATATAATAATGTTTGAAACAAATAATTTTCTTTTTCTTTTATTTAGGCCTAACATTGCCTTTGTGTGTTCATGAGGCTGTGGTATCCTTCACTATTAACCTAGTTACAGAATACCCTTATCTCCAAAATGGCGACGGGGGCCGGCTTGATATTTACTTATTATTATTATTTAGAACATTTTCCTTTTCAGAACAATCCAGTTCAAAAGCAGATTATCCAAAATCTGTTGCATTCATTGACTTGCATTTGTTGGGTAACCTAAACTGATAGAGTCATTTATATTTATTTCAGGTTTATATTTCTTGTTCCTGTTTTTCTGGTGACCCTTGCCCACCTGAATTTGCCCCACCTATGAATGTCTGTTGGATAAGGAAGTTGCAGGCTAGTCTCCTGATAGGCTCTTGTTTGTACGGTGAACGTCACTGGGAGTTTAGTGTTTGGGGAGATTTGGGTCTTGCTAAGAGGTGGCACCCAAAGGGTTAGTAGTACCTGGTCATGCGGCCTGCTGATACCTGCTCTGGACGGTTACAGTTTTTTCTGTAATAACAAATAGTAGACTAAACATTTTTAACACTTCTTTAATGAGCTTGGCTTTTGGCAAGCTATTTAAAATAACCTTTTCAAATAAAAATGGCTTAGTAAGTCTTGAATTAATTTGGTTGTTCCAATTGTTTTGGGGTGCTTTCTCCATGGACACATTTTTGTTTCCCATGTCCTACACCCTGTGAATTTAACATCCCTGTCCAGCACTGTACCCAAACAAGACATGTTTCTCATAAGTATTCTATGTAACCTATCACGCAGCAGCAGTGGGGGGGTTCAGGGGGTTCAGGGGGCAGGGCAGAGCGGGGAACACGCCTTTGGATGGAGGCAGAGTTGAACTGTGGGGACAAAAATTAACATTAGCTGGTAAACTACTTCATCTCCTCATAAAATGGGCAATATTTAGGCTGATTTGACTGATTGACAGTCAGCACAGATAACTGGCCATTTCTGATAACTAATCAATGGATCGACGCAGCCCTCTTGCCTAGTGTAGTTTCTGGGCTGCGTTTACTCACCCACTGTAAAATGCAGGATGGCTCACTCAGCAGGTTGATAGCCTAATAAAAGTTTTTCAGCACTAGATGACTGGCTGACTGAGTTGAACTGAGGACTTGGTCGTATAGTAAGGCTGACAACAAATTCTCTATGTGTGTGAATAGGCTGTAATGAGCTAACAAAAATCCTATATTTGGTAGGGGTGGGAATCGGCAGTGACCGCCTGAATCGGTATTATATTGATATATGCTTGCTGATTCAATATGTATTGCAATCTTTCAATATATTCTGCTGAAGAGCATTTCAGGTGCACCTTGTTAGAGATGCCTGTGTGTGGCTCAGTGGGCTAAGGCCCTGTGCTTGTGATTGGAGGGCCACCGGTCAGCCTGGCCGTAGCAGAATAGTCAGATGTCTGTGGGCCCTTGAGCGAGGCCCCTAACCCCCAGCTCCATGGGCACCTCTGCAGGCAGCTGCCCTTCGCTGCCTAGCCTGCTCTCGTCTAAATAGAGTATGTGTCTGTATGTGAGGGAGCGCAAGATAAGGGCAGGCAGGGGGAAATCCCCCCCGGGGATCAGTGTCAGTATTGTTATTATACCACCCAGAATAGGACAAGCGGTTTCAGAGAGTGGATAGATGGATGGATGGATATTATTATTATTATTATTATTATTATATTTTAGGTAAAGGCAAGGGCTGTAACGGTACACGTATTTGTTGAGTGCCTTTTGGTTACGGTATTTTCATTTTGAAACACAGTGAAACAAATTAATACATTTCTTGAGAGTGGTGAAACCTAAACATGGAAAACATTGTGGCTAATTGTGGCTTTAGGATGGTTATCGCTAGTGCTATAGAGTTCAAAGACCCTCCCACTTCACTTAAATCGGTAGTTTGGGAACATTTTGTCTTCCCAATAAATATGCCAAGACCAGAAAGAGACGGCGAGCGTAAGACAAAGGATCTATCTATCTGACGGCTCTGTTATGAACTCGGATATTTTTCGGGGGAAATGTCCAGCATGCTAACTCATTTTAGGTGACATCATCTGAGTCTGTGCTTCTGCCAGGAAATTCAGACCTGGCTGAAAAAAACAACTAATGCTAAGTTCACACTACATGATTTTCGTCCTGCCAAACGTTTTCGGTGATCGCAAATGAACAAAATAGTTTAGTTGGTTTAGAAACTGTTCTTAATGTTCAAGGAAGAGGTATAGAGATAGTCAGTGAAAGTTTACATTTAACACATTTGTGGTTAGTTCTGGCTTTAAGCTGAGATGCTGCAGGAAATGTCTTTGCACATGCTTATTCATTCAGGACAGCACCGTGCCACAGTGGCGCATGTCAGTCCCTTACAATCAGGCCCGACAACTGGGCACATTGGCAATATTTGCAGTACCAAATGTAAACAACAATATCAGTAACACATGTTTAAATTGGTGTTTAGAAATTGTTTTTTTAATTCTCATGCCACCTTAAAGAACCGCAATTTGTAACAGATCAGTACCCCCCACCCCTAATATTTGGCCTTTTCCTCTCCCCCCCTCACAGCCACGCAATCCTTCTCAGTCTCCACGTCAACTCCGTCACTAAGTATCCCAGAACACAAAGGTTTGTTATTGCTGCTTCCCATCTTTCTTTCATTCTTAGTAAACAGAAGCCACTAGCTGCTTTTTGTCCACATTTTTGTCCAAACATGAACCAGCTGTTTTTCCTGTTTACCTCACCCTGTTCTCTCCCTATTCGCTTCTTATTGCTCTGCCTGTTCCAAGGAGCTGACCTGAAGTGCAGCTATACTGCAGATTTTGGAACTCCACGGGTTGAATGGAAATTCAAGGATTTGCATGGGTCACAGGTGTTTGTCATCTTCGACAATAATCCCACAGGTAAAACCGGGCTGTTTCGTATGTCGGACAATAATCCCACCGGTAAAACCGGGCTGTTTCGTATGTCGGACAATAATCCCACAGGTAAGACCGGGCTGTTTCGTATGTCGGACATTAATCCCACAGGTAAGATTGGGCTGTTTCGTATGTCGGACATTAATCCCACAGGTAAGATTGGGCTGTTTCGTATGTCGGACA
>JAODKN010000038.1:3537863-3548029 GCA_026774425.1 Petrocephalus zakoni
TTGGGACGCTATGGACCCACGGGGGGGGCGGTGGGGCAGGGCGGGCTGGCGGAGGTCCACGGCGGGTGGGCGGGCGTATGGACATGGTGAGTGGGTGGATGGACACGGCAGGTGGGCAGGCGGATGGACATGGTGGCCACTCACCATGTCAGCTGAAGAGGGAAGAGTTACTGACCGGTATTGAGCCTTCTGCAAGCTTGTTCTGTTTTTCACTTGCATCTGCCAAAGCTTTGCCGATATCTGAAATGGTGCTGTCTTTTTTAACGCAGGTATATGAAGGCCTGGTGTACATGGACTTCAGCAAGAACCTCATGGTTGAGAAGGGCTATGGTATTTTATCACATGGTGTTCAGTGCAGCCACATGTGTATATTCAGAATGTGCTCTCATGTGTGTGTGTGTGTGTGTGTGTGTGTGTGTGTGTGTTGGCAGGGGAGTACATCCCAATGGACATGACAGACCTCCCCCAGTTCTGGTTGGCTTACCTCTGCGACCCCAGTGATTCTGGGCGGATCCACAGCGACGTGCGTCAGCGTTGGCTGAACGGTACATTCCTGCTGCCGTCAGGAGCTGCCGAATGAAGCAGCAGTAAGAATGAATGTCACTATTTTCTGCAGACACTAGGAAGGATTCTGACTGGCCGGAGGAGGTGAGTGATGGCCACTGTGGAGTGTCTGTCCCGGCTGATCGCTCACACTCGCTCTCTCTGGTTCTGCACAGGAGACACGGCCGTGGTCCAGGCCATGAGCTCATTTGCGGAGCTGACGGATCAGGCCAGGTGAGGCACCCATGGACTCTCCATCTGGGAGATGTCTGCCTGAGTACCTGACTTTAAAAGCAGGAAGCATGAAGGTGTGGGAGTCAGGTCAGAAGGGTCCCACAGGGTCCTGCCTTAATTATCTTCACCTGTTTAGGTTAGCTTTCGAGTGCAAGGACTGGTCCAGGCTGGCTCAACTCATGGATCAGAACTTCGAGCTCAGAAGGCAAGCAGACCCACATACGTGCACCGTCACGTGCCCACAGTGTTATTGTTCCAGCTCAGGCAGCTAACGTTTATCAGAAATAAATCTGCAGTGTTTCTATGACGATTTCTGTGTTTATGTAGGGTGGGGGTTAACTGTAAGCCCTCGAGGTGTAAAAGATTGTTTCCAGTAAATGACAGTATGGGGTTGGATGTTTCTGTGTGAGGAGTGGCAGTCACTGCTCTGTGCGCCCCCCTCCCCACAGGTCTGTGTACACTGATGAGAGTCTGGGGCCCGGGAATCTAAAGATGGTGCAGATTGCGAGACAGGTGACCCTTACCCACAGCTTTCCTCTCTGATGGAGTGGGGGCTGTCTTAGTGTTTATGCAGTGGCTAAGACAGACAGATGTAATGATGTTTCTCCTTTGTGTGCGTGTCTGTCCAGTTTGGCTCTGCAGTGAAGTTACCTGGCAGTGGTGGTGCCGTTGTGGGACTCTGTCTGGACTCTGATAGACTGGTATGTGACCCAGTTAGTGTCAATGTGTCAGAGTAACATCTAACCACCGAATGGATAGTATGCAGGAGGGGGTCATGCATATCAGTATAAATGTGCAGAAAGATCTCGGAACAATTCACAGCTGATTAAAAAACATGAAGTTGCTGCTACAAAAAAAACACACATTTTATATGAAGCAAATAAAGCTTTTATTTTCACTGCCACTGACTTTAATTGAGATGCTTCTGAAGACCCTGATTTACAGTCTGACATGTTTGAGTGTTTTCTCTGTTCTGCCACCAGATGGCGATGAAACAGGCTTTTCAAGAGGCTGGCTGTGTCTTCTGCATAATCGGGCCGTATGACCCATCCTCTCCAAGTCTGCCTTTCACAGGACTCTCATCTTGATCCCCCATAATACACCATATTATAAGTCTGTGAAATTTGCAATATAGCATTTGCATGTAAAAAATTTGCAATATAGCATTTGCGTGTAAAATTAAGACTGCTTATATTACTGTAATATGCAAGTGCAATTCTGGTGCTGGAAGAAAACGTGTTCTTTTGTATCCTCAGCTGTGTTAGTTACTATGAACATTTGATCTGGAATACCTGATACAGTGACAGTTTTTACTATGCTTTACAGAATGTCTGTTCTTAAAATTATGGCAAGCCTCACCAGCAGCAGTGGTGGGGAAAATAGTGATGTTTCTAGAATTTTATGGAAAGTTTTTATATGGTACGAAAGAATCCACATCTTTTTAAGTACATAATTGCAGTGTTGTATTTCAACTGAAATAAACAACCTAAATAACATTTTATTGAACGTCAGTTTCATATTTATTAAGAGAGATGCAGGTGATGAATTACCCTGATGTCTGAGACTGATAGATTACTTTGGGAAGTGCTGTCTGTACCTTTAGGGCTATGTGGGGAGTCCATCCATCCAGCCATCCATCCAACCATCCATCCAGTCATCCCTCCATCCAGCCATCCATCCATCCAACCATCCATCCATCCAACATCCATCCAGCCACCCAACATCCATCCATCCAACCAGTACCCATCCATCCAGCCATTCAACCAACCATCCATCCATCCAATCATCCCTCCATCCAGCCATCCATCCATCCATCCAGCCATCCATCCATCCATCCAATCATCCCTCCATCCAGCCATCCATCCATCCATCCATCCATCCAACCATCCAGCCATCCATCCATCCAATCATCCATCCAGCCATCCATCCATCCATCCAATCATCCCTCCATCCAGCCATCCATCCATCCACCCATCCATCCATCCCTCTACCCAGCCATCCAACATCCATCCATCCATCCAGCCATTCAACCAACCATCCATCCAGCCATTCAACCATCCATCCATCCAATCATCCCTCCATCCAATCATCCCTCCATCCATCCATCCAACCATCCAGCCATCAACCATCCAGCCGTCCATTTATCCAACCATCCATCCATCCAACATCCATCCATCCAACTAGTATCCGTGTCCTGGGTCTGCCCCGGGGACTCCTCCTCCTAGCTGCACACGGCCAAAGCGTCTGTCCAGGGGGCACAGCAGACTAGGCGTGTAGCATGTAGCCCCCTGTAGTTATAATGTATAATGACTGAACCCTCCCACCCCCCCCCAGATCATAAGAACACAAGAGGATTGAAAAGAGGGTAAAAAATCATTTCTAGCTTCCGGACTGCAATATACACACGCTTGCACGCTTCCGGACTGTCCCAGACGGCGGCCTGTCGCTCAGTCGACTCGCTCCTGCCGCTTGTACCTCTGGTCTCACGCTTCCGGACTGTCCCAGACGGCGGCCTGTCGCTCAGTCGGCTCGCTCCTGCTGCTTGGCACACGTTTTGGGCAGAGTTTACAAATGTCTGACTTTAGATAAAGTACTGCCAAAGCACCGTCTTACCTTGTTTATACCATCTTTGTGCTAATCTGTCGCTTTGTTCACCAAGTTTCCTCTGAGGCAGTGCTGATCTGTTTCATAATAATACCAAAATAGTAGCTAACTCCATCAACTGTATTGGGTATAGGGTGTCTGTCTGACCATATGGTGGAATTGCATTGGTTTCTGTGATGTGATAGGCTGTTGTGTGCTATCAAGCAATGTTCCTTGTTGAGATTTTATCAAAATTCCTTGTTCTCTTATAATTTGCATTTCATATGATAAAATGATATATTGTTCATAAGGCTCAACCCTTCTCCACGTAAATAATCCATAGGCACTATGTCATTTCAGAGTCTCATATCTTTAATCCTTTGACCAGTGGGGCCCCAAAACTTTTCTCCAGGAGTAATGTAAATGAAAGCCTCTCCTTGTTTCCAGTGACGACGTCTCTCCAGTGCTGCTCCAGAGCCAAATACAGATGCTGAGTGGCCAGCAAACAGGCAGGCAGGCTGTGGTCCCAGACTGGGACACCATAAGCACAATTTTTGCAAACAGTACAAAGTATGAAAAGGAATATTATCCCGTAACAAATACAATAACACATAGTGAACGCTGAGTTACTGTAATAGAAGTGCAGTGCTATGTCGCAATTGTCAAGATCCCTGTACAAATGCAGGCCAATGAGCACCGGCAGAAATTAACCACACCTCTGTGCTCTGCTGCCCTTACGTCCTGTTCGGGTTACTGAGCTAGTCCGCCCTGATCACCCTCGGATTCTCCGAGGTTCGCTCTGTCTCTTCTTCATAAGACTGAATACCTGGCTTCTGACCTCCTTCGCAATGTTTCTCGTAACAACAATGATAATTGCTGTTCTTTTATGCCTTATGGCTGGCGCGTATGTTTTGAGATTCTCCGGCATCAATTCCCTGCGGAGGCAGCGCGTAGCCGCCCAGCTGCGCCCGCCTCCCAGACAGATGTGCGCGCTGACTGCGCAGGCAGCCCGGCTGCTGGCCGCCTCTCGGACAGATGTGCGCCCTAACTGCGCAGGCAGCGTAGCTGCCGCCCGCCCCCCAGACAGATGTGCGCCCTAACTGCGCAGGCAGCGCTCAGCTGGCGCCCGCCTCCCAGCCAGATGTGCGCGCTGACTGCGCAGGCACGACTCTCATGGAGCGCCGATTTCAGCAGCCAGAGGCTGCAGTATGCAGTAAGCTGGGAAAGTGACCTGCGAGCGCAACTGCTCTCTCTGAGGACCTGACATCTACAGCAGGAAGCTGAGATCGGAGTCGCACTTCTCTCATGGAGCGGGAAGGTGCGAGAGGCCAGCAGGCAGAGACTCCGATCGTGTGTCGGAACACGGGACTTGCGGGATAATGGGCAGCTCCGCGCAGACGGCCGCAGCATTTCCTCCGCCGCGATCGGTGCACGGCACTGACGCCAAGCGCTTCTGAATCATGGCAGCCAAAGCGGATCTTCAGAGCAAAGTGACTCCGCGCAGGCTCAGGCAGAGCCGGCCAGGCACCGTCAGACAGGGACCGAATCTGGACGTGCTGCTCTCCATGGGCTTCCCCAAAAGCAGGGCGTGAGTACCGCCGGCTGGCAGCGTGCAGTACAGTGCCTCTGCCGCGCACTGCCGTGCGCTTCGGCTGAATGCCGTGTCTTTATTATGCTGTTATTAACATTTTGCAGTGGGCTGGAGGAGTTTTCCTCTCGCTGCCGTAAAGCTGTTCACTTTCTTCGTCCGCGGTCCCGCTCCCTGTCTGTGGCTGGAGCATCTTTATGTACCCCTGGCCGACCCCCTTAATCTCCCTCGCGTAATCTCATTTTATCCCTACATCCTTATATATATATATAACGTCTTGCACTCTTCTTCATCATTTTCGGTCAAAGATTATGCAAGACGCGCTTCTTTCTTATCTCCAAGTGAGAAATGTCATTTCAAAGCAGGGACACTACGCATGCCTAAAGCTATTTAGCCTCGCTTGAGCAGTTATAAGCTGTCAAGCTGGCATGACAGGCGGTCCTTCGCTGCCAGTGTACCCTTCAAACTTCACAAAGAAATTCTTCTATATTTTACGTGAAAAAAAAAGACAAATCGCGTGCTGTACTTCCTCAGTTCAGTACTTACATGTCTATACCCTTCCGCATTTTGGAAGTAGGATTTCCAGAGCAAATGTTGTGTACATTGACTTAATTCTATATTGCAATAATTTCGGTAGGTTTACATGTGTTAATTTTATGAATATAAGTTTAAAAATTATTTGCTACAACGTAACCGCAAAAGTTTTTTTCCTCAAAAAGTTCAAAGTTGCGGCAGATTTAGCGGGGTTAGTGAGCACAGATCCGGAAACAAGGTAGTTAATAGGGTCTCCTCCTTGTCTCTTTGTCAGTTCTCCATCTTAAACGAATGTTCTTATTTTTAGACGCTCCCCAAGTACCTCTCTGCAGATCATACTCCCTTGATTATGGATCTGACACGGAACAGAGCAGTGATTCAGACCCACTCTGTTCTAGTCCTGGAGCCTTTCTCCAGGGTTTCCTCTGGGTGTGTCGCCTTGCAGTACGTGTGCTTTGCAGCAGGGGATTCTGGGATATGTTGACACTGAATGGGCTCCCTGTCTTCCCTGCAGTATTGGTCATTGTTGCAGCACAGGGTACAGCTGTGGGCCCGTGCTATGGAACGCTGACATCTCTTTCTATGTGTAGCAGTGTTATCCGCACTGCTTGCTCACCAAAGCTGCTGTGTATATTGCATCTCACATGTAACACGCAGTGCCACAAAATGTTTCTGTCTGTCTGTGTCTCTTGTTCAACAGTCTGATTTTGCGCAGCTCCAGACTTCAGAGGGAAACACACAGTTTTGCTTGGGGGCTTTTTAATCGTTAATGAAAGCACGCTTTGGGGTGTCTGTGAGGAGCTGGGCGTGAACACACGTGGCCCGCAGTAAGAGAGCCACATAAAACCTGGCCACAGCTGGAGAAGGCCTCACTGATACCTCCATCACAAGAAGAAAATCATTGTAGCACATTAAAGCCATTGTAATATTACTAGTATTGCTGTGTTTATTGTGAGTGGTAGAATGAACCTCTATTAATCTTGTTGCTGCTTGATGGTGGTAACGGTAACTTACAGTATGTGCTGGTGATGCACCCTCAGAGAGACAGACATGGAGGTGCATGCTTAGCTAAACAAACATGATAGAGCTCGTGTCTCCCAAGCGCGCCAAGCCAGAAGAGCCCCACTTAGCCGGCGTCCCGAGTGCCTCCAGGGCATTGTGACCCTCTGGGGGAGCTCCCGCCTTCCGTTTGGCCCCGTGGCCTGATTTCCATGCTATCTCAGCCCCTTGTGCTTTACTAAGCCAGTGTGTCAGCGGACCTGTCTGTTTCCTCTCAGCTCCGTAGCGGATTTCTCTGTGGTCACTGGGGAATGGCAGCCAGGCCAAGTGGATGGTCACTGGCTCCAGCTGCAAGGAGGGACCAGGTGACGGGGCTGGGAGTGGCTGTTCACACAGTGACCCAGTTTGTCGGCTCCATCAAAGCAGACACCGCCTCACGGCTACTCCAGACACTTCCTAATGCGAACGTGGGCAACTTCGCTCTTAGCCTGGGGGGGCTTTGTGCCTCTGCTTAGCCAGAATCCAGCTCCTCATATCTGGTGTCCGTCCTTCCAAACCTTTGGTGGTCTGTACCCTGCGTGGTGAAAGGGGGGTGGTCTCTGTCACACACAGTGGTCCCAGCCAGCTTTCTCATCTATTGCTCAAGCCTGACAGCCACACCAGCACCAGTAATATTTTTAACAGTGTGACTAAAAACGCTGTCACTGTATTCGGAATGTAGCGTGCCACCTTCCTGCATGCTGTGGGTTATTATTAGCAACACGATGCGTTGGGCTGAGTGTCTGTGTGGGTGTCTTTGCACTGCTATGCATTACGTATGCAGTCAAGCCGAATATTCAGCTGTTTTGAAGCTCCCATTGAGCCGAGACTTAATATGTAACTGACAGAGACACTGTTTGTTTGGTCATTGGCTCTCTGCAAAGATCAAATCACTTACATAACAGTTTCCTAGCCCTTGGACCACGAGGTAGAGAAACACGGCGGGGAAAAGCCATTTTGTGCATTAAACTATTTTGGTTAGATGACAGGAAGAGCTAAGCTTTGTCCTTAAACTTCTGTTCCTGTGTTGCCATGCATTCCTAAGCTGTGTTTCAGACCAGAAAAATACGGATCCACAGCAAACATCCCAGCAACTGTTGCCCTGGTTACCATGGCTGCTGAATAATTCCTTAAATGTATTTGTTGCATGGGCGTCAGGTGTTAAAAATAAACACAATACAAATGTGTAAAGAAGGAATGCAGCGCCGGTGGCCCCGTGCCACGCGTGTCTCTGCCCGGAAGGCCCCCATGCGTGTCCCCGGTGTCTCTGTCCGGAAGGCCCCCACGCGTGTCCCCGGTGTCTCTGTCCGGAAGGCCCCCACGCGTGTCCCTGGTGTCTCTGCCCGGAAGGCCCCCACGCGTGTCCCCGGTGTCTCTGTCCGGAAGGCCCCCATGCGTGTCCCTGGTGTCTCTGCCCGGAAGACCCCCACGCGTGTCCCCGGTGTCTCTGCCCGGAAGGCCCCCACGCGTGTCCCCGGTGTCTCTGTCCGGAAGGCCCTCATGCGTGTCCCCGGTGTCTCTGTCCGGAAGGCCCCCATGCATGTCCGCGGTGTCTCTGTCCGGAAGGCCCCCACGCGTGTCCCTGGTGTCTCTGTCCGGAAGGCCCCCACGTGTGTCCCCGGTGTCTCTGTCTTATGGAAAATCGATATTATTCCATTATAAACCTGAAATTAGCTACATCAAAAGCATTGGGGTAGTTTGCAATCTCTACTGACTATGTACAATGTAAAAAAACTTACATACATGTAAATGCATGTGCAGAATTGTCTAGAATTGAAAATTTCACGCCAGCCAGCTGAGCAAAGGTGACAACACTGGTCACCAAAACACTTAATCCACAGGCCAGTCTCTGCTGCGCTCTTTTCTAATTTAGCACAAACTTAATCTTTTTGTTTTTCATTCTACATCTTTTAGATTAAAGTGAAGCTAATGAATTCGGTATGATTAGTTATAGTTATAGTTTTATAAGTTATAAAGTACTTATTTTCAGGCTTATCAAAGATGGAAATTATTAAGAACCGTTTAAAATAAAAAAGCATTTTTGTGTGAAACGTGTTCTCTCAGTTTCGTTGATTTGGGTCACTGACATAGGCCTAATCTAGTACAGATTTAACCTAAATAATATTAATCGCTGCTCTAGTTATTTTCTTGCGTAGGGGCTTGAAATAATTTGCGTGACTTAATTAAAAAAATTAATGAACATCTGAGTGGTGTGTCCCGCTGATAGTGCAGTACCTGATCCCTCGTACGCCCTCCGCAGTCTGGCTTCTGAGTGGTGTGTCCCGCTGATAGTTCAGTACCTGATCCCTCGTACGCCCTCCACAGTCTGGCTTCTGCTGTAACACCAGCTGGTCCTTCAGGAAAGGCTCAGGCTGCAGCTGCAGAGCTTCATCGGTGGGATTATTGCTTGCTTGGTTTGAATTAAAATAAGAGATATATTAAGGAGACATGGGTTTTCTTATACAAATAATTAGTGGGCAGTTCAGAGTGGGAATGGTCACCAGCCTTTTCATATTGATGTTGTTGTAGTTATTCATCTATGAAAAGCACTGGTGAAGACTGCCCCCTGGCTGTGGTGCTGATGCTGCAGCCTGCTCTCATCAGCACCAGGAAGCAGGCTGAACCTCGCCATTATGCAGATGATTGTGAGGTTGCCGATTGCCTTGGCATGTCTGTGGTCCAAGCAGGACATTGGGAATTGCAGCCCTCTGCCTTGTCAGAGCTGCCACACACCCATTTTTTCCTTTGGCAATCCATCTCCTTTCTATGCAGGCCAGATTTTCTCTCTCTCTCCCATTCCCAAATCCCCCCCCCCCCCGCTCTGTCCCAGGGCTTTAGGCCGGCTGCTCTTTGTGTCAGACAGGAAGGCAGAGACGTATATACATGTTGTGGACATGGCTCCTCTGCCCTAATACAATGAGAGCTAAAACAATTTCTTCCAGCGCAAAGCTTCCGTGAATAGAATTAATCGGTCACACCCCAGCCTAAAAATGTTCTGACTGCGTCCCTTAGAGAAGGAAGCTGCGGACAAATGGCATCTTAGAGTATTATTAGAGCGAGCAGGAGCATTACCAGCAGTAACAGTACTAGAAAAATATGGCATGGCACAAGTTGTAGTGATTGTGTTGGTGTTACCTTGTAGGTTTCTTCACCATGCTTGGAATGTTTTTGCAAATGGATTTCTTGGTCATTGTGTGTGTGTGTGTCTGTGTGTGCGTGTTCCAGACTCTAGTTTAATCCTGTCTGCAGTATTGAGCTTTTAATGCTGCAGAGGTCTGATTGAAGGCCTTATCTGATGATCTGTTTTTTTGTCATCTGAAAATAGCCCTGTCAAAGACTGCACTTATTTCATGAATAAATTATATTTTGAGTTCTGTCTACTTCAAAAGTTAGAAAATAGCCCTGATAAATGATTTTAAATTATTTCATCTCTTTGTGTAAGAATTGGTTTGTGGTATTAGGGCACAATAAGGTGAAGCCACAATAAGATGAGGTCTATTATTTATGGTAACTCCCCTGTTGCGCTCTCCCCTGGCGGTGAGGCTCGTTACATGCAGTAACTCCCATGCTGCGCTCTCCCCTGGCGGTGAGGCTCGTTACATGCAGTAACTCCCATGCTGCGCTCTCCCCTGGCGGTGAGGCTCGT
>JAODKN010000038.1:3668542-3683768 GCA_026774425.1 Petrocephalus zakoni
ACATAGAATTAAAGAAGACAGAACAGAGAGAAAAGACAGAAAAAGCCAATTGACAATGGAGGAGAGGAACCAAAAACGGTTTCCTCTGCCTTATAGCTGTTGCCGAAAGAGAAAAGCGGCTATTCTAGCTTTTACGGCTTATTGTTTCCCGAAGCCTGCCCGTTTTACGGTAATCTGCAGCCACGTGTATCGTGAGCTTTACGCCGGACTCTTCTGCATGGTCCGCTATGGGGGGATCTCCATTTCCGTTTGTACCGAAATTAAGTGAGTAATAGAATAAAGCTCTTTGGGGCTTCCGCATGGCAGTATCATTAGCCTGATGTCCAGGCTGTACTGATTTTCAAACGCGTGTTTTTAATGTGCTGTGAACCTTATAGCGAAGTCACTGGGGCTCCTTGGGGCGCAGGGATCAGCCGCGGTGCGTTACATCTCTGCAGGGAGCAGCGAACCTTATAGCGAAGTCACTGGGGCTCTGGGAGCAGCCTTCGCGTCTACGCCAGGGCAGGTCTGTGCGGTTTATATAGAAGGCCAGCGAGGCCAAAACGTCTTAATTTTATGCCTAAAAGGTGTCAAATATTAACGCCCACAGATGTCAAATTTGCACGCCTTTAGATGCAAAAATCAACACGTTAATTGGTAACACTTTACTTGAGGGGCCACAAATAATGCAGTAATTACATGCTTAGTAAATGCATTAATTAACCATTAACTAAGCGTTACTTTATCATTAACCAATCATGACGATTCATGTATTCTTTGCAGGAACTTTATTAGTTAGTTCATTAGTTAATCATTAACTAACTCATGTTCATGATTAGTACTTCAGTAGTCAATGAGGTACTACAATGATTTGTGGCCCCTCAAGTAAAGTGTTACCCGTTAATAATAATAATAATAATAATAATAATAATAATAATATTAAAGTGAGTAACTGACACGTATGCCCACTTCACCTCTATTGGCATACACAAACCGAGATAACAGTCAGAGTGAAGAAAGGTGATTTAAGATTCAGGATTCTTTATTTGTCACATGCATAGTTATACAGGTACAACATGCAGTGAAATGTATAGTGAACCGCTCTTTTAGACTGTGCCACCATTAATTAATTAAACAAAAATGCAAGTTAAAAAGAAAATTTCGAAAACAATGTAAGAAAATTTGATGTAAAACAACACGTGAAACGTGAAACAGATTAAACGAGTCTGAGACATTTAATTATGTGCAAGTTATGGTTGGTTAAAGTGCATTTTGAAATGTCTGCACAACAGTGTGAACAGCTTAGAAACCCTTGTAATAGTGTAGCGGCAAAAACAGTGCATGTACAGTAATAAATGATAGAGACAATAAGATATGACAGACAATTATTATTAATACAGACAAACATTAGGTTGCTGTTCAGTGATCATGAATGTAATACTATAAAAAGGAAGGGTTGGACGTGTCTCGATTGAGAATTTAAATATTCATAGCTGCTACATGAAACGTCAGCTTTCATAATAATAAATATTTATATTATGTTAATATATTCTTTGACGTAATTACACGCGTGGATCGGTGAGGTGTGACTGCAAATCGCGTGACAGTGATGTAGGTTAGCTATTATTGTCGTATTTTCTCTTTTCGATTATGCAAAATGGAGCACAAGTTGGTTGTGTGTTTATATATTGGTTTTACAACTTCAAATCTAAGCCAAGTGAAAACGAGCCTAGAATAACGCAAAATACCGGTAAAATTCGAGCAATGAAGCACTAATGTACGGATTTCTCTGTCGGGGGAGCTGATCAGCTGCGTTGCGTCACACCTCTGGGAGCAGCGAACCTTATAGGGAAGTCACTGGCTCCTGGGGCGCAGGGATCAGCCGCGTTGCATCACATCTCTGGGAGCAGCGAACCTTATAGCGAAGTCACTGGGGCTAATGGGGCGCAGGGATCAGCCGTGTTGCGTCACATCTCTGGGAGCAGCGAACCTTATAGCGAAGTCACTGGGGCTCCCGGGGCGCAGGGATCAGCCGCGTTGCGTCTCACCTCTGGTAGCAGCCTTCGTGTCTTCGCCAGGGCAGGTCTGTGCGGTCTGCATGCTCTCCAGGCCCGTGTCATTGTGAGGCCCCCTGCCCTGTGCCTGCAGCCTCTGAGATAGGCTCCTGACCCCCCGTGACCCTTAACAGGACAAGCGGTGTTCAGAAAATGGATGGATGGCTACATGCCTTTTGGAGCGTGGACGCACACACATATACATACATATAGGATATTTAGTTCCCCATTGCATTGGTGATAAGTACTGGGACCCAAGTCATTTTGATAGAAACTGCCCCAAAAGCAGTGTAATTAACTGGTGGCACAGCTGCAGATGTGCTGATCCTGATTACATTGAGACAAGTTACACAAAGTTGGGCTTTCAATAAGGATTTTTTGGAGAAGTGTGGAGAGTGTGTAGAGGGACTAGAGATTGTAAAGGTTATGGGGTATAGGGATTATATGGGGGGAGAGGCTCCAGGGCTGGCCAGGAAATACTGTTACCATCTAGCATTTGGGAGATTTTAAAGAGTTTGTTTTTCCCCTATGTCAGAAATAGCATGGTAACCTAGTTGTAGATTGCAGTGACGGATATGATTTATAGAAATTGTGATGCTGGGGATTCTCAGCCCTAGTTTTTAAGTGCCACAGGATGTTGTGGTTTATACAGCCCGTTACCGAAAAGGTACAAGACCCCTTCCCCAGGTGGGTAATGAGTATAGCATAGTTTCTCACATATGAATTTTATTTTATACTAAAATAAGTACATTCGGCCAAATAGCGTGTAGCTGTGTGGACCGCAGTTGTGTAGCGTTTTCTGTTGTAATGTAACATGAAATCATTGTTAAAGGTAATTCAACAGAGAATATAAATAAACTTTAAATAGCACTTTGTCAATGCAGAATTTCCCACAAGGGGAAGTTTCACAGTATACATCTAACTTTTTGATAACTCACTACATGTTCTTAAGTTTTTTTTTCTTCTTAGATGCTCCTGGGGGTCCTCTGGGAGGTTTGGTAGTGCTCTGTAAATAATGATGTAAGTGTGCATTGTCCTTTGGAAACTGAAGTGAACACCTGCTGTCAATCAGAAACTGCCGCACAGACCTTTTGAGGGCTGGGGGTCACGTAAAAACAGCAGATCACAAATGAGGGGCACATATATGGGCATATAATAGTTTTTCAGTTTATGCCCACCTTTACATATTATATTTTGTTTTTACATTTCATCATTTGGTTGTGTATTCTTTATTCTTTGTGTGTTTTTTTTTTCGGTGTTAAACGCTCCTTCCTCTGCTTTTTTGAGGCATTTACTAGGATACATATTCTGTGTAAATCAGGCACTTGCTGAATGCAGGCCATCTTGTAAAGGAAATTTGAGCTCAGCTATGAACGACTGCAGTGTGGTTTCTCTGACATCAATTACATGTTTTAATACAAAAAACAGGAACAAGTGGCAAGATGGCTAACAGCTGTGAGGCCTCCTGTTGTGTAGAGTTTGCTGCCATAATAAAAAATGAAATCTTCTTTGAAGGTAGGTCAACAGAGAACATATTATTTAATATCACGTGTTAATTATCTGTTATGAATGCCTAGGCAGAATCCCGCGCAGTTGGATTTACCTGTTATTTACTGGTTATTTTGGTACACAGCAGCTAAGTCAGTGCCCCGACATGCAGTGGAAGGTTTTTACTAACAATGTGACGTTGGCTAATACCACGTCAGCAAATTGTGCAGTTTATAGACTATATCTCTCACAATTAAGCTGTATGCTTCACTGCGGTTTCTTCTTTTATTGCATATTCTTGCGGATTCACTTGGAAGTAAAAGATCCAGGTAAAATATGAACCTCATTCTACTATTTGAGAGTGAATTTTCTGTGACCAGTAAATGTTTCTGCTTTCAGTATTAATGCCTCTACGCTCTTTATCTTTTGTCTACAACATTAAAATTACCATGTGCTCCATCTGGCGTCTGTACAAATATTGACTTTTTTTTTACAGCGTATGAGGACGATGCCTATATTAGGAGTGATAAATGCAACACCAGAATGATCCAGAACAAGAACCAAGAATTTCTGGTGGTGGAAAAGGATGGAACTGCAAAGCTGAAATTTTTTCGCCTGACTGTGGATGAGCTTAAAAGTGGTAAGAGTAGGAGTGTAAAGGTCAGTCTATTTGTCCAGCTGTCTAAGAGGCTGGAAATGTGTGATGTTCCGTTTAATTTAAACAATGCAACATTCAAACATGCTTTTATCTTTTGACTGTCTGTGCCGATGTTTCCTTCTCCCGTTCATCAGCAAGCTGTAGATTCCTGATCCGGCTCTTCAAGAACACGGAATTCTCTAGTGGAGGCGTCCCTGTTACTCTGCAAATACTCTTTGAAGGAAAGACCTGGACTCTGTGGTGCCTTGATGATGGTGGATCCAAGACTGTCTGCCCCAAACTTCAGGTCTGACACTCCTCTGTGCAGTTCCGTATCCACAAACATCTCTGTATGCTTTCAAATTCAGTTTGATATGTTCTGTCACCATGATGGTTATGGTCAGTTTATTGTTGAGCATTCAGCATCTCTTATTGTAAATTTTTCGTTTTGTTCCTTATTTCCTTGCTTTTTACCATATTTGACTTTTTGCATAAACAAAAATCTAGATAAATTATTCTCGGTGTCATGGACATTAACAAGTCCTTTTCCTGGTGTCCAGGACCCTCCAGAGTACATTGAGTCCACAAAGCATGAAGCACTGTTCTTTCTGAAGAGCCTCCAAGGGCAGCCACACAAGCACAGAGTTGCATCGTCCATGTGGCCCAGTTTCTTCTTGAGCTTTGAGGGCGAGCCGCCAGAACCTGTAAAACTTGTTCTTAAGCAGGCAGATTGTGATGACGAGTCATCACACTTTGTTCTCAGAGGTACTGTGAGATGTTCTCAGTAGGCAGTGTGGGGGGCCAGTGAAGTTTCATTTGTGAGGTACATATTAATGGTGTCTGCTGTCATACCTTTAACTTTGTGTTCCATTGTATTGTACTGTATGTGAACTTTTGGGGGCGTGTATAACTTTTTTTCTGGGGGGGAGGTTCCTTTTCTAAGCAAGAACAAATTAAATTTGACCCTAACCAAGATAAGTGGATTCATAAGATGGATAGATGATTTGTCATTTTGAACAGTCTAATCTAACGAATGAAAATGATATATGCAAAGGATTACAAGATAACTGTTAGCAGAAAACTGTACCTAATTGAAGATGGGGTTAATCTCTAAAATATTTTTTTGTATTTAAAGTTTATAAGTCAGTTTTATTCTGGTAACACTTTACTTGAAGGGCCACAAATAATGCAGTAATACATGCTTAGTAAATGCATTAATTAACCATTAACTATGCGTTACTTCATTATTAATTAATGAGGATGATTCATGTATTCTTTGCAGGAACTTCATTAGTTAGTTCATTAGTTAATCATTAACTAATTTATTTTCATGATTAGTACTTCAGTGGTCAATGAGGTACTACTATGATTCGTGGCCCCTCAAGTAAAGTGTTACCTTTATTCTATATATATTTTTCATCTGTATTTGCATGACTTTATATAGGTATTTTGTCTCTAATGAAATACATTTATCTGACAGCATTTATGACTCATTCCAAATCCTAATCATCATAACTGAACTGAACCATCTGTTGTCATGGTAATCAGATGTGTGTATGATTCTCTTGTTCTCATGTTTGTAATAGTTTGGTCTGTTCTCCAGCTATGCTGAAAAGATTAGTTACATCAGTCATGTGTTATCATTATTTGGCATTAATTGCAATTAGTGCTTATTTGCAATTAATATGCATATGACCATAATTGTGCATATGGCTTCACACCAAAGTAGTAGACCAATTAAAATTTTAATGCAGAGCATTCAGGGTAATGGTGCACTGTTTCTGCCCATGCACAGTCACAGCAGCGACGTTTACTGCCATTCAGCTCCTTACCCACGGATTCTATCGCCCCCCACAATGAGTGGGAAATTGAAATAGGTGCAGGAACATAGAATTTATACAGCTTTTATTTCTTTTTTAATTTAATATTGATACATTTTATCAATTAATCCACAGTATTAAGACCATGATTGTTTGGTCCATTGGAAACAAAGATTTGGCAACATTTTAAAACTTTGATAGTTAACATTTATTTAGTAGAATGATAGTGAATCATCGTGGCCTCATATGCCGTTTGCACAATATGCACCTGCAAGGATCTGAAGTGGATTAAGGTAATTGGGAACTTCAGGAACCAAATCTTCATAAGGTAACAGAACATTGCCCTGGGTACTGATGAGGAGGCAGCAAAATTATGGAAGGAACTAAAAATCAGAGCGTTAGAGAGACTGACAAGAGCACGGCAGCTCTGCATGATGCACAAACACAGAGAGCTTTCAGTAAGAGCTCACACAGTGCAGGCTGGGAGCACGCCTTCAGCTAGGCTTTCCCAAGTACCTAGAACTGTTTTTAAATATCGAACAGCAGTGGTAACATTACAAAAGGAGCATTGGAGCTTTTTTTTTTTTTTTTTAATACTGAAAGGATCACTGGTGTACATTCGAACTGCAGGATTCGGGCCCAGCAACCGGCAGTCAAAATATTGTGGAAACCCTGTCGTCATTTAAATGTGCATGTTCCTTCATTTCTAACAAGCATTGATTGTAAAGACAAGTGAGGGTTTAATGGAAAGACTCTCCTTCACTGTACATCACACATTAGCAGGAACAGACACCAGCAACATGCAAGACTCCTGATGAAGACCTTCAAACTCTGTATGAACAATTGTTAAGTAAATCAAATAACTGCTTTTTCCACAAATGTATTCCTACAATGTACATAAAATCCCTCAGATGTTTATAGACGTCCCGATTCCCAGACTTTGACCCCCCCCGTCCCCTTCCTGCATTTACACGCTCCAGAGCATAGCCACAGCCTTGCAGATGCCCACATCGTGGTAATTAAAGTAGCAGAGGCCAGCAAAGGTCATGGCTGACAAAGCCAGGAGGCCTGTGGTGGCCATCTTGACCTTCAGGTCTCCATGAACGTAGTCGGTCACCACTTGGCCCAGGCCCCTGTTGAACATGACACAGCACATGGCATCTCTCACTGACCAATAGCAAGTCAGATACACCCCCATCCCACATCAGCAATATTGGCCAAGATCGCCACATCGGGCTGATACCAATATCCTGATTTTTTTTTTACAAACACTGACTGAAACCAATGGTAACCGATCTATGATGCATCTCTACCTACCAAGCCCTTGGGATGTGCCTGCACATTTCTTACCAGTGGCCGTGCAGGGTGAGGGCAGCCGCCAGTGAATAGTCCATAATGGGCCCAGGGAACATGTAGGCAGTTGGCAACATACCAAGCAGTATCACGCTCAAGAGCCGCTCGCCTGTCCAGTGTCTGGATGCCGCCTTGGAGCCACCAACCACTGTCGAGCAGAGAGACAAGATGTAAACTTGTCGAATGCTTATAAATCACAGTACCTCCAGAGCCATTGCCTAAGAAAAATCAAGACGACCCCCTAGTGGTTGCAGCAGAAACACCCAAAGAGGTCAAATTCCACTCACATTCACAAAGGTACTTGTGGGGAGGAGCTATTCAAAGTCTTTAAAATTCGGCACAAGTAGGAATTAACTAACAAGCAGTAATTACTTTAGTAACAATAATGCTTTACATTTGTATTATAAAACTAGCCTGTTTGTGTTTTAAGACGCGTTAATCGTGGAAAGGTTAAAAACCGTTTAAAAACCTAGATTAGGAAACCCAGCTTGACTCAACTCGTGTACTTTGGACTCACCGTAGTGGGAAGGAGACGCGTGAATCTGGGCTGCCAGCGGCGCAACACCATCCTGGAGCTTCTTTTGAGCAGCAACAGGCCGCAGCAACAGAGAGCTTCGGAAAAACAGAGCTAAAGGGGTTTCGGGAGAAAAATATAAAGTAAATATACAAGTAACACATCTCCTAACCTAGGTTATTTTTATTAAAATAATGTTACAGGTTTAACAAAATATTCAGTTCTGTCTGTGATGTAAAAAAGCAGAATAATTTGGCTGACCTGTCAACATTCGCAAAGCATTTTTATATGTACATGAATACGTATACTACTAGTTGTATGCTACTTATATATAAATAAACCACTCAGCTCAGAAAAATAATACGTAATTAACTGTAAAGCAATCGTTCGGGGTGCATCATAAGGCGACAGGAAGGGAGAAACTACCCTACATAAGTAGCTCTTGCTAAGGGCGCCCGCCAAATACTATAAAGGTAAATGTAAAGCAAATTTTTACTAACAAAGCGCGACACTTTTCAAGCTCTCAGACACACAAGCCATAAGGAATATTTTGAGGTTTTTATAAAACCGAATTTCCTTGATAAATCTCAAAGTCTAAACCTGTTTATCAAACAACACTCCACTACACACCAATAGAATTACCTATAATTCATAAAGCATTTAAATGGAATACGACCACACTGTGTATTAAGGGTGCAAGTCTGACTACGGCTCTATTACTGCCTGTCAAATAAGCGTCCGACAGACAACCTTACGCAATCATTTCCTTAGTGATACCAGCTACAAGGAAACGGTGCTTCCATTCCTCATGCCCCTATGTCACATGGCGATTTGAAACTAACAACACAATCAGAAACCACTAAACAAAACAACCTTTCAAATGGGGAGCGAGGCAAGACGTGCCTTTTTATACATCTAAATGAGAGTTTAAGAGCTGTCTAGGCTCTTCCTAGCGACACATATACAACAGGAATGCCATTTTCATGGCGCATCAGACTACTGAATATTATTACGAATGAAAATACATACGTTTGACGCCTTTATGACAGATGGAACTCATTCTAACGAGAGTCGCCATGATGCACCTCACAACAACCAAGGTTACTGAGTTCACCCGGAAGCACTTTGACGCGCAAGCGCACTTGGATGTAAGATATTCTACACATTAAAGTATCACTGACTCCTCCTCCTATTGATCTTCAGCCAAAGTGTATTTCTACATTAAAAGTGACGGAAAACGTTATGCACAATGTAACTAAAGATGAATGTAGCGAAATATTTATAGAGTCCATTTTTTATTTAATCACAGTGGTCAGTATTTTTGGCTACAGCATAAATGGGAGAATTAACTGAAGATGAAATTGCTGGGAAGTAGAATATCGTTCCACAACTTCCGGTGGGCCCACGTGAGCTGCGCGGACCGGCGTAACGCGTGCAGACAAGGTCGTCACTTTTTGCTGTGAAATATAGTTCATTTTGTGATTTCTAAGGGGGAAAATACATTAGAAAATAGAGATGTCCGACTTTAACTCCAGCTTCAATATGAATGGCTCGGAGACGGCGGAGACGGCGGAGCTGCAGAGGATGATCGCGGTGGAGCAGCAGAAAGCCCAGTTTCAGGCGCAGGTACCTTCGCCGGGCTGCTTACCTAAGATGTGACGCTTTCGGGAAATTACTGTCACGGCTGTTACTTTTTTATTTTTCGGCATTATCAGTGACGAGGCATATTTGGTAACTGGCTAGTTAGGTACATGTAGAAAGCAGGGCTGCCAGCTGTCACGCTCACACAAGAAATCTCAGTATTATTCCATTACAGACCTAAATTAGCTGCATCAAAGGTTGGGGTAGTTTGCAAACCCTACAGACTATTTACAAGGTGCTACTCTCACTTGTCTCGAAATGAAAATTGAAGCTGAGAACCATGATATAAAGTCAGCAAAAACTTGCTTAGACCTTTACATGTTATTTAAATGATATTTGTGGATTATATAGCATATCTCACGGACAGAATGCCAGTGGAAATTCGTTTTTTGTTTAGTTTCTAATGATCCATATCGTTAAACATGTATTCATTGACATCAATTAAATGTTGCAATGTGTAATACAAATTTGTCCAACAGAAATGAGCGCATAAAATAAGCGCTGGTCTGTGTGAGTGGTTGGGGGCGGCACTGTGGTGCTGCGGTCTGGCTGCCCCCCCCCCCACCCCAGAGTGGTATGAGAAAATGGATGGATAGGTTTAAGTGGTATATGATTTAAAATATGATGACATTGTACTGCAGGTGCACAACTTCACAGACGTGTGCTGGGACAAATGTGTGGAAAAGCCGGGCTCCAAGCTGGACGCTCGCACCGAGACGTGCCTTGTGAACTGCGTGGAGCGCTTCATCGACACAACCCTCGTCATCACCAACCGCTTTACTCAGATGGTTCAGAAGGGAGTGCATTGATGGGCACCCCCAGTGCGTCTCACACCCAGAAGATGCATGTCCACGGACTCCCAAAAGGACACTTTTCATCACGTCATGTAACGTATGGGGCGAACACTGATTACGATTCATTCATTCGCCTAGTCCTTCAGTCCGTCTTATTGTGCTGAAATTTATTTAATGATGTTTTCATATTTCAGTTTCTCTTTTAAATGGATTTAACAATTGTAACTGTAACTGGGTATTTCAATAGAAATAAACTTATTTGGTCACAAGTTTTCATATTTTCTGCATGGGATTTTGAGTTGTCAATATTTTATGTGCAAAATAGTTTAATTCTTGACCTGTTGTGTGCAGTTTCAGCTTGGCCTAAATAATACTTAAGCACTTGGTGCCCCATTTCAGTGGATTTATATCTGCCTCTGGGTAGGTACTGTAACCTGCAGCTGAGTTCCCTGACTTCACGCTGGACATTCTGATCCTCAGCCCCACGTACACCCATGCAGATTGTGCTTACAGATATCCGGCCCTGGTTCAGTACTGGTATTCTCTTTCAGTGATGGCTTTGGTTTACCAGCTCAGAACCCACTTCTCTTACCTCTTGCATGGGAATTAAGGCTCTTTGTCATTCTCATTGGTTTGCTGCTGTTGGCAAATACAAGTACTCTGTTGGCCGGCCTGTGCTGTGGTTTCCTGCTTTCTGCTCTGAGCTCCGCATCTCTTCTTGCCTTCAGTCTGCCTGTTGTGAGTGTGCTGTGGCATCTGATGTTGTGCTTGGATTTTAAACCTTCACTTTTGTCAGTCTGATGCAGCTTATTTCGCTGCTGTATTGAGTGACATTGTCCAGCTTCTTCTGGTTTTCTCCTGCAGCACAAAGACTGCAGTTAGGCCAATTGGCATTTCTAAATTGCCTGTAATGCATGGCTTTATGTGTGAGTGCGTGTATATATGTGCCCTGTGATGGGCTGGCATTCCGTCCAGGCTGTTTGTCAGCCTTGTGTCCAGTGCTGCCTGTGTATACTACAGTGTATGACTCAGGAATTGCAGTGTTTCGGGCACAGGTGTTTGCAATGAGCCTGAAGGCTTCCCAGGCAGTGTTAGTATGGCCAAATGGTTGGCGTTCATGCATAATGTGAGGATACCAGGTAATTTAGACACACAGCTGGCATTACATTCAAAGCCATGACTCTAAAGATGTACTGTTAGTGCTGCCTGTAGAACCACCAAGACCTTTGTGCTGATGGAATACGTGACTGATGTTGTATACTGCCATAAGTGTTTAAATATTTGTTTCATTTCAGATATGAGAACTAAAGATGTAGGTACCATATTTGACCACCTCAGAGGATTTCCAAATGTTTGGCTGCTACATATTTATTTAATAGATCTTTTCTCAACGTCAAATAACCATAAAAAAACAAAACAAAACAAAATCACAAAACAAACCAAATGGGGCAGGCAGGTGGTGTAGTGGTTCGGGACACAACCGTGTAATCGTAAGATTGGCGGTTAGTGTCCCCGACCCGCAAGTACCGCTGAGGTACCCTGACCAAGGTACCGTCCCCAAGCACTGCTCCCCGGGCGCTCGCGTAGCTGCCCCCTGCTGTGTCACGTTGTCACATGGGTTAAATGCAGAGGACACATTTTGTTGTTGCGTGCTGTAGTGTGTCAACAATGACGATTAATCACCTTCACTTCATCAAATGGGGTTTTCAGGTACAAAGGTGTTTTCAGTATAAACCTACACAGCATCGGCGCTACAGAGTTTGATTGCACAGCTGGCCAGGCTGATGGCTCTGTGTTCAGACAGTCACTCAGCCTAGCACTCAAGTGGATGAGCTGAAGGCCTTGCACTGGCAGCCAACCAGCCTGCAGGCTCATGGCTCTCCCACAGGAGGTCCCTGTGCTCAGCGGCCCGCTCACCACCCTCACAACGGCGCTCACAATTCCTGCAGCAGAATGGTGTCCATTGGGTCACCGCAGCCACCTGTCCGCTTACTCCCTTTTGTCATTGATGTTTTTGGCAGCCCTCAAGGCCGATTTCATGGAGGTCTCTATCCAGCCATGGGGCATGGCCGTGTGTTCTCCAGCGAAGTGGATCCTACCTTCATTCTGGAACAGTGCCTTGGAGTAAAAGCTGTACTGGTAGGGTGTGAATATGGCGAAGGCACCATGACTGAATGGATCCTGGTTCCATTTCTTGACTATGCCCCCAGTGTAGAGGTGACGGATGTCCTCCCCATGGATCTCCACCAAGTATTCCAGCATCATTTCTAATAGCTCGTTCTCTTCAGTCCCTTCAAGGAGGTTGGAATCGTCCGAATAGGTATAGGAGGCCAGGACAGCCCCCCCTGGCCCTGTGAAGTTATGGCTGGGGTAGTAGATGAAGCGAGGGGGCAGGTCAGTGATGGTCCTGCCACCTTTAATGCCCTCCTTCTCCCAAAACCTTTCCTTGAAACTCAGAATGACTTTGGTAGAGGCGGAGTAATGCACAGATCGCAGGGCCTCCATTTTCAGTGATGACAGTGGAGGCTGGAACTTCATGAGGAGGGCGGCCTTGGCCGTGGTCGTCACCAGGACGTAGTCGGCTGTCATGTTCTGCAGACCAGATCTCTCAAAGTAAACGGTCACATTCCTCTTTGTCTGACTGATGCCTTTCACCTTGGTGTTGAAGAAAATGCTGCATTTGAGGGTATTTGTGAGGGCCTTTGTCAGCTTGTCCATGCCACCGGTGATCTCAGCATACCTAGAAGGGAGCATAACATGCTTTGTTTTATTATTTCAGCACGGATGCTTTGGAAATTTCTCACCTGCTTCTTAGTGGAAACTCTAAGTGGATCATAAACAAACCGCCTGAACTGAATGGGGATAATTGTTTGGAGCAATTTGCTGGTTAGACTTACTCATTGTCATCACTGATGTCAGATTGCAAATACAGCGCCTCTATCAGGGCGGTGTAGTAAAAGCCATTCTCGTCCAGGATATCGCCAATCATGCGCAGGGCAGCGCGGCTCAGATTGCCCTTCTGGACCAAGTACTCCTGCAATGAGTGGCAGATTCAGGCCTGTTAGCAAAGGCTCCCCATTGGAGGAATACTCTCAATGTCACCTGGGTACATTGTGGGAGACCCAGGCAGGTATTTTTAGTTGTATCGTTGAAATGATTGCTATATTCTTCAATCAGACAATAAAATAGCTCAATTTATATGAAATGTGCTGTAAAAAATATAAGCTTTTTCCACCATTGATTTGCATGCATATTTTTTTTATCTCTGGCATACAGATGGAACAGCTGTTGGGGGAAAGGTAAACATTTCCTCTCTTCCAGGGATTTTACCTGCACAGTGTAGGAATCATATTTCTTCAAAACTTGTCTGCATTTATATCCACTTTTCAAGTCATCTCTGATCTGTAAAAAATGGAAGCAGTTTGCTTTGGCTCAATGTGTTATTACTGGACCTCTTTCTATCTTTTATATTACTGATTTCTACCGTCGTTTTTATTATGATAATATATTCGCCCTCTGTGTACTGAATTACATAAGGTTTAGTATTTAAGGCCGATTCTGCAAAACACAACCAAGGTAAAATACACGGTCAGAAATATATCTGCGTGCTACGTTTCTATTTGTTTTCTGATTCTCGAATAGAGACGAGTGCGGCGGCTGGTTGGCGCCCCCCCGGCCGCTCGCACTGACCGGCTGCAGAGCGGCGCCGAAGAGCTGCGCTGCCGTCCGGCCGCGTTCGTGCGGCTCCACCGGGTAGCCGAGCACGTCGGGGTCGTCCTGCACCGCGTACGCGCGATGCTTCTTTCGGTTGACAAAGTAGTAGGTGTTGTTGTTCTGCTCGATGAAACTGTTCAATTTAATGCTGAACTTCTTAATGAATTCCAACAAAATCCTGGAGAAGAAATAACGTTCCAGGTTAAAAAGTAATAACTTGAAATGAATAAAAAATAGATTTTTTTTATTTTAATATTCATGATAATAAAATACGCATATTCGTTAACAAATTATTCAAATATTCTTATATAAAAATAATAGACCATACTAGGGCTGCCACTAACGACTATTCCTCTATAGATTCATCTATAGACTATTTTACCGATCGGTCGATTAATCTAAACGATTAATGTTCCTCCAGAAAATCAAATTGACAGTTTCATTTAAATTAATTTTATTTTGACAACAACAAACCGTATGCTGTATCTTACGCCCATAATTACATAAGCAGATTAGTAGTGAGCCTAAAATATTGATGACGGATGTATTGTGATGCCCAGAAGTTAGTAATCTGTATATCCGTACGCTTAATAACAGTATGCTTAATACATTTGGTTAGCGGAGCGCGGCACATGCTACTGTTTTGGTATAACATGGAAGCGATATGTCACAGTGAAGAAAGGGACAGCTCAGAAGCCGTAACCATCACGTTCAAACAAGGACCTTTTTGAACTACTGCCATAATTACATTTCATATCAAAGGAAAACATTTGTTATGATGAATCAGCACTGCACCACGGTGCTGCCCCTGACCCAGTGTCTAGCTGCATTATATTTCATATTGTATTGTTGAAAGCAAATGCAATAATGCAATAAGATCAGGTGAGTCAGATGGTGGCTCTGCAAAGTACCGGGCAGAAAGGACGAGCAAGTCGTAGGCCTGTCTAAAAGGACGTCCTGTTACCCCAGCCGCTGTACTGTACATATACCGGTGTAATGGGCCGGCCATTAGCCTTTGCGCTTTGCTTTGTACTCACTTTTGAAACTTGGGGATCCTCATTGCGCCGATCTCCGCATACCACCCTTCTTCAACCTCCCTGTAAGTTCTTATCCTCCCACCAACATAGCTGCTTGCTTCAAAAATGATCACCTGTAGATTCAACACAGTCCTGAATGATCACAATTACCTTTGCTTTTACTGCGTAAAGTTATTATACAGTTTTTATATTATA
>JAODKN010000038.1:3683778-3694682 GCA_026774425.1 Petrocephalus zakoni
CCGTCTTCTCTGGACAAATTTCACCCTCCCCCCTCTCCCCGCCCCCCCGGGGCGCCCCCCCCCCGCCCAGTGAGGACGAGTCCAAGGGCACTAAAAATTTTGGCGCATAATTTAATTGGTCTGGGTTTGGACCCCAATATGATATGCTTTCATGGGGACCAAAATGTCTAACAGCACACCTGAACAGTTGTTAGGTTTTGTTAATTGTTATTATTGCCTTTACAAATCCCCCCTGTTACTTAATCAAACATACCAAACTGGTTTTATAGAAAAACTTCTGACCCACATGGTCAGACTGCAAAGTTCTCCACCAACACTTTAACACTTACGCGCATCACGCGCATCACCTGGGACCAATTTCTTTTTAACAATCACTTCACACAACTCTTCACACGTGGCCTATGCGTTATAAGGATGTTTTACGATGTTATCCTGTGCTTTTCTTACTAAGCTGCAAGTGAAAAAAGTTTCTCTACAGTTTAGACTTTAAGGACAGTGTTAGACCTACCTTATGTCCCGCATCTTCCAGAATTTTGGCTGCCGTGAGTCCTGCTATGCCCCCGCCGACTATGAGGATATTATGCGGTGTCTTGGCTTTGGGCAGGCCGTGTTTTACAATGTCAAGAAGTTTGTCGTAGTCGGAGTCTTTCAGACATTCCAGTATGGGGTCATCTTTATCACCTTCAGCATTGATGGCTCCAATTATGACTGCGGCGATCAGCCCTGAAAGAGTCCAGAATGAAATCATTTGGAAAATGTAGCTATTTAATAAGCATATACGGACTATGATTGTAAGAATAAAGCCCCGTATTCTGGACGGTGCTGCTGCGGACGCTCCTGCGCGCAGTGGAGTGGGACTGAAAGGAATCAGAAACTCGAGGAAACGAAACCAAGTAGCACCGGCGCATCAGCTCGCCGTGACCATTTCATTTCATTTACTTTGCAACTGTTTCAAATCCATTAAGATTTAAACAATTTTGCTATTGTATGGGAAAAACTTTTAGCGAAAATGCCAATCAGAAAAAAGTCCCTAAATTACCGCATTAGGTTCTTTTTAGACAACTTGCCCATCAGACGCTTATAGTAAGTTTAAAATAAGATATTACATATATGAAAAGACGATTCATATAAGAAGGATGATTCATTTCCCAAATTTCAGTAGTATTACGGAGTACGTCATAAAGAAGCTATTTCACGTAAATCCCCTGCGATGTACGATGTTTTTATATTTCCCATTTAGCAATTACGGTCCAATGAATTAGACATTGAATTTATCCTCTACATGCGTTTTTGTTATGATAATTGTTATAAATTATATGTTTTTTTTTTATCTATTCGTAATCAATGCATCACTTACAGAGGCTCATCTGACCCATTGTCTTGATGTCGAGATGGGAGAGTCTGTACAAATCATGAGTGTCTGTCCGCTTATGTATCACACAATCGAAAGTGATGGTAGGTGGGAAGCGACAGAAATATTCCCGAAGTTCCGTGTACGTGCTCCCGCGGTCACGCTGACTTACGGGGAATCTGAAATTTCCCTCTCACCCCACCCCAAAGGCATTTTAGATTCTAAAAACACGCAGGTCCTTTACATTTTACACATACGGTAGCCGTGCATAACACACATCGTTACCTGTGCAGAACGTCGTCTTTCTTAAAGGCAGAAATTATATCATTCTAAAGAAACTCCTTACTGGAACAAATCTTCAACTTTCTTTTATGTTTCGTGCTTGTGACAGTGACTCATTTCAACTTCCAGAAACTTCAATTGCTTACAACGAGCTTACTTATTGCTTGGAAAGTACAGGCAGTACGTGATCGGCATCTGGTATAAATGAGGCCCTGATTTTATAGCATCTGAGAAACGGTGTCATGATGCACGTGACTGTACTTAATAACAGACACCTTATTTCTTATTAATAGTGTAGGAACTATTATTGCATTATAAAACACTTTTTTTTTCTTTAATGTTACTTGTATTGCTGTTTTTTCCATCCAAAAAATACAACAAATACCAATTAGTTAATGAACAATATAACAATAAATGAAAGTAATTGAAACATAAAATCCATCCTTTGATCTTGTAAAATCACGTCCTGCTCGTCCTGCCTGTTATGTTGGCCACGCCCCTCCTGCATTCCTCCCTGGCCTTTTTTCCTGTGTCCTCCCCTGAATAAAACACCCTCAGGAGGGTTTTGCTTGGCTCAGACTGGGACACTGTCTGGCATCTGGCGTGACAGTAAATCGCTCAAGTCAAAAGACTCCAAAGATTGAAGAAAAACCAAACCACAGGCCTATAAATAGACGTTTCTCTTCACCAGAGCATAGCCTGATTTCCCTTTATGCACTGAACAACATGTACTAAGGTTTGTGCACTGGACAACATGTACTAAGGCTAGTGCACTGGATAATATGTACTTAGGCTAGTGCACTGGATAATATGTACTAAGGCTAGTGCACTGGATGGTGTCCATGTCTCGTCCTCTTACAAAGAAATCGGGAGAGCCACACACCCCTTTCCAGCGACCTCATGACCCCCATGCTCTTCCAATCAGTCTACTGACTTCATAGGAAGAGTCATCAGAGACATGAATGTCGCTGGTGAAGTATGTGAACTGCTTTCTCTCTGCAGACAGACACACTGCTGTTGGCTGTGCCTGAGAGGTCATTCAAGGCCTGGATACCCAGGACACTCGCAAGCCATGAGACTCAGACTCCTCACTTAGTCCCCCAAGAGCCCCGATCAAAGCCTCCACTGATACACTGATCGATAGAGTTCAGTCTTATTTTGATGCCATTCCATTTATGCATGCCCTCCGCTCTCAGGGCTGGACAGACAGTTGTTATCATGTTCAGATTTGTGTTCTGATTGCATTTCATCCTTGGCTTTCTTTTTCATGGCACATGCCGCCATGGCTCACATGGCCATTATGTGTGTGCGGTGGGTGTCCAATGTTCAAAGAGCACAATGACTTATCAAAGTTATAAAGATATTTCAGAGGCAATGCAGTGTACTTTTTTGTGTTTGGGAGGGGACCGTTTATTTACCAGGTTTGGGTGGGGATTTGGTTATCTTTGAGATAAGGACACACTTATTCAGGAATCAGCAAGGGGTAGAGGTTTTCCTCCTCATGTGCCAATCCATCCATCCTCACCCTATACAGTGGTTTGGGGAGACTGAGCCCTATCTCAGAGAGCAGCGAGTACCAGGCTGGCTATGTCCTGTAAGTGGTGCCTGATCATTGCAGGGCACAGAGGGCACAGTTCAAGTTAAAAACTACAAACCCAGACCAACCTTTTGTTTCAACCAACCGGTTAAGTTTAAAGAGTCACAGTCAAAACATTTAACATTTCCTGTTAAATCTTTTTGCACAATCAATTGCACAACAGCTCATTCCCATTTCAGAGGTGTTTTAGCGGCATGCAAGCTAAATGCTAAAGCTGCTGCTCAGTCTTTCTGCCACACAGTGGGTGTGACTGCAGTGACTCCACTGCAATGTCATGTGCAAACCCTCCATACCAGGAGTAGGTAACCCTGATCCTGGACTGCCGGTATCCGGCAGAATTTCTATCCTACCTGGTCTCTGATAAATTACACTTGATCTCAGGCAGATAGGAACTTATCAGGTAGGATGGAAAGCCTGCAGGATACCCACAGCGTAGGAAAACCTGCTGGATACCGGCACTCTTGGAAACAATTTGCCTACACCTGCTCTATACACACTCATATATGAAGGACAATTTAGAGATTCCCTTCCACCAAACTGCATGTCTTTTGATTGCTGAAAGTATCTGGAGGAAAGCTGTGTGGAATGAGGGCAGACGACACCCACACCCTGGGAGTGCTTTATACCCTTCATCTTGGAAGTGTGACGTAGCTCTGCGACTCATTGTGCCATACATGGCACATCAAATATAAAACCAAACTGCTAAAACACCAAATATGCCTGATATAGACATGGATGGTGATGGTTCATGCACACTTTCACAAAATACTTTGTGTGCTCTGTTCTTTTTGCTGTTTTTTCCATTGTCCCACCCACTGAACATCTCACCCCATATGACACAGGAGCACAATCCATTTGCATTCAGATAGGTATCTCCATCTCCATATGCAGCACCACCATCATGTCATGCCCTGCCTTCCTGCCCCTTCATCTCTCCCCCCAGTGTGGCTAGCGAGCCACACCTGTTGCCTGTTTTGTCTTGCCTCTCGTTCCAGCCCTTGCGTGGATCACTCCCACCAGTTGCCTCTTGTTTGCCCCCTCATCAATCCTGTATAAAAGTACCCCCCAGTCCTGTGCTCCCCAGTCTGGTCATTGATGGCATCCTAGTGTTTACTTTGCTTTATGTCCTGTTTGCTAGTTGTGCCTTTTGTTTTGACCCCATCTGGTCCATTTGTCCTTGTGATACATCCCTCCTTTGGTTTCCTCTTACGCCTGCTCCTGTCTCCTTCCTCTTTGGCTTGTTACTCTTCACTATTAATGTTTTTTTCCTTCATTATTTCCTAATATTTATGAATATCATTTATGTACAGTGTTTAATGCCTTCCATTATCTTTATTACCTTTCTTGATAACAGCATTGGAGTCGGGTACCCAATAATTTCATTGCACAGTGTACTGTAGTAGCTCTGTGTGTGACTTTGATTTGGCTTTGAGTCAATATCTTTTTGGGGAAAGGATGGGGAAATACCAGCAGGTCCTGGGATTAACCTATCCTGCGTCTAGCTCAGTCATATGGGGAAATACCAGCAGGTCCTGGGATTAACCTATCCTGCGTCTAGTTCAGTCATGTGCTGATACTACGGTACAGCTCGTGGTATTTCCCTTGATTTTCCTGCTTGATGACAAATCCCGCCGTGTCTTGTCTCTCTTTGAAGGGCCAGTCAATAGGTCTGAAACAGGAACTAGTCCAGTTCTCTGTGGGCCAAATGCCTCTCTGGGGCAAATTCTCACATGACTCCAACTGGAAATGAATCACTTTAATGAATAGTAATTATTTCCCATTTTGGCTGAGCTGTGAATGTCTGTACATGAGTCATGCTCTCTCCACTTCTTCATTGCTATATTCAGTAATCCTGCTTTAGACTTTCAGTAATCATGTCTCCCTGCGATAGCACAATAAAACATAAACAGAGCACCCCCTTATCCTGGTCCAGACCAGGGGGGTATTCCATGAAAGTAGCTAAAGAAAGCCAGACTCCCCCAAAAAAGTGAGACTCAAACTAATGCCATCTCCCAATTAAGCCTCAAGTCATTCCACTAATTCAGTCCAGGCTTTTCTAATCAGGGCTAATTCAAGACATGCATAGTCTCACTCAGTACGCGCACCTGAGATATTTCGAAAATAATGAAAACCCAGATGAATGGATCACCGCGAGGTGGATGAAATAAGGCTCTGGGTAAAGGGTTAAAAGGTATGGCAGGCCAGCAGAACTCCTGCCCCGGAGCAGGACCCCATTAAACTCTCCTGTGTAAGAAAGACAGCTGTGTATGACATTCCTACAGTTCAAAATATACCCCCCCAAAATGGAAGCAATGTGCACCAAATAGCTTGAAAAAGTATTTGTTTGGATATTAAGATGACATCGCTCATTAGTTTCCATGAAATATACATGTTCAGTGAAAGTGGTTGAGATGATATTCTACTCCAAACTTGTGTGCCAGTCAGGATGCTTTAAAGATCCTGGAGTCATGGGCAGAGCCTGGACATTTTGCCTCAACATTAGAAATGAGGCAATCCCCATCACAGATCATCTGAACACGGAGAGTAGATTCAGTGATACAGCACACTTTGCCTGGCACAGCAGTCATTGTTCTGTATAAAACATTACATCCTATTCAGTGCTAAATCCCTCCACCTAACAATATATAACGTTTCTCCAAACCAACATACATGTATACTGAGGCTGTGGAAAGATTTCCTGTTCACGTAGTCTGCCTTCATTGGTCCAGCTGGGGCCTGGTTCTGTATTTGGGTTCAATCTATAGCACCTAGGACATTTGGGAAACCTGAGGGTGAGGTTTAACTTAACAGACATAACCAGACTCAATACAGCCTGGAGGCAACTTTACATTCAAGGGTATTCTAACTGTCACATACCTGCTATTGCATAGAAATCCTCTTTGGTCCTCTGTGTTGGCTAATGGCCAGGAAAGGTGACAAAGATGTTCAGAAATTGCCTCAGAGCAAGGTAAACCCTTCTTATTTCACGGCATGCCATTGCTTTACCCAGGTGCTCAGCATCACCAACACTGTATAGGAATGTCCCACTGGCAAAGAACCACAGTGCAATACAGACAGACAGACTGCACTGTGGTCAGGGTGGCCTCACCATGTGCATTTGCTGAGGTGTGGTTCAAGCAGGTCTGCTGAATCGATATCTCTCTCACAGATCTGGGTAGACAAGAGGGTTTATTCTGTTCCTAAAGACCCTTGGGACTGGTGGTCTGAATGCCCTTTGAATTATTCGTGTACCCTCCTCCACAGGGTCCTCTACAAAAGGACAGGCCACACTTGTGTGTCCTTCTTCTTCCTTAAGCTGACTCTCTATGCAGGTGTTGGTCTCACTCAGTAATGCTTAAATGGGCCTGGGCTTAATTCTTATTCTAATTAATAATGAATTAATTAATAGTTAATGATATATATATATATATATATGTATGTGTGTGTGTATATATATATGTATATATATGTATAATTTTTATTCTTGCTGTTATATATTTAATGTAATAAACCATTTTATGCTGCAATGTTCTTATTAGTATATGTATTTTTTATGTATGATTCCAAATACATAGCAGACTTGTTTGCAAGTTACCATGGTAACACAGTGGGGATTCATTTAAACCGCTTTGATGGAGCGGAACTCCTACTTAACTGAGACTTATCGAAATAAGCGAGACTTTCCCTTTATCCTGTTGCGTGGAATACCCCCCTGATCATTTTCTGATCAGAGTCTGTCTGCTAATAAAAACAGATTAATCAATTATGACGATGAGAATAACCAAATAAAGATTATAAATCACAATACAGGAAAAATAAATATTGATTAATATTATTCACTTAATTTAAAATGTTATCAAATTTAATATACCATTATTTATCCCCGTGGGGAAATTATCTTTCGCCATTAGAGCAAGCTTGGCCCTGATGGGCAGCCAGCTTGTGGGGCCTATGAGGTTTAAGTTGCTCTTAACAATGAATTGAGTGGGAACTGATTGATTACTATATTAAACAAGTGGAAATATCCAATAGAAGAACAGAAACGACTTTCAGTATCAGAGAGACTGAAGCGACATGGAGATGGAGGTCTGCAAGAGGTTAGGATGCAAGCATTAATTAATAAGGTGTGTCGAAGACAATGGCTATTGTGTCCCGCTGACTTGGTTCAGTGCCTCGGACAGGTGAGGAGAGTACGTGTGGAAGCTGTCATGGTACTTTCCACTGACAGCCCTCCCAAAATACCAAAAATCCCACGTTATTACCGCAAACGCGTCAAGGCCGCTAAGCGTCGGACGTCAGTGACCATCCGCGCCAGCAGGGGGCGCGTGTGAGCGCACAGCGGCGCCACACGGGAAGTAAAACACACTGGTGCCATTGAAATGGTGTAAGATGTGGCGATCGGCCTGCGATCGCGCCGCCTTTGGCATCCCACGTCCCGAACCTAGGGCTTCCCGGGGCTGGTGTTCTTCCCCGTGAGGAGGGAAGGGGAAAGGCTCGGGCGTCCCCGCCGTGGCGGTGCTTTCCGAGGCTGCGGCTTCCGGATCGCGAAGCGAATCGGCGTCTGCGGGACGGGCGGCTGGAGCACAAGCGCAGGGCTGGCAGGTATTTATCGCCCGAATTCTTTTATGTTAAATGACAGCGATTTGATAAAAATATATCTATCGCCCTCTATATGTCTCTATCTATATATCTATTTATCTATCTCTAGTTCAACGATAAATACTCTGTAAATATACATAGTGATGTGCCACGACTTCTCACCGCTTTTTATCTGCCGTCCAGTTGCTTGTGAGCAGCTATGTTCCGGCCCGAGGCTGCACCCCGGGATCCATGGGCTTTCTCCGAGTTCCCTGCACAGCGGTGGGTGCTGGGCTTTGGGGCGCTCCTCGCCTGGATGCTCCTCTTCCACATGCTGGTGAATGTCTGGCTGCTGTGCGTCTTCACCAGCATGCTGCTGGTGCTGGGCGGCTGGCTGGGCTCGCAGGCTGCACTGGACTCGGGCAGCCTCGTCCACCTGGAGCGATTCCTGTCTCTGGAAAGGCTCCAGAGCTGCCCAGAGGGCGAACGGGAGCTGGACCGGCAGATCCGGAGCATGGTGCACAAGATCGTCCGGGACTTTGTGTCCTCCTGGTACAGGACGGTGTCCTCAGAGCCCCTGTTTGAGGAGGAGGTGGAGCGGGCCATGCTCACCATTGCGACAGAGCTGAAACAACGCGCCCGGAGGGTGGAGCGCAGGGCCCTCACATCCAGAGTGCTGGAGCTGTGTGGTGCTCATTTGCGCAGCTACCTGGTTGCCAGGGAAACGGCAGCAAGAGAAGGAGCCGGCGATCTGTGGGAGCTGTACTCGCGCGGTGGCACGCCACACCCGGCGCTGCGGAGTGACGCCGACCAGGTGAGCTACACGCGGGCCGTGGTGGACCTCCTCCTGCACGTGCTGGTCCCGCCTCCCCACCTGGAGACCCGGACAGGCCGCTTTGTTGTTGGGGAGCTTGTCACGTGCAATGTTCTTCTGCCTCTTCTGGCTAAACTGTCTGACCCAGACTGGCTGAACCAGCTGGTGGTCAGCGTCTTTGCCGAGGAGGGCCAGTGGGCCTCGAAGGGGGTGACGCCGGTCACAGAGCCGCCCGACACCGGCCCCCTGGCACCGCTGCCAGAGGTCCGGAAGCCGCAGGACGTTGAGGTGCCCTCCAGTTTGACCCTGAGGGCCCCCCCAGAGCTACCCATAGTGACGGAGCCCCCTACGCCAGAGATGTTGGCTTATGATGTCATCGACGCCACTGAGCTCTTCTCTCAGAACCCAGAGGATGAGGAAAGTGGCCCGGAAGTAGGGAGCAGGCTGTTTGGGGTGGGGAGAGCAGAGGTCAGCCCCATGGACTACCTGCGGCCTGGGAAATTCAACCCATTCTATCAGGAACCGGACTCTGACCTGGATTCTCCCCTGTCTGACTTCAGACAGAACTCAGTGGAGTCGCTGGTCCTGATTGGTGAGGACACATTGTCAGACCGCTTTGCAGAGTATCCCACCCCATTAGATGTCTGTGGTGCTGTGGACCCGCTGGATGAACTGCAGAACAGCATGGGTCTGGGAGATAGCACCTGTCCGAGGGTGCTGGTATCAGAGGGATCGGGCCGACCCGGTACGCCAGTGGGCTCTGCGGATGTGAGGCTGGTGCCTGAGCCGCAGGAGGCCAGCGAGGGAGACACGGCCCCCCCTGGTGGGGTGCAGGCCTCTCGATGTAACCCCAACGAACTGTCAGTGGCACTGCGCCCCCCGCAGGATTGCTCGCCCCTGTCGCCGTTCAGCTTCGAGCCCCCGAGCAGCCCTGAAGGCCCCATCATCATCCAAAACTTACGTATTTCTGGGACCATTACGGCCAAGGAGCACAGAGGCACTGGCTCACACCCCTACACCCTGTACACCATCAAGGTGGGCCTGGCCTGCTCCGTCTCCAGCCCGCATGCTGCAGCAGGTACCCTGGGGGCCTGTCTGCGTGGTTTGGTGTCTAGTTGCGTGTGTCTGGGTTAGGGCTGGACGATTTTAAGAAAAAGTCTAATTGTGTTTTATCTCACAGATATTGCGATGTGATTTGCGTTTTTTTTATTCATTTTTTTTTAACTCAGTTCGGTATTCACTATATGTGTTTAAAAAAACTGTAATTGAGCACAACCGTACATTAAAATATGAACTGCGATATACATTAATCCAAAGAATGGAAATGTAAGAACTGAATCCAGAATGTATTTATTTATTAACAAAAATGATATAGAGCATGCACCTAATAAACCATATAACAATTCTCTAGCAACCTGAACACGGTAAAGTTATTTGTATTTTTACGTGCACATTTTAAGTGCCGCGTTTGCAAACGGAGCTCGACCACTTTTTTACCCATAGTAAAGTGCTTTCAGAAAGCCCCATGTACACAAGGGTCAAATTAGCTGAGAACAATGACGCATAAAACTACTACCACAAATGCCGCGACTGTGTTAAGTTAGATAAAGCAATGAAAATAAAACCATCCCAGTAATAAAAACATTAGGAATAAGTAACATTTTCCTTGGGTGTCACGTGTATGTGTTTGTGAGCGTATACGCGGTCACTTTGGGCCACTTCTGATTGGTGAGCATGACTGAGAGAAGAACGGCACTTCTGATTGGTTAGACTGACTGTCATACAAGGAGGACGGCATGAATTTGTAAAACTACTCTCATGACAGTTTTAATCCCTGGGTCAGACGTGCTGTATAATGTATATGCTAAATCGCAGCCTTTGCAATTTGCTAATTGCATTGTTTCAAATTGCGATTTTGATTTGAAATCGATAAATCGTTCAGCCCTAGTCTGGGTGTGTGTTTGTTTATCTGGGTATGTTTTGTTCTGTGTTTTCTGCCTGAAATCCATGTTTGTGTCTAGGTGTGTGTTTGGATGTCGAGGTGTGTGTTTGTGTCATCCTTTTTTGGTCATGTTTGAGTCAAAGCTTTGGTTTGAGGCCCGGGTCTTTGCATTTGGTTTTGCGAGCGTGTTTGTTTGGGTGTCTGAGTTTGTGAGTGTATTTGTTTGGGTTTCTGGGTTTGCGAGCATTTGCAAGGTTTGCAAGCGTCCTGCTATAGTATGGTCCCCTGCTCACTGGTCCCACTCGTCCTGCTATAGTATGGTCCCCTGCTCACTGGTCCC
>JAODKN010000038.1:3701550-3712048 GCA_026774425.1 Petrocephalus zakoni
TTCAGCCTGTTGGCATCAGCTGTCTTCAACCCACTGCCCCAGCACACAGCTGCAAAGAACACGACACTCTCTACCACGGAGTGATAGAACATAGTCAGCATTGTCCTACATCTGACTACTTAAATAATGTATACAAATTCACCCTACCCTCTTTATTCAGGTCAGTCTGCTTGGCTACAATCACTGTGAGGACAGATGTGTATCTGGTTCTTATTGAAAGGAATCAGTAGCAAAAAGGGTTTGTTTGTTATTTAGGTAGTCTGTTTGTCCTGCTTATGGAGGAATGTGCTGGATGTGATCTCCAGTGTCTTTCTGCTGGCTCTGGATGGACATGGCACATGGCCGCTGGAGCACAATCCAAAAAAACAGCACAAAGCAGTGAGTTTGTTGCAAGACCCGATCAGATTTTACAGGCTCACTCATGGCAGTTTTTCCACTGCCATCAAGAACTGAGCTGTACCAGAGTCGTACCTGCGTTGACATGGCCCTACTTACTAACAGCTGCTTTTATAACTACCATCTGATTGGTCGAAATGCATGGTCACAAAAAATCCTTTGATATTATTGGATGAACTGGAGAAAAAAGGGCATATACTATATATTATTCATTATTAGTAGAATTGCACATTGAGATGTATTGATGCATAAATCTACTATAGAACAGCTGAACGGAATCGATTCGTAATGCAAATCTAAGCAAGTGAATGCTAATTAGTTCGATGCTAACAGAGCGATTCTCACAGATAGTAAATCCTGATGTACAGCATGTGAACAGTAAATAAGCGTCTCTTGGGTTTTCTGTCGCTCTTGCTCTCCAAAGCCAGCAATACCTTTGAGGAGCCAACTCTTCTGCAGTGGAAAACCGAAGCGCGCTTGAACCACACAGCAGCTAGTCTCTCTTTGCGGTATGGGTCGGTTCCGGTTCAGGTCCTGTGTGCCAGTGGAAAAGAGGCCCATTAATGGCGTTAGGGTTAGGGTTGTATATGTGTATATGTGTGGGTGGCTCGATGGCCAAGTCTGAATGACTTTGCCTTGTTTGAGTGTGTGACCTGCCGTCTTACATGCTGGAAGCTTATTCTAAGGAAAGTTCAAACTTGGCATTTGTTTCTGTAGTTGACGTGGCCTTGCAGGATTGACCTTAGCTGGACGTGCTGACTCGTCACTTCAGATACTGTTGTCTTGGGGCAGTATTCCCCAGCAGGGGGCACTGTGCTGCTTCTGCTTCTCCTGTGTCACTGGCTGGGGGCCCATTCCTCAATCTGTGGCTCAGGGCTCTGCTTTTGTGACAGTTGTGTTCAGTGCCTGTTCAGTCACATGTTGTGCTGTTTTTATTTCCCTGCTGGAGGACATCAAAGGCAGAGTAAACAGTCCACAAACATAGTGGCTTTCAGAAAACATGATATCCCAGGTGGCTTTGCATCTGTATTTATGTCAGTAACATTAGCAGGCTGTCCATTGTTAAAAACACACTGCACACCTGTGGCGAATATGCTCAGTGCCGGATAGTGAGATTAAAAGATTATTCTGTGTATCCCCCCCCCCCCCAAAAAAAAACAGCTCATCCCTACCTTGACCTCTGCCTTCCAGAAACAAACAGGGTAATTTTAGGGTAGGGGTTGCAGGGTGGGTGGTGGACTTGGGAGGTTTGACTTAATATGGTAGCGCTCAGCTGAGGCCTTCTCAGGTCAGCGGGGCGTAATGGCTTCTCTGTGTGAAACCCTCTGATTTGGGAGCCCGACACTGAGACCCCTGTAGCCAGCTGCCCAGTGCAGGCCCGGCCAGGTCTGGTCTCTGTTGGGTTTATGTGCTTGTGATGGAGGAGTTTAATGTGCTTCACATCTGGGACTGCTGGGTTTCTCCCTGTTTTATGCATGTGCTGTGCGGCAGGGGTGGCGAGGGAAGGCTTGCAGTTGCGTAACCTTCAATCTCACTCACGTTTTATGGCAGCAGGCGCCTTCAGGCAGGAATGGAATCGATACTCGGAGGAGGAACTGGGGCCTCATTAGAAGGTGTGATGGTCTGAAGTGCAGGCGTCTGCAGCGTGGGCTTCTCACCGCACCCATCTTTTGTGCATGGCACCATATTTGCTCTCCCCAGATTTCTCTCCAGGCTAGAAGCAACACCCCCCCTCCCCCCCCGGAACACAAGCAAGCCACAGGTCCAGATTTGCATATCATAACCTAGCATGCCATCAGCATGTAGAGAATCTATATCTGCTGTAATTGTCCCCATGTCTTTCTGGGTCCCGCCACTTGCTTCATTATCGGGAAGTTGTGCCCCACAAGCAGGGCAGGATTAAGTGCCCCTGTGCCCCCCCCGGCCTGCTTTTTGTGGACTGTAGTGATTCCTGCTCCGGGAAGCTGCCAGTGCCACCTGCCATGCTGTTATTTTTAACATTGCCCTGGGGGGCTATTCCTGGCCCCCCAGGGGCCCGACGGGCTCGATGGCATCCGGCCTCGGTGAACAATGCGATTTGGGCTCGGGCCACGGCCCCCCGGCCCTCTAAGTCATTATTCGCAATGCTAATGTCTTTAATGAAGGCGTTCGTGGCGCGTTTAACGAGTGTGTGGAACACCTGTGTGGAAAACCATGGTCCGTTATGTCATAGGTTTTAACCTTGGGGGCTTTCTGCTGGTTTTTAAGACACTGCTTTTTGTGGTTTCGTAGAATCGCGGGTCTTTCTCCTTTCCACAAGGGGGCAGCACTTGCTCCTGGATGTGCACATTTGGGAATTAAAATATTTAAAAATTGTGCTTAAAATAATGCTGCAATAGCATGTAATTCTGGTTCCTCTGCATCTGCTACTGTTTGTAAGGAATGATCATTTTTACAGGGTGGTGCAGAATGTCGTGCAGCAGCATGTGTTGTGGGGCAGGTTTTCCGTTCTGTTCCATGTGTGAGGCGATCCTCACGGGACCCGGCGCCTTTGCATGTCCTCGGACACGTACTCTCGCGGCTACACACACGCTGACCCCCCATCCCACCCTCAGCGCTCTTGCTGTGCAGCATCCTTGTGGGGTGGGGGTCTTGTAACCTTGTCCAGCTCGCCCCCGCCCCCAGTGGGTTAAAACCTGCTCTCACAAAGATCACCCAAGCCCCTGCAGCTTTGCTTCATTGTACACTGCCCTGCACCATCGCCCCCCACGCCCCCCCCCCAAAGTGGGATGCCAGCTTCTGCTGGGCTTTTAATTATCTCAGGCATGGTCTGAGATGGGGGGGCGGCCAGGGGGCCAGGGGGCTCTAGCAAGTGAGAAATCGATTCCTGCTTTTTTCACACAGCTGCTGACGGGGGGGCGGGGGGGCCTGGATCATTGTGGCCCTGGGTCAGACTAGGCCCCATAGGCCTTGGGCCCTTGAGCCACCCTTGCGGATGCTAAATGATGCTGTTGTATGCATTGTCACCAAGGCAGCGCAGTGTGGCTTCGGCGGGCTGTGCTCTTAGCCTAGGGCCGGGGGGGTGGTTCCTTTTTCTGGCGAACGAGGAGAGGAGTACACCTCCTGGTGCATTGTGGGATTGGCCGGCCTTCAGCTGTCACCCGCTTCAGCATTCCAGGGTTTATGAAAATTTTATGACCTTCCCAGTGATCCGGATTATCAGGCCCATTGTTAAAGGCCTCTGCAGTTTGACTTAAATGGATCAGTGAGGACCAGGGCTGCTGGGCGGTGTTTTGGTGTCCCCTTATATGACTCTCTCCACTCCGCTACCCGTACAAGGAGCTCCTGTCGTTTAGGGCCTGACTCCATGATGCTCAGTCTGTTTCTGTTGAGCGACTCCTGGCAGCAAGACTGCTAAGTGCCAGGTTCCAATACTGCCATCGTATGCAGACCACAGGAGGATGTGCCGAGCTGGCTGAATACCAAAACCATGTCCTTTTATGTCCTATTATGTCCTTGCTGCCTGTTTTTTAGGTTTTCGCTGGCCAGTGCATTTTCAGTTTTGTGACTATAAATTCTGATTCTGGCCTGTTCAGCAGCAGTGTTTGGTTTTTTAAAAGCTTGGCCAGGTGGGGGCAGCCTTTCTGCTGTAGCACACACGGCAGACTCTGGGCATGGCAATGGACTGGTCAGTGGAGCCTGGTGATGGAATGCATGGCAGGGTCACCTAAAGGAAAAGAGGAAATCGATTCAGGCAGGTTTGCGGGATGAGTGGGAGCTGGTGGTGGGCCTAGAACTCAGTAACGAGGGACAGGTGGGAAAACTGGTGCCCACTCATAGGTCCTGTGGGTGGTTTACCTTGATAGACAGATGTGTTGGCCAATGAAGGCAGACAGGACCAGTCCTTCTCCGGTTGTCATTGGTCATAGGGCAGTCAGGTGGTTCTGAGTGCTGGCGTCAGGAGGGCACAGGTTTGAATCCCTCTGTTGTGTAACTTGACTGGTCAGATATTTTCTCCTCACCTCACTTTTTCCTGGTGAACTTCTGTACAGTTGTACCTTAGCGTCAGCAAATATGAAGGCCTGTGTGTGATCTGGAAGGGCGGGTTTAAAGCCCGTTTGGGGGCTGTCCCTGGCCCGTCTGTGTGTGACCTAGAAGGGCGGGTTTAAAGCCCGTTTTGGGGGCTGTCCCCGACCTGCCTGTGTGTGACCTGGAAGGGCGGGTTTAAAGCCCATTTTGGGGGCTGTCCCCGACCCGCCTGTGTGTGACTTGGAAGGGCGGGTTCAAAGCCCGTTTCGGGGCTGTCCCTGACCCGCCTGTGTGTGACTTGGAAGGGCGGGTCTAAAGCCCGTTTGGGGGCTGTCCCCGGCCCGCCTGTGTGTGACTTGGAAGGGCAGGTCTAAAGCCAGTTTTGGGGGCTGTCCCCGACCTGCCCGTGTGTGACCTGGAAGGGCGGGTTCAAAGCCCGTTTCGGGGGCTGTCCCCGACCTGCCTATGTGTGACCTGGAAGGGCGGGTTTAAAGCCCATTTTGGGGGCTGTCCCAACCTGCCTGTGTGTGACTTGGAAGGGCGGGTTTAAAGCCTGTTTGGGGGCTGTCCCTGACCCGCCTGCGTGTGACCTGGAAGGGTGGGTTTAAAGCCTGTTTTGTGGGCTGTCCCCGACCCACCTGTGTGTGACTTGGAAGGGCGGGTTTAAAGCCCGTTCTGGGAGCTGCCCGCAGCCAGCTTGGACTGAGCACCATTAAACTGGCCTGAAGTCTTCTGTCCCTCTTTTTTTTGTGTGAATTTTTAGCATCCTAAATGGTACTTAACTGGGTTAAGTTTAAGCCTAAGCTGCCCCCTTCCTGAATGTTTGTAGTTCTTTTAACTATTGTGCACCCTGCTGGACATTGCAGTGTTTTGACAGACCTGCAAAAGAGTGCTATTTGCTGACGGATGAGCAGTGGGCCTCCCATGCCTGGGACATAAACACCACCGTCCGGCTGATGGCCCGATTGTTGCTGGGCAGCACTGTGCCAAATTTGACTCGCAGTAACTACGCATGTGCATTCAACGCTGCATCAGAGGCTCTGCCCGTAACAGGTACCTCCTACACAAAGCCATCTTTGCTCACATGCAGATTTAACGGTGACTGAAATAAACTGCTGGGACCCAAAGTGTCAAGGTCCAGATCCTGCTGAACTTACTGACATGAGAGCTGATTCCCTGGTTATATAAAGGGGAATGATGTTCATCCTGTTCAGACAGCATATGTCTCGGTCTGTGTGTGTGTGTGTGTGTGTGTGTGTGTGTGTTATAAGCTCACTGGCCACCAGCCGCACAGTGTATTAAATCATACAGACAGAGGTCAAAAATTTCAATTAATATTCACGTCAAACGGCAGACTAGGGAAGAAATGTGATTTTGGACATGGTTGCTAGTGCCAGGCGGGCTGGTGTCAGTATTTCAGAAACTGGATTTTCACACACAGTTGTTTCTAGGCTTCACAGAAAATGGGCCGAAACAGAAAGAACATCCAGGCAAAGGGTACAAATGCCTCGCTGATGGCAGAGGTGAGAGAAGAATCACCAAACTGAAGGCAAAAGGGGTCAAACCTGGTACTAGCAAGGTGTACCGAATGAAGTGGTCAGTAAGTGTGTTGGTTTGTTAGTATTAGTTGTGCTTTTCAGTGTTGGGTCTTTGAAATGCCTGTTATCTTGCTAAGGAACTTCCTGTTTTGGACAAACATTGGACTGGATGGAGGATTTATTTTCTGTGAGACCCAAATCTGCCCTTCCCAGGTTAGGTTAGTCTGCCGGTGTAGCTGCTGTGAGAGTTCTGACCTCACTGTTATATCATGATTTTGGCTGCATGTCTTCTGAGGGTCATGGCAAACTGTGCTGGAGCCACTCATGCACACACACACACACACCTGCAGTTACGTCCAAGGTTTGATTAGCAAAGGGCATGAAATAAAACCACAACTTGAATCTACAGTAATTTTTACAGGTGTCATATTAAACAGTGCGTTAGGGTAGCTTGCATAACTTCACACTGGGTAAATCTTTTAAATTAAAATACATCAGCTTAGAAGGTGTACGTGGTGTAAGCAGGCATAGTTAGTGGAGATGCTTATGTGTATGGAGATGTGTGGAGAGTGCGGCTATCAATGGGACTGGGAGTATTTTGCAAGAACATCTGTAAGATATTATTTTAGTGCTTTAGTGTAATATTCCCTGCTTCAGCTGTGCTGCTGCCAAACTCTGCATGTCGTGCTTGTAAAATCTCACATTGAGCTGTTTGCGTAAGCAGGCAGAAAGCTCTAGAATGTGTCTCCCCAGTTTCTGGATTTATGGGGCTGGAATCTGCTCTGGTTATATCTTTCTACACAGGTCCGGAGTTCTATGCTTTAACTGGGACCGGGCCCTTGGGAAGGGAGGGTTACTGGTTGGTGGCTTGATGTCGCCGGTGGTCTCCTTTGGTCCATGGATGAGGGGATTGTATTCTAATTTATTGTCCCCTAGTCAGTCCTCTGCTTTGACCCAAACACATGCAGACAAAGACTTATGCAGTATGGTAGGACTGGCTAACAAAAGCTGTGCCATCAGCAGCATTAAACTGGCTAGCTCTTGGTGCTCTGTACACACACATCTGTGCTAGCATCACTGTTCCCTGGGGCTTGATGTCACTGCTTATCCATCCCAGGCCTGCTGGTATTTTACACCCCACTTGCTCTCTTGGCTCAGGGTCAGCATGTGAAGTACAGGCCTGCTGGCATTTTACTCTCTGCTTGCCTGTAAAAGACAGGTCCGCTGGAATTTTACACCCTGCTTGCTTTCTTTGCAGGGGTCAGCATGTGAAGGACCGGCCTACTGACATTTTACACCTCGCTCACTCTCTTTGCAGGCAGTCAGCATGTGAAGGACAGACCTGTTGGCATTTTACACTCCGCTTTCTCTCTTTGCAGGGGGGTGGTATGTGAAGTACAGGCTTGCTGGCATTTTACGCTCTGCTTGCATGTAAAGGACAGGCCTGTCGGCATTTTGCACCCCGCTTGCTCTTTTTGCAGGGGGTCAGCATGTGAAGGACAGGCCTGCTGGCATTTTATACGCTGCTTTTTCTCTTTGCAGGGGGGCAGCCTGTGAAGTGCAGGCCTGCTGGCATTTTACTCTCTCTGCTTGTATGTAAAAGACAGGCCTGCTGGCCTTTTACACCCTGCTTGCTTTCTTTGCATGGGTCAGTGTGTAAAGGACAGGCCTGCTGGCATTTTACACCCTGCTTGCTTTCTTTGCATGGGTCAATGTGTAAAGGACAGGCCTGCTGGCATTTTACACTCTGCTTGCTTCCTTTGCATGGGTCAGTGTGTAAAGGATAGGCCTGCTGGCATTTTACACCCCACTTGGTCTCTTTGCAGGGGGTCAGCTTCAGTCTGATCTCACCCACGAGAGCGCCCCCCCCCGTCTGCTCTCACCCACGAGGGCCCCCCGCCTTTGTCCACTCACCCACAAAGGGCCCCCCACCTCTGTTTGCTCCCACCCACGGGGGCCCCCCACCTCCGTCCGCTCTCGCCCACGAGGGAACCCCAGTCTCTGTCTGCTCTCGCTCATGAAGTCCTCCTCTGTCCTGTTTCCCCTAGGTGGCTGGAGGTGGGTGTAGCCAACCTGACCTGCACACAGTACTGGGTGGTTTATCTGCAGCTTCTGCAGGAGGCCATCTGGCCTGGGGGCCTGCTGCCGGCCCAGCCCCGCCCCCTGCGGACCCCCAAGCAGAAGGAGGACACCCGAAAGCTGACCCTGCTCTGCCTCATGAGGCTTCTCCCAGGTCCCAGTGCCCGCCTTTAGTCACACTGCAAAATACTACATCCCTTGTTCTGAACACTGTTCAGGGCAAGGGATGTGTGATACAGTATTTGTGTGGTTACGTAAACTGTCATAATGTACTTTCCTGAATATTATATGGTGAGCTTTAGTGTTGGTACAGGGTTGATATTTCATCTGTCCTAGTCATTCTCAACCAAGTGGCCCCCTGGTAAGATTTATGCATTTACATACTGGACACTTTTGTCCAGTATTTTTTGTCCTAGCTTCCCAGATTGGATCCTGGCTGCCCAGTTTGGATCCTAGCTTCCCAGATTGGATCCTGGCTGCTCAGTTTGGGTCCTAGCTTCCCAGATTGGATCCTGGATGCCCAGTTTGGGTCCTAGCTTCCCAGATTGGATCCTGGATGCCCAGTTTGGATCCTAGCTTCCCAGATTGTATCCTGGCTGCCCAGTTTGGATCCTAGCTTCCCAGATTGGATCCTGGATGCCCAGTTTGGATCCTAGCTTCCCAGATTGGATCCTGGATGCCCAGTTTGGATCCTAGCTTCCCAGATTGGATCGTGGCTGCCCAGTTTGGGTCCTAGCTGCTCAGATTGGATCCTAGCTGCCCAGATTTGATCCTAGCAGTTTGGATCGTTCCTGGCTCTTTGTATATGTACAACAAACATCTTGCGGCATTGTTTGGTTTTCTGGAATCCACTTCCATGAACAACTCAGTACTCGTATCACAACCTGTCCCAGCAAAATGCACAAAGATCAGGTTTTAATTACAAAATGCACAAAGATCGGGTTTTAATGACACTCCTGATTTACGGGTTTTGTCTGGTCGTGATGCTGGTGACGATGTATAAATAGCGGATTGCGGGGAGCAGGGTGGGGGGAGAGTGAGCAGGGCCCCTGATTCTCCTAGGGGGGGGGGGGGAGTGAGCAAGGCCCCTGATTCTCCTAGGGGGGGCCTCATTGGCCAGTTTTTTAATTCCCCATTAAACGCTAAGGCTTCTTTTAAATGATGACCAGTTAACTCTGCTTGAAATTAATCTCTTATTGTGTTTTAGTGAATTTTTGTGTGAATTTTTTTCCCCCTAAGAAATGGAAAAACGGTGCCTCTGGACTGTTAGGAAAAGGTGCTGCTTTTATTCCAGGGCTGAATTTGGAGTCTTTGGCTTTACTTATTTTTATTATCGCATCATTACGAAAGCCTGTGACTTCTGGAAAAAGTGTGTGTTAGGAAGGTGTAAAACCAACCTTAAATGCTTCACCTCAAAATCTGGGCGAGGGTGACGTCAGCAGCGCGGGGGTTCGGCAACGAGCCGCCGTGGGGCCTGTGCGTGACAGAGGCCCGCCCCTGTTCCGCCTGTCACCTGTCGCTTAAACAACGCTGTCTCCCCCCTTCACAGATCGGGTCTCCAACTTATTGGGACCAGAAAAATACAAGCTGAGCTGGCAGGTGGTTCTGGATTCGCTGCAGGATGCCCAGATCAACAGGTGAATATGACGGGCTAGTGAATGCAGCCACAGACATACACAGGCACATGCAAACACATGTAGGCATCCGCACATGCACACACATGTAGGCATCCACACATGCACACACCCACACGGACATCAGCAGACACAGCACGCACATGCACACACGTATGCATCCACACATACACCTGCACATACCCATATATACATGCACAGCACATACATGCACACATATGTATACATCCACACATGCATACACCCACATGGACATGCACAGCAGACACAGCATGCACATGCACACACATATGCATCCACACATGCACACACCCACACATACATGCATAGCAGACACTGCATGCATATGCACAAACATACATGCACACACCCACACCTGCATGCACATCAGACACTGCATGCATATGCACACACAAGTATGCCTCCACACATACACCCACACGTACATGCACAGCAGGCACTGCACGCACATGCACACACAAGTATGCCTCCACACATACACACACCGGCACGTACATGCATAGCAGATACTGCACGCACATCCACACATGCATGCACACATCCACACGTACATGCATGGCAGACACTGAACGCCTATGCACACACATTTAAGCCTCTACACATACATACACGCACACACCCACACATGCATGCACAGCAGACACTGCACACACAAGTATGCCTCCACACATACACACACCCACACGTACATGCACAGCAGACACTGCACGCACATGCACACATACACACACACCCACACGTACATGCACAGCAGACACTGCACGCACATGCACACATACACACACACACACACACCCACACGTACATGCACAGAAGACACAT
>JAODKN010000038.1:3765198-3786511 GCA_026774425.1 Petrocephalus zakoni
GCAAGACAGGAAGCACCAGGACTCTAAAGACTTGGACCTTCGTCTGCTTGCAAAGATATCGGGAGCACCACACACCCTTCTCCAGCGACCTCATGACCCCCATGCTCTCCCAATCCATCTGACTTCATAGGAAGAGTCACCAGAGACATGAATGTCGCTGCCGAGGTAAGCGACCCTCTCAACGCGGTCGACAACCCCCCGCCCCCCCACCGCAAACAGATTCACCGCTGATGGCTGTGTCTAAGAGATCATTAAAGCCCTGAATCTTAGTTTTTAACCCCATGTTTAATTTTTCCACATCAACTGGACCCATTTTTTTGGATGTTTCACTCAGATGGCTGATTCTGCATTCAGTGTCATTTTAACAAATGTGAAAGATTTGAAATGCTAATTGTGTACAATTCAGTGGGGACCATTTCAGCTCACCAGAACCCATAAAATTATAACACAGAAAATTACAACACAACGTGATTTACTTTGCCATCTACTCCAAAGCTCTGAAAAATGCCAGGGATCAATACTGGTCAGGCAATTAACATTTATTCAGGTTAAACTCAGCTTTGACGAGGTTTCAGACATTTTTAGCATATAAAATAAAACCCTGAAAAAATCTAGTGTTGCAGCATTGTTTATTACTTTGAAAATCTGCCACCCTTCCAGAGAGACTGCACTAACAGAAAATGTTTTCTTTAAAATGCATAAAACAGGCCTTATTTGGAAGATAGAAACTGTAAAATATACTGCATGAAGTTGAATAGCCCTTTTCTACATGACAAATGCTGTTAGAAATGTAGCTACATGGAGCAACAGCACTAAAAATTTGGAAAATGACAGAAGCATCTCATGCAGGATTTCCAAAGCCACAGCCTGTTTTCCCCATGGCCCTTCATAATTACAGGAAGTGCTAACCTTTCATCTCTCCATATCCTCTCTAGACCCTATATCATCAGCTCTATTTCAAAACTAAGACACCCACTCTAAAATTCCCAAGCAATTCCGCTTGGTGAAAAATGTTATTAAAGATCATTATGTTTTTGAACATTAGACAAAGGGATGTATGAATGTTTCCTGTAACTGGGAATCATGTTAAATAAATATAGATAGACACATAAAATCATATCTGAAGATCTGTCTGAACTATGTCAGGACTCTCTGCCACCGACTGGGAGGAGGGGACTGCCCCTTTAAAGAGGGATGTTCAGTAGTAACCATGTCGATTCTTAACTGCTGCAGACCTACACCCTGTAAACTTGTCTTTAGTCTGATTTTTGATCACTTGAGGATTGGACGCCTAGCTGAGGGCACACAATCCTGTGCTGGCTACAAAGGTCTGCTTGGTTTTTATGCAACAGACTGATTCTCCTTCAAGCTGAGATTCAGCCCCAACATGTTCGGACCTACCAGGGAGGTGGGCAAGTTGGGTTTGATCTTTTGTGGAATTCCATCTTCAGTGTCCAGGGGGTGGCAAATTATAAACATTCATCAATGTGTTATTTCCTAGAGCAGGGGTGTCAAACTCCCTCAGATATGGCCGATACCCTAGCCCCCTAATAGGTAAGGATTGATACCGATCTTCCTGGAGTACCTTCTGGTCCTGCCCCAGCATTATGCCATAAGATGCCTGGCATGAGTTGTACAGGGTGTCCTGTAACCCTGAGCAGGATAAGCAGTTAGAAAATGGACTGTCTTCTATAGCTGGTTTGCTTTCAGTACCATAAACGATCCGTGCAGGAGGCTAAGGTGGTATAACAACAGCGGGGATGCTGTTGTGCCATAAAGCCCAAAAGATCAGTGTATAACCCCCCCCGGATGAAAGGGTCATACGTCCATCCATTATTCATGTTGAATGCTTTGCATAATCATGAAATTATGCAATGATGGCCTTAGGGAGACCCCCGCAATTTCCTGGCGCTGTTTTCGATTTCTAATTTCTATTTGCCGGTTGATTTACTTGCAAGTTAACATCGCGTTGACAAGCAAAAAATAAAGTATACACAAATGATACGTTGCCAAATTCTAGTATCCATGTATTTTATCATGTAAGCAGGTAGGTTCGCACTGTCTGGCACAATTAACCAAGAAATTCCTCCGAAAACAAAATGTATAATACAAATAAGGAGAAAAATACGTTCAGCGACTGACCGGATGCACCGTATGTATCAAACGTAGTTCAGTCAATAAACGTAGGCTAATTATATTTCGTAAATGTAAAAAAGCCGGGTGCACAGGAGCGCGGCTCCCTACCTGCCGGGTGCACAGGAGCGCGGCGCCCTACCTGCCAGGCGGCGCCCTACCTGCCGGGTGCACAGGAGCGCGGCGCCCTACCTGCCAGGCGACGCCCTACCTGCCGGGTGCACAGGAGCGCGGCTCCCTACCTGCCGGGTGAACAGGAGCGCCGTGTCCCAGCTCCGCTGCTGCTGCTCCGCGTTTTTGTGCAGCTTTCTCTGCCACGTGCAGAAGTTGCGCAACGTCAGAGCGGCGTTGGCCGTAACTTTGGGTCCTTTCTCAGCTTCACTGATGACTATAAGCTTGACGACCACGATGTTGATGGCGTTGAGGATGCTGGGGTGCTTGTAAAGCTGGGCGGCCACGGAAATCAGGGTCAGGATGTAATGTTTAAGATCGTCACCGTGGAATTCAGCCATTGACTCGTCTGCAACGACCAGGGTCTCGACATATCTCGGGATGGAGGCAAATCGTTTCAATCTGCTCAGATTCTTTAACACACCTTTCGTCAAGTTCCCGGGTTGATGTTGTATTGCCGTTTTATATTTTCCCAAAGACTTAAATACATCTTTGTTTGAAGGGGTTTCCACTGGACATCTGGTGGCAGACTTGCTGCTCCGGTGAGATCGTTCCCTCCGGCGTATCGTATGCGCCCTCTCCGGGGTCCCGCGAAGTAGGTCGGTGTCATTCTGAACCGGGCTGATGAAATATTCCGAGCCCCGAAAAAAGAAGGCGCCCTGCACGCCTTTGCACAAACTCAGAGCCGCGTACGAGTCCGGCGCGGAATTGACGTCGCCCGAGTAAAAACAGCCACTAAAATCAGGATGTACAGCGGCACTGGATGCCGAAGTGTCGCCGTACAAGGACAGAGTAGATGCAATGAAACTGCTGTCTGGTAACAGATGAAGATTAAAATCTTGGTTGAACGCAGTTAATTTAATAACAACCGGCTCTTCGCTTGTGTCCTTCGCTTGACTAAAGGAAATATGGTTTGCAAAATACTGGCGGTCCATTCGAATTGGATAACAAATGTCATTTTCCAACGAAAGGACCACGTTGACGCATAAAAGGGCGTCTAAGATTACAAGTTTCCTAATAAAAATGAACATTTTGCGCCAGAGACCATACAATTACACAATATATATATATATATATATAAATATTTATCTGATAGCAGGAGAGTGCAAGTAATAATAATGTAATCTGTGTACGCAGTATTATTTATCCAAGTCACTACAGCCTACGGGTACGCAGCCGTGCGCCTTGTCAGTCTAAACACCCACAGCAAGCTCTCCGTCCCCATCGTGTACCTGTCTGTTAAAACGACCCTCCGGTCCTGAAGCTTTTATGCGTCATGTGTAAACACTGAAGAATCGTAATCAGACTTTTTGGGGAGGTGCTGAAAAAGCTCATTGGTCATTCCTCTACGTTTATGTTTTGCCCCCCCCGGGCACTTCCGGCTCTCCAAATATTATTATCACTTTCCGACAGGAGGAACAGCCTGCGCTCCCTCTCCATGGGGCTGTGCACTTTGATTAGCTTGTATGAAACAACCGGCTTTACATCCGAATAATATAAATCACAAAATATCAGATCTGAGTTCATTTGGAATTTGTAATTATAATATTGGATGACTTGTTTGCATAAGCTCATAAACGATATTTGCATATCAAGGGATTAAAATTGTACTGTTGCACAACCTCATAATTTCCAAATATATGCAACTGTTTGTTAAATTTATTGAGTAAATAATTTAGAATGTCTGACCAATTTATTATTATTATTATTATTAATATTATAAATAATCTACGACTAAAAGTTTGGTCATAGTTAAACAGATAATAGTCGCCCTCTTGTGCACAAATTTGGCTATGCACTTTTGAGACCAGTGTTAATGTAACATGAAATATTTAACTGTAATTAAGTGAAAAATTGTCATTGTTGCCAACCCACGCGAAATGTGTCCCCTGCATTTAACTCATACCCGACGCAGAAGTGCCCACGCATAAGGGTCCCAGTAGTACCTTATCGGGGAATCGAATTAGCACCCTCTCATCACAGGCACGCCTCTCTAACCATTTGTTCAGTACTGCCTCCTTACTGTGAGTGTATATCATTTTCACAAGTTAAAAGCTGTAACATTTAGGTGCATTTTTTAATATTAACAAAACATAGGCTTCAATAGGACGTTTGGTAGCGAATTATGAAGTATAATCTTTAATGCTAAAATTTTAAATATTTTATTTCAGTTTATTAAAAATCTATTATACTGTAATATCGAACCGTGTTTATTGTATTGAAAGTATTAAAAGATGTTAATACCATCCATCCATCTTCAAACCTTTCGTCCTGGAACCCAGCGCAGACAGCAGAGGGCATAGGCCTGGGAAACACCCTATTTGGGATGCCAGTCCATCGCAGGAAACACACACACTCACATCACTTTATTAAATGTCATTTACCCCACTGATTCTCATCTGGCTAAGCCTCAGGACCCACGTTATCCCTTGGTTAGTATATCACGTCCAAAATTCACGCACCAGCTAAGACACACTGATACGCCGTGTCTTTGGATTGAGGGGGGGAAAGGGAAAACAACATCGCCACCTAGTGGTGCGCGGATTACGATCCTACGTCCTGGTTTCCGATTTTCAACTAGAATCTATTTAGCTCTAAAACAAGAGTTCAAGAGGTAACTTCTCTGTTCTCCTACCAGCCATTTTTATTAGTTGACTCACGAATTGTATTTGTAAAGGCTGAGCAAAGGTGGAATGATTAGGGCTAAACATTAACATAAAAAATTCAACAAAAGTGAACTAGAGTTGTTAAATCTACTCTGGTTCACTTTTTCAGAAAATTATTTTTATTATTTATATTATGTATAGAAATCATTTTTTTTAGATATATAGATACTGAAGTATATTATGTAGGCCTTCAGTACAGTGCTGTATGGCATTAAAACGTTTAAAAAATCGTGTTTCTTTACATTTACATCAAGGGAAGGGATAGATCTGATTGAATTTGTCAAATTTTGTATTGGAATAGACTTACATGTATGTGGAGCAAAGTTTAAATTTACATAATCCTCCTTATATTTATAAAACGTGAGATTCTGCAGTATAAACTATAAAATATGTATTACTGTAAATATGATTACTGTGAAGGGATGAAAACAACAACATGCCTACAATTTTAGGCTACACACTCTACCAATAAACGTGAGTTAAATTTGTAGGCTTGCATACCTGTAAATTTTTAGAATGCTCAGGGTCACAAAATTAAAAATTCAGGAAAAAATGTAAAGTCAGCGATGGGCACCAATCAAAAACTATTTTGTCACACATTACAAATACTTGTTCATCAAATGTAACTATATAATATACGAAATATTGGTATTATAAAACGTATTTAATTAAAATACAAGTAATTTGTAATTTGAAAATACAAAATACGTGTAAAATAGTAACAGTACAAGACAAATATGTATATCTTTACAGCTTTAGTAATGTGTAATATTTGCAAAATTTACAGCTTTTCCGAACTTTACAGAGAATAATAATTTTAGCGATTTACATGTGCTATAGCGTGAAAAGTGAAACTGTGAAATGAAAAAAAAAAGACTTTTGTAACATTAGTAATGTGATGTGAGCTCAACAGGCGGTATCTGCAGCAGCGGGTTGGGGTTGGGGGGAATCCAGAAGATGGAAATACAAATGTTCATCATCGATACAAATGTTCATCATCTCACGGTTTTGGTCTCAGACTTAGAATTGTTAGGCCCTTAATTTATAGCCAGTGTTCCCCCCAGAATTAGTGGGGGTGGCTGAAAGGAGTGCCGGTGTGTGTGTGTGCACACGTAGGGAGGCATACCAGTGCTTTCTGAAATTCATTATCATAATGCCTGAATTTCCCGCTGTGTCTAACAGTAGGGCACCGAACATAAGCAAACTCAAAGAGTTGAGATATACGCTCAGAAATATATATTATGTGTCCGGTATAATATTCCATGTCAAGTTCACCAGTCAGTTTTACATTTTCACAGGCTTGGTGGCTATAAAACACCTACGTTTCACTGATAGAAATCAATTTCGTCATTTGGGTCAAAAGTAGCTAGGCAAACTACAATATGCCACTGCCTGAGCATGCCTTTCGAAATGAACTAGAATACCACTAGCAGACTAGCAAGATAATGAACAAGTTCTAGAGCACAGGACTGCTGTTTCCTGTCCTATAATGGCATTCAGTGAGCAGTATCTGATAGTATATCTTACGACATACTTTAAGGCAATTTGCACTGAGCACCCGAACAGCTTCTTTCTTTGGATTACTGGTCATCGGAAACTGAAGCTCACAACCAGCAAGCTGGGCCAGCAGGATGGGTCACGTGATTTATTTGCACCTAGCCGAAGATGGTGATTGGCTATATTCAAAAGTCTGTAGATGAATAAATAAAATTATACATTTTATTAATAATTGTAAGTATTTTCTCTTTTCTGTTATGAGTTACCTGTTTTTTCCTGTCCAACAAAATAAAAATTTAAAAAATACCTAACAGTAATTAAATACTTATTTTAATTACATTTAATAAAACCCGCCCATCTCTGTGTAAAATGAATATTTTAATTATTATTATTTAAATATTTTTCTATCACTCATGGTTTAACCAGTATGTAACCATTTCTGCACGGACTATAAGTTTCAATCCAAAGTAATTTTGTAGCATAAACACAGTCTGTGTCCAAAGTCTCAACGATAATATTTTAATATACACTTCATTTTTATTTTATTGATATATACTAATAATGTGTCAGTAACATGCACCTACAGTTGAGATTACTTGATGTAACATGGCACTCCCGGAGGTATTGTCCTTAGCATCAAGAGGATATGATTTTTTATTCTTTATTGCATTGATGGCTGACATGCCACAGTAAAGTAATTTTGTACTGGAGTTATGCTTTAAAAAGGCTGGTTTTAACATAAAGCAAATCAAAGAATATGGATGTATTTTTGTCGCCGAAGTGTAGCCTGATGTTTTTATGCAATAACAGAATGGAAAATCCTTGGCCTGTGTCTGATCTAGCCGTGCGGTGCTGTAGAAATAGGCGTGCGGACGGCTGGTTATGTGCACTATGGGCACCTCGCAGCGAAGGGACTAGGGTAATAATAGTCGTCTGCGAGTCAGAATGGTGCTATTTAAGAAGGGGGGAGTGTCCGCCAGCCCTCATTGGATCGCTGTGATTCAGGGTTTCTAGTGAAGTTCGAGAGGGTGGAGAGAGCGATACGGCGACGATATCAAAAATAAACCTCTTTAGTCTAAGAAGGGAAGGGAGGTATAAATACCAGCGTTGCTAGTAACGTCCGCTGGTGCAGCGGAGTAGGTAGTTCGTTGGTTAGGTCTTTCACATCACTAGTATGCAGGCTTAATGTAACAATTATGTTAGAGACTTCCAGACCAAGACTGGTTTTACAGCACTAATGTTAGAATTATTTGGAAGAACCTCCGCAGGATTGGTTTTCTATAGGTTTAGTTCTTTCTATTTGAGACGCCGAGTTATTATAACAGTAATATAATATTAAGCTAAGTGAATGGCAATTTAATAAATACTTATGTGTAGTGACCATTACTGGAATCAAGAGATATTTATTTTGCGGTCGCGTGGTTAAGAAATAGAAAGTCAATAGAAAAGAAAGCGCTTTACATATAATTACAAACTTTCAAACACTGATTGTGGATTGTAACAGTGTAAGATGCGTTCAAGACACATACTTGTATTAATTCTCTATGCTACAAACTTCGCTCTTTCTGAGCTGTATGAATCAGAAGAAGTTTTACCTGTTAAGTTAAGCAGGAGAAGTGGCGGTCGCTTTTGGAAACGGAGTGAAGAACAGCCCAGGTTCAGAATTATGGCCTTCGGTAAAAAATTCATTTTAAATCTGACGCCCGACAACAGCTTTTTGTCTCCAAACCTAAAGATTCAGCGCATGAAAAGGACGCAGTTGCCAGCCCGGTTTCATGCTGCAGACTGGCGAGATGCACCCAATTTCAAAGCTGAAACGGACCTTCTCAAAAACATCAACTGGACAGAGGAAGCCGAAGGAAATCTCAGAAGTTGCTTCTACTCGGGGAGTGTGAACTTCAACCAGGACTCTGTTGTTGCTGTCAGTCTGTGTAACGGGATCCACGGCTCGTTTATAGCGGAAGGAGACGAGTATTTAATTGAGCCCATGCTCGCTCACCGTGGGTCCCTGCAATCCACAACACAGTCACACGTTGTCAAAAGACGGGTTTTTGCGAACACGCACGGCGACAATAGAGGCACCCTCGATGAGACGGGAGCAGGCACCTGGCCCCGGCGGAGTGTGACTGAGCCCCGGACGGCGAGGAGGAGGCGTTTCGTATCGGCACCGAGATACGTGGAAACTCTGGTGGTAGCGGATTCATCAATGGCACATTTCCACGGCGACGAAATAAAGGTAGGACATACCTTTTTATTCTCCTTCTGTGCTTCATAATACTTATTATATAATATTTAAAATGCTTACAATTATAGGCATGGGCTATAATCACACAAATGTAAATCCCACCCAAGTTCAGAGGTACATGCTGTAAAGAATAAACAGTTAATTAATTACAACGTGGCTTTATTGTGCATTGCCGAATCATACGCATGCATCCCGCATTATAAATGAACTAAAACGTGCAAAATGGGTTTTATTATTGAAACACGTGTTTAATTGTTATATTCTTAGTATATTAAGTTCTGGTGCTAGGTAGGGGTTTCAGTAACAAATAATGGTTGTTTTCACGGTATCCATTTAATGTTCGTAACTCACAGAAGTAGATGCTTCTTCTGGTGGGATTAGACGTAGCATGGGTGGGCGCCCCTGCAGTGACTCGGGCTACCCAAGTCGTTCTGAAACGTGTTCGGTGTAATATAAAATAGGCTTGAAGCCTGTCTAAATAGAGCACTTTTTCCCACGCATTCGTATCCGCCTCGCCGTCACGAATGAGCTTAGTTCATTGGCACTTTCTTGTTTTCTTTTTTACAAAGCTCATAATTACCGTGAAATAAATTCAGACACCTTTGGGGGTGGGGAGAGCTTGGTGATCTTCACATCTTGACATGCAGCGACAACGAATCCCTTCCTAAAACATTGTTCCTTGATACCACGGCAGTTAAAATAAGTGAAGGGGAAAAAGTCTGGTTACGCTGAAAATGCCCACGGCTCTGCCCCCCCCGCTAGCCATCAGTCATCAGGTGCAGGTGCCTGTGAAGCTTGTGTAGTGCCACTGATCTTGTTTTCGTCGTTTAGGATAGCCTAGCCTAACTACTAATTCTAATTATCTCAAAATGTCTATTTAAACTAATATACACTCACGATTCCTGCTTCATTTATATGTGCATTGATTTTAATTCGTTTGCTTTTCTTATTTAGTCTGTAGTTATAACATTTCGAAGTATTCACTGTAATGTGCTGCGATTTTAATATCGCTGCACACACACACACACACACACACACACACACACACACAGAAGTTTATGCTTTATATCTGAAGTCTAGCACGTGGCAAACCGAGAATTAAGAAACCCGCTTTAACAAGCAAAGAAGAGTAAATAAGTCAAGTAAGTAATGAATTTCCGTGCTGTTGAAGAAAATATTAGCAGTGCACTTTTACTTTTATTTTTTATGAAAATAATAAAGAAAAAGGAAAAATAAAACAAGTTTATTAAAATTCACGGATGCTTCCTAAATTTCTCAATGTTATATGAGCGAAAGATTTTTGTCCTTAAGAAGAAAGAGAGAGAGAGAGAGATATGATCATTTATTTGTCAGATGGATTTCCGTTATATTTACTTTTTCTGCCAAATCTGAAATTCTTTCATAGTAACGAAATGGAACTGCTTATCAGCCACGCGCACTCGTGGAGCCAATAGGAAAAGGGAGCAGCTCGCGGACTTAAAGGCGAAGCACGTGACCTGCCGTGACGCAGCGCGTTTGCGCAGCAGTGTGCCTCGCGCATTCCCTGCAGCTCGTAAAAACCATCCATACGTCTAACTGCTGATCCTACTCGGGGTCACGACAGCTCATAAAGCCTTGCAGAAAGCCTGTTGGTTCTCAAACACACCAATAGGAGATTCTCTGTGGTATGTTACATAGGAGGGGAGTAGACAAAAACAGGAATGTAACACTGTTAATGTTCCTCTCTCCTTCTGGATTGCTTTGGAATAAACCTCATCAAAGATTAGGACACAATTAGGCAGTGTAACTTTCCGAAACTTCATATGTGATTCACCAGGGAAGACAATCTTCTGGCTTTGAGGGATCGATGATGGCACTCAGAGAGCCTGGATTTTCGCAGCTGCTTTTGAGAAAGATGATAATAATCCCTCATGGGTATGTGAGGTCAGGGGGGCTTCTGGGAAAGTCTGCAACACTGCTGTGTTGGTGTGTTGGTGTTTGCTCAGGAAGCCTGCATGGTCCCTCACGGCTATGCACATCTGCCTCTCCCTGCAGCACTACGTGCTGACCCTCATCGCCATGGTGGCCCAGATCTACAAGCACCCCAGCATAAAGAATTCCATCAGCATCGTGGTGGTGAAGATGCTCGTCGTGGAAGATGAGGAGCTGGGGCCGTCTGTCTCCAGCAATGGGGGAGTGACGCTGCGCAGCTTCTGTGCCTGGCAGCAGCTGTTCAACCCCCCCAGCCAGAGACACCCAGAGCATTATGACACAGCGCTACTCTTCACCAGAGAGGTGACAGAGCCCCTGTTGGCTTTACTTTGTACTTTGCCTAGTGCAATGTGTAATGTCATTATGACATCACCACAACATCATTGTGGTATCAGTGATTGTCGCGGCATTACTATGACATCGTTGTAGCATCCCTGTGATACAACTGTGACATCAAAATAACACTGTGGTAATGTCTTATAGCACTGATGGGCAATCAGTAGTGGGCAGTCAATTTAAACATACTGAGAAGCCATTGAGCACTAAGTTACCGCTAGATTTTTCCCACAGACCTTGTGGGTCCACCAGCTTTGTGAGTATGAGATATTTTCCAGAAACTTAATGCAATGACAGCGCCATAACACAGCGGGAATGTAAACACATTTCACTGCTCAGAGCCCCACTGGTTCCCCCAGTATGCACAGGCAGAGCCCTGCTCCCTCTCCTCTGAACTCAGATGTGGTTTGAATCATGTGTTGCATGCCTGGTGGTCTGTCACAAGCCCAAGAATGGTGTACACCAGTCATGAGGAATTCCACACAAGGAGGGAAACTCGGAGCATGTTAGTCCAAACGTGCTAGATGGCACACACTCGCTACGCTCCCGCGTCTCGGAATCAGGCACTTTGCCAGGAGTATTTATTTGGTTGGTTTTACAATGGAAACAGTGACAGTCGTGGCGTGCTGGCAAGCATGTGAGCTGGGCGGGGAGGGCCGAGCGCTCTGCCTGCCTTGAAATGACTCCCCTCGCCCCTTAGGACATCTGCGGGCACCAGAGCTGCGACACGCTGGGCGTCGCTGATGTGGGCACGGCGTGTGACCCTAAGCGGAGCTGCTCCGTCACCGAGGACAACGGCCTGCAGGCTGCTTTCGCGGCGGCACACGAGCTGGGTGAGGCTCGGCAGGGGCGGGACACTGTGCTGCTCCTACAGCTTGGGGCCTAACCCTCTCCACCGGAGAGGTCACAGCAGCTTCTCCCACCCCTTGCTCATCCCTTGTGCACACCGGCAGTAACTGCGGCCTCTGCCCCCGCAGGCCACGTGCTAAGCATGCCACACGACGACTCCAAGAACTGCCAAGGCCTCTTTGGCCCCCTGGGCCTGCACCATGTGATGGCCCCCCTCTTCGTGCACCTTAACCACAGCCTGCCCTGGTCTCCGTGCAGCGCCCTCTACATCACGGAGTTCTTTGACAATGGACATGGTGAGTGGCCAGATGGCATCAGCCCTAATGCGCCTGTCAGGTGAAAGGGCTCGGGGTTAGGGTTAGGGTTAGGGTTAGATCCGGCCACCCAGAGGACCTTCCTCTGTGGCTCTATCAGCATTTCTGTCTCAGTCGTGGTGGAGGTCTGTCTGCAGAGCCTGTCTGGGCCGCTGCATGTAGGCGGCGTGCAGACGCCCTTTTCTGCCGGTAAAGTACAGACCATCTGAGTATAATCAGGGCGCACACCCGTCCCTTTAGTTTCATTTCATAATGATTTTAGACCTGCCCTCTACCGAACGCTGTCAGATTTATTGGACAAACTCGGCATCAGAAGTTAAATACAGCTCATTTAAAGCAATGTCATATTCTGACATGCGTAACGCACAATTGAGGCCTAAGGGGTTTCCGGCGGAGTCTGACGCACTCAGACCCCCAAGGGCAGGTTCTGTGCTTCTCCCTGGACTCCTCCAGATGCACATTCCTGTGACACGTTGCTGAAATGTCAGCTGCATGAGTCAAATGGGCTGTGGTTACATAACCCCTATTTCCTTTTGAACGGAACATCCTGCCGGCCTGAGGGAAGAGCAGCAGATAGATTTGAAAAGAGCCAGACGTATCTTTCTGTCTGTTCTCTGCCCACTTCCACCCCACAGTTAATAACCCTGAGCAGCAGTGTCTCAGGACGACAATCATAAGCCACTGCCTTCCCATAGGGGACTGCCTGCTGGACAAGCCCGACAGCGGCCTGCCCCTGCCCACGTCGCTCCCGGGCCGCTCCTACGGGCTAGACCGACAGTGCCAGCAGACCTTCGGTGAGGAGTTCGCACACTGCCCCAACACGTCCGACTCGGACATCTGCAGCCAGCTGTGGTGCAGGGAATGGGGAGAACCGCACTGCACCACCAGGAACGCCAGCTTTCCATGGGCAGATGGCACGCCGTGCGGAGCCGGCCGAGTCTGCCTCCTGGGGGTCTGTGTGCTGCTGGATGAGGCCACATCACCCAAGGTAAGCTGCTCATTAGCGCCTGATCTCAAAGCCCTTCCACTCCTCACGCCCGGCCGGCGGAGTGCGCCCACAGTGCCGCCTACTCTGCTACGCCCTTCCCCTCCACACGCCCGGCCGGAGTGTGCCCACAGTGCCGCCCGCTCTGCTACACCCTTCCCCTCCACACGCCCGGCCGGAGTGTGCCCACAGTGCCGCCCGCTATGCTACGCCCTTCCTCTCCACACGCCCGGCCGGAGGAGTGTGCCCACAGTGCCGCCCGCTCTGCTACACCCTTCCTCTCCACATGCCCGGCCGACGGAGTGCGCCCACAGTGCCGCCCGCTCTCCTACGCCCTTCCCCTCCTCTCATCCGGCCGGCGGAGTGTGCCCACAGTGCCACCCGCTCTCCTACACCCTTCCCCTCCTCTCATCCGGCCCGCGGAGTGTGCCCACAGTGCCACCTGCTCTCCTACGCCCTTCCCCTCCTCTCATCCGGCCGGCGGAGTGTGCCCACAGTGCCGCCCGCTCTCCTACGCCCTTCCCCTCCACACGCCGCTAGTGAGCCTCTGGGGCTGATCTCGGATCTGCTGGCCACAATCCTGCATTGAATTCCTTAAAAACACATGCGCAAACTGTACCTTTGCCAAGCAGATCATTTCGCAATTTCGCAAGCAATGACACACAGGGGCAGGAATGTATGTGTGCTGGGGACCAGCCCAGACCTGCAAGCTGTCCACATGGCCCCAGGCACACAGGCTGTCCGCTTGGCCCCAGGTCGCTGTCTATGTGGCCTCAGGGCCCAGCTCCTGTCTCCTATCAGGGTGGCTCCCACGTGTGTACTTAAAGCTTTTGTCTGATAATTTACATATTTGCGGTACAGTTGCTGTAACCTGCTGCAGTGGGAGCCATACCTAAACCTAAACTTAACCCTAAACCTAAACCCTAACCTAAAACTATTAAAAATACATTAATACAAAAATACCTTCCTCATCATGATGAGGGGCAGCTGCCTGCAGCCTTACCTTCACCTTACCTTCAGACTGTCTCTGCTGCCCCCTACAGGTGGCCGTGGATGGCAGCTGGGGGCCGTGGTCACCATGGGCGCGCTGCTCTCGCACCTGTGGCGGTGGGGTGGAGTTCTCGCACCGTGAGTGCACCAGCCCCGAGCCCCGAAACGGAGGGAGCTACTGCCTGGGCCAGAGGGTGAAGTACCGCGCCTGCAACACCAGGACGTGCGAGGGTGGCGATGGTGAGGCTCCGTCTGCCTTCTTTGGGGACATTGGCTCTGTCTGTGAGCCCAGGCTGCAGGCAGGAACAGAAACACTTTCCTCTGCCTGTATGTCCTGTTAGGGAAGAGCTTCAGGGAAGAGCAGTGTGAGAAATACAACAGCTTCAGCTACCTGGACATCCACGGACACATCAAGGAGTGGATCCCGAAGTACACGGGCGTCTCACCTCGGGACAGGTGCAAGCTCTTCTGCAGGGCCAAAGGCAGCAGTGAATTCAAAGTGTTTGAAGCCAAGGTAGAACCTGACGCCTACCAAGAAAATGTATATGAAGTTTTCTTAATGTCTCATTCACTTATAAGAGCTCTAATAAGGCAGGACCTTGCTTAGATTGCTGTCCCTGTGACCCAGGCCAGATAAGCAGTGGAAAATGAACAAATGAATAATAAGACGGGCTCTCGTTGACAATTGCATTTGGGTTTGCTGACAGGTTGTCGACGGCACCACGTGCGGCCCCGATACCACCTCCATCTGCGTGCAGGGCCAGTGCGTCAAGGCCGGCTGCGACCAGGAGGTCGGATCCAGCGCCAAGCTGGACAAATGCGGGGTCTGTGCTGGGGACGGCTCCAGCTGCCGCAAAGTCACGGGTTCCCTGAGCAAGGCCGTGTAAGCAGCGCCAAATCCAGCCATCGCGTCCATGCCACCAGCATGTTGATTACTTGTGTATCTGTGTGGAGCTTTACTCCTCACTTTACTCCTCACTTTACTCCTCACTTTACTCCTCACTTTACTCCTTTACTATCCTTACTCCACCATTGTTATGGTTATTTATTACTAACTTTTGGAAAGCAATTCAGCTAGAGTAATCCATGCTCAGAGGAACTTCCTATGAGATCTGAGCCAAACACCTTCAGCTGGTTGTCCTTCTCTCCCATCCTTCCCGGCCAACTTACTGTTAGCTGAACACCGAAAGGATTTTCCTCAGTTGTGTACCTCTCTTTCCTTAGCTATGGCTACACTGATATTGTCACCGTACCAGCTGGGGCCACCAATATCGACGTGAAACAGCGCAGCCACCGGGCCGTGAAGCACGACGGTCATTACCTGGCCATCCGCGGGGAGGATGGCAGCTACATCCTGAATGGCAACTTTTCCGTGTCGATGGTGGAGCAGGACATCCCAGTGCGGGGGGCAGTGCTACGCTACAGCGGCTCCTCCACCACGCTGGAGCGCATCCAGAGCTTCCAGCGGCTGCAGGAGGCCGTCACCATCCAGCTGCTGGCCACGGCTGGGGAGGCCTCACCCCCCAAGGTCAAGTACACCTTCTTCCTCCCGAAGGATGTGCCATTCAGCAAGGCCAAGGAGAAGAAGGACTCCCCCCACGTGATCCAGCCCTTGGGGGTGCCCCAGTGGTCGCTGGCTGAGTGGTCGGAATGTTCCAAGACCTGCGGTTCCGGCTGGTCGCGGCGTGATGTCGAGTGCCGGGATGCCGGCGGCTTCCTCTCTGACTTGTGCGACAAGGACCTGAGGCCTGCAGATATTCGGGCCTGTGCTGACCTGCCCTGCCCTGTCTGGCAGATGGGGCCCTGGTCCTCCTGCTCTCGAACTTGTGGTTTGGGCATCCAGCGTCGCAGTGCCTTCTGTACCGACTACACTGGCAAGACAGTGGACCCAGAGCGGTGCGATCCAGCCCGCTTGCCTGAGCCAGTTTCAGGAGAGTGTCTCATCCAGGACTGCCTGGACCCGGCACTCATGAAACAGGAAGTGCAGGGCAGCCAATGAGGGTGACCTGGGTGGCAGAGTGGGACAGAGTAGTGACCTACTAACCAGCCGAGACCATGCTTCCAAGACAAGCAGGAAAACTAGGCTGAAACAGAGTGGATAGTGCACTAACTGACCCGAATGAGTTACAAGGCATTGGCCTGTTTCTAAGATTAACTTAAAGTCCTGTTGTTGTCTTCATGTTTTTTTAATTAATAACCACTATTGACATTTTTTTAACCCGATAGAAATCTACCTCAGAGTACGTAAGATTGTTATAGATGTTAGGTGACGATACTGTATGCTTGTTCTAGCCACAAAGGGAAGCTGCCTTTCTCTGTGTCCTACTGACAGACATCATTGGAGTATCACACTCCTCCACCATTCCATTGCAGACCCTGTTGTTCTTCAGCTCAGGCTAAGCAAAAAATTGACCTTGTCCAGAAACTTGACCAGTTAGACTAATCTCTGATATTAACTGCTGGTAAAACCAGCCATCTTTTAAAGTACCAAAACAAAAAAATAATCAAATGTCAGGTATATCTTTGAAGTATGGTTCCTGATCTATTTAAAGTAACACAAAACAACAAGCTCTTTTTGGGTCTGTGGAAACACTGCACCCGAAAACCTTTAATAAGCTGTTGCTGCAGCGTGCTGCAGGTTTATTGGCTGGCTTTTTCCTGCCTCTTTTCATGATAAGTTCAGGCCAAAGTCATGCAACAGTCTGCCCAATGTCTGAAGATTATACTAGAATATAATTTATTTTTGGCTTCATTTTTTGCCTTTTCACAGACCCTGGAATACAAGCTAGTGTCAGTAAGATGTGCTTTTAGGTATGCGTCATGTGTAAATTTGAAATTTGAATATATTATGGACCAAAGCAACACATCTCTGCATATTTGACAAGCATGTATTTATTGTAACTAGTTTTACATCTGTGCAGATAGCTCTGAAAACGTCTTTCCTGTCCATTACAGTTTAGTTTATTTTTGCAATGCTTTGAGAATTTGGCTATATAAGTTTCACTATTCTTGCTGCTTTTCAAGAGACGTATTACTCTAGATGTTTACAAAGTTTTTTCCTGCTTAATGTTGAAAATGCCGCATGTTTGATAATGTCTGGGAAACAGGGAATTACCCTGATGAGAAACATCTACATGAGAATGTAAAAAGCCTTAGGAACAATCCCCCTTTGTAACGGAAGAGCATCAGACTTAGTAAACAATAGCTGGAGCAAATCATTTACTGATTTATATATGTAGGTATATGAGGATATCAGGTTTTTTCACTTGAGAAAGGATGCCTAGCCTCAGAGTCGACCTTCTCCTTGCAAATACAGTCAGGAGACAGATGTAGTGCACAGCAGTGTGACAGAGTCGGTGGGCCTCCTGCCTTTTCTTCTGTTCAGTAAAGTATAGTAGATCTAGTGTAAATGTCTTCAAGAGTGGCTCCCGCTTCCAGGGAGTGTGATCAGAGACAAAGAGAAACTCGACCAAAGAAAGCACACCAATAGCATGGCCGAAAGTCACGGCACCTTCATGACAGGGAAATGAAGGCCGGCAGATCCAAAAATGTATGACATTGATTTCAGTGAAACACAATTAAAAATTCTAAATGAATACAATGCTTTTTAAAATAAATCTGTTTTTTTTTGTTCTAAATATATCTTTGTGGAATTGTGTGATATATCATTCCAGAAATGTACAAAAGATTTTTAAAAAGTAAATCCAATACATAATGGCATTGTATCCCTTCAGTGAAGGACCTAAATATTTTATTATTTTAGCTTCCTTTCAAAGCTATTTATTTTTGTAAATTTTGTATCTTTTGGATATCAGATTTTAACAGTTTTTGAGATGCTGCTGTCTTCCAGAATAATATGTAATTCACAAAGCTGTAAAGTAAAATATGAGAATAAAGATGTCTCTTTTAACATAATTGATTTTATTTTCATTGTAAAGATTATTGCCGTACTCGTGTCCCTGACAGCTGCCGGTGAGTGAATGAGAACATAAGATGAGGGTGAGTTGGCTGTCCCATGTGCAGAGCCATGTTTCCTATAACTAATTTAATCTAGCCAAATATCCATCTTCCACACCCCTTATCCTGTACAGGGTCACATCTCATTTAATGGCTCAGATTGTTTTTTGCATCCAATATAATAATATCAATGAATGCCTTTTTATGCATATTTAGTGTTTGCCTAATCAGCTGCAGAAATGTTTTGTAGGCCGCTCATATCTACACATCTCCAATGCGGCGTATCGATGTATCTGGAAAAAGTTTGTTCTTCCTAAATACATAATTTTGTACACAATAACAATTTCAAGTTCAAGGAAACGTCTTCTTAGAAATCTGCAATTATTAATTATTAATTAAGCAAATCTTATAAAATTTATTTAAAATTTATTTAAATTTATTATAAAATGGTTTGAAAAAGGACCTTACAGAGAGCGTAAAAAAAACCGAAATAGCTAAGTGCTCTTCAGAGGGCTGGAAAGAAAGTTTTAAAATGGGATCGCTATGCAATCGCGTGTTTGGCGGCCAATAGCAAAAAGGAGAGAAGAAGCATGTAGAGAGAAGGGCTCACAAATTAATTAATGGAAGCCATAATCCAAGCAAAAATGGTAGATTACCTGGATTCTAATAACGTTCTGAGGGATAGCCAGAGGTAGATCCTGTTTAACCAATCTACTGGAGTTCTTTAGGAAAGCTACAAGAAAAATTGATCACAAAAAGGCCTATGATGTGCTCTACTTAGATTTCCAGAAGGCCTTTGATGTTGTCCCACACAAACAGCTCCTGCTTAAGCTCAAAGCTGCAGGGATTTTAGGAACTGTAGCAGCTTGGATTGCAAACTGGTTAACAGACAGGAAGCAGCGGGTAGTTATAAGAGGCACAATGTCACAGTGGGCCTGCGTTCATAGTGGGGTACCACAGGGTTCAAATTTAGGACCACTATTGTTCCTAATTTACATAAATGATATAGTCACCACTATATACAGTAAACTGGTTAAATTTGCAAATGACACCAAGGTGGGTGGTGTAGCAGATACTGAACTAACGGCTCAGCAGCTACAGCGGGATCTTGATTTAATAAGTGACTGGGCTGATACCTGGCAGATGAAATTTAACAGAGACAAATGTAAGCTAATCCATGCAAGGAGCAGAAATTGTATGGGTCCAACTGAAATAAAGGTAGCTGATTATGAGAAAGTCCTCCTCTCATTTGTATATTTCTTATGTTTCTTATTAATTATTTGTGTCAAATTAAATGAGAGTCTTCCAGACACCCTTTCGCAACAAATGCCACCATTTTCCAAAGCTGCAATCTGAAAGGGATCTTCGGTAGTACTAGGTGCAGTTTGCTGCATGACGATGTTAAGGTCAGAAAGGCTGAAACCCGACCTCCACTCAATAAGGCACGCAAGCTAAAGCACCAAGAATGGGCGTGGACACGTCTCAAGGCTGATGCTACTGAGGCTTTGTGGACAGATGAGGTGAGAGGGACTCTTGATGGAGCAGGTGGACGGGCCAGTGGTTGGAGACCTTCCCACAGGGTGGTGGGAGGAATGAGCTGCAGTTATCAGTGATGATAACTTGCAACCTTTCCAAAATTTAACCCCAAGACCTACTGCCAATTTCTAGGAGATACTTCCTTTAATCAAAGCGAGTAGAAATCACCAGCTTTCAGAAAGGATGTTGCTCTTTCCTGTGCATTACGGCATTCCATAGATTGGCTTTCAAGAAAGGCTTGAACAGTGACTGAATTATGTCCTGATCTTATACATTGTAGAACTTAAGCCCCGTTAAGAGCTACTGGGCCATATGAAAGTGTGAGATTTCCCAAGATGGCAAGCAGCACGCTTTGCAGAACAGCCTCTGGGAGGCCGGGCTTGTTGTGTGAAGTGCTTCGATGGACAACAGGCTTATGAGGACCATCGTGATATACTAATTACTGAGTGCTTCTCTCTTTTTTTTGCTTGGGACAGAAAAATAAATTAACTTTTAGCAAAATAAAACTTTTGAATTCACCTTTATATGTCTGCCCAACTTAAAATGTAAAAGTCAAAACCTAAAAATCTAATCTAAAAGTTATCTCCAGGGAGAGTACCTGCCTGTAGATGGTGGGTACTGTGTCAATATGTGTCACAAATGTCAACCATGCTTTGAATTTTGAATATAACAGCACCCACCTGCACGGAAATAATTATTCCAAGGCCCTGAGATGAAGATGTCCAAGATTATAGCATTTTACTGGCAATGTTACACAAAGCACAAGCAGTGCACCCAAGAATGACTATTATCATGAACCTGTATGTCCTCAAGAGTAGAAAATAACAATAAGGGTACTGTGACTTTGTATAAAAGCCTGGTATTCATTCGCAAAAGAATCCAGCACCACATGGAGCCTCTCCAGAACCTCTTCACGATCAAAGTACCCTGCATTAAATGGGTCCAAGATTCTGTCAGGCACAACAATACCAAACTCAGTGAGAACCTTGAGCTGGGCTTGGAAATGTACAATCAATTGCAGTAGCTAGCTGATCCCATAAAAAAGATAATTAGAAATGTCTTAGATTATGTATTATAATGCAATGTGTCATGCTAAGGATTAAATAAATATACTGTAATTTAATAATGACAGAACAAATCATAAGAATAATGATACGGAAAATAAGTATCGGCTATATCGTAACCAAGGACTGAAATTTTGTGCTTTAAAAGAGAAGAATGCTGCATAACTTCTGGATTGTGAAGGTCATAGGAGGCATGAAGTACAGAACATAAGGACCTGATCAGGTCAGGCATGTCAGTTTGGGGAGCGTGCCCTGGTACAATGCAACCACCGATAAAATGATAATGATTCACTGCATTATCAATTAATTCCCAGTATTCATAGGAGCGTTAGTTGGTATCCAGTCTAGGTTGCAAAAGTTTAGTATATTCATATTATATACATTTATTATCTTAGCTGACATGAAGCCCGTAATCCCAAAAATGCTGAAGCGGAGCCCAGAGAGGGACATGAAGCCCGTAATCCCCAAAATGCTGAAGCAGAGCCCAGAGAGGGACATGAAGCCCGTAATCCCCGGAATGCTGAAGTGGAGCCTGGAGAGGTACATGAAGCCTGTAATCCCCGGAATGCTGAAGCGGAGCCCGGAGAGGGACATGAAGC
>JAODKN010000038.1:3857483-3868214 GCA_026774425.1 Petrocephalus zakoni
AAGGTTTATAAAGACATGGATGAGCAAGTTTGCTATGGAGGAACTTGACTGGCCTGCACAGAGCCCTTACCTTAACCTGACAGAACATCTTTGGGATGAATTAGAGTGTGCCAGGCCTTCTCGTCCAACAGCAGTGCCTGACCTCATAAATTCTCTCCTGGACAAATTCCAATAAACACACTAATGAACCTTGTGGAAAGCCTTCCCAGAAGAGCTGAAGCTGTTATAGCTGCAACGAATGGGCCAGCTCCATATTAAAGCCTATGTATTAAGAATATCATTAAAGTTCATGTGTATGTAACAGAAGGCTTCCCAATACATTTGGCAATATAGTGTTCAGTAAGTATTAGGATGCTTTATACAGTACTTACTTGAAGCATCTTTGGCAGCAATTACAGCCTTGAGTCTCCTTGGGTACGATGCGAGGATGGAGAGCTAATTTCAGGTCTCTCTTGAGATATTCTATTCGGTTCAGGTCCAGTCTCAGGCTGGGACACTCAAGAATATTCACAGTGTTATCATTAAGCCACTGCTGGATTGTCTTTGCTTTGTACTTAAGGTCATTGTCCTTTTGGAAGGTAAACATTCAGGCCAGTCTGAGGACCAGAGCATTCTGGAGCAACTTTTTATCAAGGATATCTCTGTACTCTCTGTATCTCTGTACTCTGTAACCCTGACCTGTCTCCCAGTCCCTGGCACTGAAAAAGACCCCCACAGTATGATGCTGTCACCACCATGCTACAGCACTGGGATGGTGCTGCACAGGTGATGACCGGTGCCTGAATTCCTTCATACATGACACTTACAATTGAGGTCAAACATTTCAATCTTGGTTTCACCAGACCTGAGAGTCCTGAGAGTCTAAACATCACACAGTCTTGTCTCTGAGCTCTGCAGGCAATTCCTTTGATCCCATTGCTTTGTTCTGACATACACTGTGCACTCTGCGACCATTCTAAAGATTAATTCAGTTTTATTTGTATAGCGCATTTTCATACCATTACAATGTCTCACAGTGCTTTGCAACCTTCAGGGGCCAGCAGAGGAAGTCAAACGAAGAAGACAACAAAGTCCTAATTTACAGATTTGTTGGCACGAAAATTATGATGCTGCTTTTCAATTCAATTGCGATTCAATTTTAAATTTTTAATAAATATGCAAACATTTCTAAAATTCAGTTTTTTCTTTGTGATTGTGTGGGACTGAGTATAGATTGATGAGGGGAAGAAATGAATTTATGATTTTTAACAAAAGGCGGCAATAAAAGTGACAATGGTCCGCCATGAGTAACGAAGGGTGAAGACAAAAGTAATCAAGTTTCAGAAAAGTAATCAAGATACACTCACGTCACATTCATTTTCTCTATTTTATGTTGAAATCTATGTTTTTGCAGAACAACCTGGAAGCAAAACATTTAACTGGCGTTTTTCTGCAAGATTACCCTATTTGAATAACCTTGGTCTATGGTGAAATTATAAAATACAGTGAACCAAATATTATGACCTGTAGTTTTTAAGTTTTGTTTGTAAATGCTTGTAAATGTTGCATGCAATATAAATATCTTAATTAGTAACTTTGTATCATGGGTTTAGGTTTTAAAGCAGAGACATCTAGAAAAAAAGACAAAAATGAAGGACAATAAAATGTACACTGAATCAAACCATTTGAAGCCTAATGTACTTCCTCAGAAAAATGCACTTCCTCAGAAGCAAACAACTGAAGCTTTTGATGGTACAATATTTGTATCTGTGTACTGCTATGGAGATTTCCGGCAATTTGCATTGCTCTTCATTTCCGTCAGGTTGTATGTTTTGGTCAGAGCACTTCTTAATTAGCAATTTTAGAAAATGCTAGATAAAAAAGTGAAAATGCAAAATATATACACTGCCTGGCTGAAAAAAGTCACCATTTGAATTTGAATCAGCAAATACTTAAAAGCCAATGACTGGATAATTATTTCGGCTCAGCAACGTTTTGCAGAAATAAAGGCAAGTAACATGAATATACTGAATGGCAGGCCATCCCATTGATAGATTTTCCCTTTCCTAATGGCACTGGCATATTCCAAGACAAGAAGAAGATTCATCGGGCTCAAACTGGGAAAGATCCAGAGCATGAGGAACCATTTTCACACATGAATTGACCCTCTCAGGGTCTTGACCATAATAAAAGTATTTGGAATGTGCTGAAGAAGATTTTATGGAGTGGTTCACCTCACTTGTCGTCATACAAGACCTCTGCAGGAAATGAATGCAAATCTGAATCAAAATATTGCATAAGCTTGTGGAAAGAATGGCATGGCGAATGTGCACTATAATCAAAGCTAAAGGTGAAGCATTATAGTGTGTGACTTTCTTTTTGGCCAGGCAAAGACATGGTGGGTTTTAAATGGGATTGTACAGTGGTGGCCTGAATTATTGGAACACTTGGCATTTTTAAAAGGTTTCAGGTGTTTTTGTTGAATTGGCCATTAAAATACCCATAAAACAAAGGAAATATCTACAAAGTGCTCATTATGCACTATAAACAATAGAATAGAGCCTTCATAAGGAGAATCAACAAGTCCGGACCACAACCCCATCAAGCACATTTGTGACGAGTTGGAAAATTGGACAGATCTATTGTACATTTAAAAGAAAGCCTTTGACTTGAATTGCAGAAGGCATGGGATACCATTAGTGTTGCAGATCTCAGGAAATATACTGACACTATGCCAGAGAGATATGCTGCTGTAATTGCTGCAAAAGGTGGACATACCAAATTTAAAGTTAAAAGTGTATGAAAACAGTAGGCCTCACTGATCTTTATCTCATCTGATATTTGTTGTGCGCAACCATTTCATGAACAATATGAAATGAAATCATGTTCTGGAGGCAAAAAAGTCAACATTTTCAGATCTGTCAGGTGTTCTAATAATTTTGCCCCCCACTGTATACTGCATACTACTTTCCAAAGTTTGTCTGTATAAAATATTACAAAAACACACACTTTCACACACAGACACACACACACAAGTACAAGTTTGTATTACTATCCTAGTGGGGACCGTCCATTCATTTCTATGGGAAAACCCTAATCCCAGTAACAACACCCTTAACCTCTACCAAGCCCTAACCTTAACCATAAGTAACCAAGCCAAATACAATACTTTCGGCATTTTAACTACCTTGATTTCATTCACAGATTTTTATGAAATGGAGTTTTAAGAAGTGAGGATGGAAAAAAAAGACCAAACAAGTCACACTGACACACAGCCAACCACGCACACACACAGACACACACACACGCACACACAGCCACACACACAGACACACAGACACACACGCACACACACAGACACACGTGCACACACACGCAAACACACACATGCACACACACACACACACACGCACTTGGCTTGGGACCCTCACACATCCTCGATAAAGAGCAAAGGACTGCCCATGTACGTGTCCTTGTCATCGTCTCCCTCCAGCAGCTTCTCCAGGGGCAAACTGGCCGCCGTGCTGCGTGCTGCCTCCAGCCGCTGCGGGTCCGGCTCTGGCACAGCGGGGGCTGTGGTGGGCGGGGCCTGGAAGGCGGTGGTACAGGGGGGGCACTGGGCAGCTGCCGTGGAGAAGGTAGCCAAGGGCTGGGCCCATGGCAGGTAGGTGAGTGAGGGGTCAGGGAGATCCAGCTGGGGCAGAGCTGCGGACGGGGGGGCTCTGCTCTGTGATGGCAAGCAGAAGGGCAATCAGGTCAGGTCAGAGTTTACATGGAGAAGTAACTCCAGTGCAGTGGGTATAATCAGCCGGAAATGTCTATAGTGCTAATTCATCAGCCATCTCATATTTATTCTCCTTGGTCAGATTTCACATCCGTAAAGCAGCAATGACCCATTCTGGAATGCTCTAATGAGGACCATGGAACCAGCGGCGATACTCACAGCGAAGTTGGTGAAGAGGGGAGTATGTGTGTAGGTCAGCACCGAGGGCGGCCCCACCACGGTGTAGCCGGGGCACACGGGCTGCACATACATGTCATTGGCATAGGCTGAGCCGCCGTGCTCAGCGGGCAGGTACTCCGTGCACGGCCAGGGAGCCATGGACTGCAGAGTCGCGGGGGCTGGCTGTGCGATCCACCCCGAGCATGCTGTCCCCTCGTCCGCTGCCAGGGAGTCTGGGTTGCCAGAGCCAGCCTCAGAAAGACCAACCGGTGCTGAAGGAAAAGAAGCCAGTGCAGAGCATTCATCTGGCCCTTATAAACAAGCTGGGTTCCACATGAACGAATGCTTGCAAATTCAAGTGTGCTTTATATGTAAATGTGTGGAAAGCATCAAATGAGATCAAATGATGGGACCAGGCCAAACAAATTATTTTCATTGCTGACACATTGTTAACATTTTATAGTTTCATAATTTTATTCTTATTAACATTTATGGCCATATATGTTTTAGAGAGGTGGTATTTTTCCCCACTTGGAAAGGATGGAAATGTTATTATCTGTATATAATCTGTAAGCACGTCTGATTCAAAGAGAACTTGCTGAATTCTGTCTAACAAAACAGTCAGTCAGCAATTGAGACATATACAGGTATCCCATCAGTGAATGGATCCTGCTGTCACGTTCTGAAATTTGAGAATCAGAAAAGCTAGTGATATAAAGCATGGGCCCCTCTGCAGTACAGTGCAGAATCAGGAGCGAGATTCAGGACTCACCAATTTGGGGATATGACGACAGCACTGCGTTTGGCAAAACCACCTAGAATGAGAAGCTTATTTACATTTGAGGCAAAGTTGCCTTGAATCAGCCGAAAGAGTAAGAATTTGTTTTTTTTTCATTAAAAGAGCACAATACATACTTAGCTACATGGAATAGGTCATGTGCTTGCTAAGAATACCAAATGTGGACCCTGATGTGTTTTATAAAAATGAAAAAGTATTAAGGTCTTGAGTTTCAACTGACAGCAAACAATGGAAATCTAATAATAATCATCAGGGCAGAGAGTGATGCTCCCGGCAGAGAGTGAGCGGGCAACAGGGCGAGCTTGCCTTTAAGCACCATTTCAGACTGGTTACCAGTTATTTACAGATCCATCTGCTGCTCTGTTACTGGAAATCCGAGGATATAAGAAACATTTAAAGGAATACTAGATGAGGGCATAAAATATTGAAATATTAAGGCCTCATTTGCCACTTACTATTTACAGATCTCTACCCGGAATGCGACTTTAGAGGACGATGTTGCGATGGTCATGTGATGTTGCTTGTAAGCAGTAGCTGAAGGGCCGCATGGGCCCGAACTTGAGGCAGCCAACCGAGTAGTTTGTGGCAGGAGATATCACGTCGTCCCAAAAGTCTCTTTGCCGGTATATGAAAATGCTACCACATAATCCGCACCGTCCTAAGCTTCTCCAAGCTTCTTCCTTTAATGAGACATCATAAAATATTTTGGCCTCTTGGAGTCTATGGACCTGGGCAGCTTGGGTGTCTGGTGGTGCCGTCCTGAGGGCACTGGGAGGTGTGTTTGGAGCAGCCACGGGCTTTGGCAGTGTGATGGCATGATTTGCATTGGCTATCTGCCCAGCCCTGCAGCGATGCACAGGAAAGGTTTAAACTGACATGGAAAAACACCTGGACTCTATAAGGATAACCCCCCCCAACATGCTGCGGTTTGTCAGGGCATGAGCGTGCAGCTCTCTCAGATAACGCGTCATTTGAGGACTTGCCTACCTAATTCCAAGCTGTCCCGCAGAATTCTCCTACGGTCCTCAAGTACTAATCAACCTATAAGCTGAGCTTTTCCCCCCACTTTAGTGTCACTGACTCGCATCCTACGTGCTCATTGATTTGAAATAATCCATAGATGCGAAATTTAGATGGACGGGGAGAAAGGTGGGATTGCCAGCGGTACGGGGAATGACCGGTCATCCTGACATCCTGGGCTTCTTCCTCACATAGCTTAAAAAAAAGTGAATTTGTTTTGCGTTTTGATTCTGAAAGGGGTTCGAGTGTGAAGGAACCTTATAGAAGGTGTGAGTGATGTGTCGGGCGCCCCTCCGTGTCCTCACCCCTGCCGTAGGTGCTGGCTTGGCGCTGGTTAGGTCATTTCCTCTTTTCCGCCTCAGCAGCTCTTTGACGGGATCTTTCACCCGAACCCCCTGGTAGGGCTTGGCACTCGTCCGCTCAGCCGATGCCGCTGCACGGAACGACACAGGAGCACAGTGCTGAGGCCAAAGGCATTGTCACACACAGGAGGGAGTCCCCCTGATTCCCCCTGAGCCTTTAGATACATTGATCCCCGCTTCACTGGTATCGTTTAAATCACAGTATCTCTACAGCATGCAGAAACCAAACATGTTACATGGCTGCATCCATAAACAAGACAATATAAAATGCAATGTTATATGTACATTGATTCACAGTGGAACTTCCCCAAACGTTCCCTTTCCCTAAGGCTGCAGTCAGATGTTTGTGTCCCATCATTATCCAGCCACAACGCCCCATTTCTCCCATTGACTCAAACTGGTAGGATTTTTAAACTGCTGCTTCTCTCATCTTTGAAGGTAAACTCACCGAACTTGAGTCACAGATTCTTGGGTCACACTAAACATTAACCACCTTCACTTCATTAAAACTAACTGGCAATATTTTGTGGTCATCCTCGAACCCAGGTCCTCTCCTCCAGCCAATCAAATTTCTCCCAATCAAATTCAATGGGAGCCACTTGTTTAAGGTTTGAAAAGTGGACAGGGCTTCAAATAGGCAATCAGATTTCACTCATTCACTTCATTGGGGAAATTTAAACCACTGTCATTCTTACAGTTTTGATGTCACGGTCCCCAAACTTTGCACAGTTGATCAATGGGTGACTGCGGTTTAAGGCTTATAAAAGTGGGCAGAGCCTCGAACGGCCAATCAGATCTGATTAGCTTTCTCAAGCCAACATGAAGTTTGTTCACGAACTTCACTTTCTCCTTTCATCTAATTTTCTTGCAAGTACAGGAAAGTGCATTTCATAGTGGGACACCATGTTCCTCCCGGTCACTGGAAGGGCACCTGTCAGAGATGTTCTTTTCTCCATTACAACTGCACTTCATGGTGTTTTCTCACTTGGAAGGGCACCCCAGACGGAATCACATTTTCTCCAATTAAAGAGCACTTCATAATGCCCCCCCTTTCCATTGGAAGGGTACTCATAGTGGCTCTTTAGACCATAAACCTTTATGATCAACAATATCAAACACTGCAGTTAGATTTAAAAGCACAAGAGTAGATTTTTTTCCTGACTCAGTATTTATGTGAATGTCATTCAGAACCTAAGTAAGAGTGGTTTCAGTGCTACAACATGCTCAAAATCTAGAACCATCAAATCAGGCGTTACTTTAAAAAAAGTGAATCTTGCCTATAAGAGAAATAGGTCTGTAATTGTTTAGAATGGAGGAAACAAGATTTTAAAAGAGGTTTAATGACTGCAGTTTAAAAGATTTTGGGAAAATGCCTGACAGAAATGAAGGATTTACAATTAGCAGGTTGCTATAAAATAAAGGCAGCATCTAGTAGCTCTGAGATGCACTAATGAGGCACATCTGCACTTAAATCAAACTAATCCAGGGCAGCAGAACTATTAGTACGCACAGGTGTGTTTGCTTAAACCCAAACGCTGTTTTAGCATGGCAAATTTGTGTACTATAAACACTTTATAAATCATTCACTTTCTTGTTATATGGGTGAATCGGCATCTATTTTTCTTGCACGGTACGTTTTTCCAGTAGTTATATCTCCATTTCTTTTAGAATTGAAAGCAACGCAAGCACAATAAACCTAGGATAAGCCTTTTAAGCCTTGATAGTGTCCATCTTTCTTTTTAACCCTTTTGGGTAACACTTCACATTTTATCTTATGAATAACTAAATTGCTCAGTTACTACTCAAGAACATATCCTGAAATAATGTAGTTAGTGTGTGAAACACATGAACCGTCATGGCTGATTAATGATGAACAGCAACATGGGATCAGAACATGACTAACACTTACTGAGAAAATAAAGTCTTACTCCCCTTTGATAAAGGTTTGGCTGTGGGGTGCACTGTAAATCACAGGAGACCTATCATTCCATGGACTTACTTCAAAAGCTTATTTCACTCTTTGGACCTCTTAGTTTGCAGATAATGTTACTATGAATGACTGAAACAAAACGGGAAAAGATACAAATCAGAGTGGTGTCCATAAAAATCATCAATGTCCTCTTATGACTACAGTCATGGTCACACCAGTGCTCATGTGCTCTAGAGCAGGTCTTATGACTGCTTAACGTGTTATGCCATGGAATAAGCATGAGATTGTAGATTACAGTAGAAAAAAAAGCTTATTGGTTATTTAGTTCTCTATCTATCTATCTATCCATCTATCTACCTACCTACCTACCTACAGGACTGTCCAAAGCCTTATACAGTCAAGGACATGACATTTAAATGCTCTTCATGTTGCTGTACAACAATAATGTCTTTCCAAAGTGTGTGGGCCATCTCAAAACAGCTCCACAAATTGCCCCCCCTACTTGCGGCGACCGTCCAAATCACCCATCTGCTTCTCATCCCCACTACCCCGCTTGTTTGAATACTCAATACCTCATTGAGTTATTCCATTTCTGAAGTTAACTACCTAAATGAGCTGGTGGTGGAATTTCACATATACATGGAATGGCTGAGGTGCCCCTGAGGAGAGGTTTGGAAACTGAAAGGGTGTTCATCTAGCCTTCCAGCAAGATATTAGTAACATTTTGGAAAACAAAATAAATTTGTCTCCAGATGCCCCAGATCCACCATGCCCATCTCCAGATGCCCCGGCTCAACCTCACTCTCCTCCTGGTATCCTGGCTCAGTCCAGCTTGTCTCCAAGTATGTCGTTGGATCCAACTCTGTTCCCTGCTGTCCAGGAGGTGCCCACCTTGCTGTTCCCTGACATCAGGTTGGATCCTGTTACGACCTCCCCTGACTCCTTATCTGTGCCCACCTCGTCTCTTGGAGACCCACCACTGCCTCAAGGCCCTCCTGTTCCTGTCTCTGTTCTTGTCCTGTAGGTCCCTTGCTGCCCTCCAGTTCCCATCCTTATGTCTCCTCTTCACTCTCCTGCTCAGGTGTTTGTGCCTATCTGGTGCTTCACACTGTCCTGTCTTGTCTGGTCCTGTCCTGAGGGCTGTTCTTGGTGTAACATTCATCACATGTGACCCATTGTTCCCTGCCTAGTCCAGTGTCCCATCTCTCTTCAGCTCTGGTGTTTGGTCCTTTTGGTCCCCTCCTGTCTGTCTTTCATGCCTGGAGGGCACGCTTCAGGGGGGCGGGGTGGGTTTACTGATCACCCTGCCCCTCCGACCCCCCTGTTTCCTCCCTAGTGCGGCCCTAATGAGTCACACCTGTTGATCGTTGCTCTTACCTCTCATTCCTGCCCTCATGAGAACCACTCCCAGCTGCCTCTTGTCTGCTCCCTCATCAGTCATGTATTTAATTGCTTCCTAGTCCTGTGCTTCCTAGTTTCATCATGCAAGTCATATCTCTCTGTAGCCTCCCGTTTTGATCCCTTCATATAAATGCCTGCTCCTGTTTCTTCCATTCCGCCCACTCATGACAGAGTAATTAGAGTATAATAAGAAAATAGAATTTTCCTCAACAGGGCTTGAAACTCATATATTATCCATTTATTTCCCAGGCTGTTCTAATACTCAGGGTCCCCATAGATGAGTACATTAAAGTAAGCATGCAAGGGATTAACACGAGAATCTTTCAGAGGCACTCTGTTTCAGCTAGTCCCTCTTTGGGACTAAGACACCACACACAGGGTGAGAGTGCAGTTACACATGCTTCCAGAGAAGCACACTAAGGTTTCCCAGAAGCTCTTCAGTCCCATGTGCATTTGCTGTCCTTTGTTAGCTCAGATGTCTGAAATTGCTGCACAGCATGCAGCTTTTTTTGTGTGAACCCACCATACAAGAGCTCATGAAAACCCCCTTTTGTGTTGTTTTAAAGAAAAGTAACACTAGTTGAACCCACCAAATAAATTTCATCTTCTACCAGCTAAGCCTCTTCCTGTAATATGAACTTCTTAACCCTAGAACATGAGACGATGATAGCAGATGCACAGCAGATTACACACACACACTGATCCATGTCCTCACGCCCACCTTGCTATGTTTATAAAGCCCCTCATACACATTTCTCAGCTCTGATGGTGCAGTATATCATATGTAGTAAAGACATGTCCTGCTATCTTTTTCTTATATGGTTTCTTGTCTTCTTGTCTGACCCATTATCTAGATGCTACAAATGCATAATGATCAGATGTCTAGATGAATTCTTATAGTCCTGAAATATGTTTCTTATTTGCTTGGCTTCTTTCTCCTCCCAGGCCCAGTCATACTGCTTTCAGACATGGGCAGAATGCTCTGTCTTATGCTTTAGATGGATACACCGACTAGCCCACAAAGAGCCGCCCTTGTCAAACTGACAGTTTCTGAGAACCTTAAACCACATCTATGGTAAAAGGGGGGGGGGGGTTCTGCATTACGCTACCCGCAGGGTTTGTGCTGCTGAACTCATGGAAGAACCCTGTCAGAAAGCTCCTCTGTGTGTGAACCTTGTGAAGTTACAGTGGAAACTGGAGCTTCCACAATCCTAAGAGGAGTCCTGAGTGAAAGTTTAATTGAGTGTGGGGGGGGGGGGGCCCGGCCCCCCCCGGGGAGACGGCGGGGGGGGGGGGG
>JAODKN010000038.1:3868224-3879848 GCA_026774425.1 Petrocephalus zakoni
TTTTTTAACGTTGGTTATTTTAGGTTTAAACGGTCGATTCAAAAATCCTTTTCTGTTTCTTTTTTTAATTTTTTTTTTGTTTTGACCCCCCCCCCCCCCCCATGCATACGAAACCTGCATAAGCCTGAAAAACTAGCGTTGACAAACAGGACAACGTGTGAAATGAAAGTAGGCAGTGGCTGATTGTTATCAAAGACTCATTTAACGGTTTTAAGGCTCCCATTATTAAGTGACAGAGGACAGGCAAAGCCACATCTGCAACTAGGACATTACTGTGTGTTTTCCAGCAGCCAAATTCTCCTTCTAGCATCCCAAATCAGCAAGTGTCAACACTCAAATCTAGGTTAGACATTGTACCAAACCACCCAAACTCCTACAGTGAACTTCATCTACAGCCAACCAAAGTGCAGACAATCTCAAGCAACTTCAGGACCCTGTCTCTGTAGAAGATGCATTCTGCGATGGCACATGCACACACACATGCACACGCACACACACACAGACTCGCATACTTCTGTAAATGAGGACCTTCCAATCATTTCTAATGGAAAAACTCTAATCCCAATCATGACACCCTTAACCCCTACCCAGCCCTAACCTCAACCATAAGTAACCAACCGAAATACAAGACTTCTGGCATTTTTAGTTTTTTGATTGCTTTCACAGATTTTTATAAAACTGAGGTTTTCCAAATGGGGACCTGAAAAGATGGTTTAACCACACTTTGGGGACATTTTGGTCCTGAAGTGTGATCTTTGCAAATCCACAGACACACACGCACACGTTTGTATTGATATCTTTCTGGGGACTCTCCATTAATTTCTATCGGAAAAACCCTAATCCCAGCTATGACAATCTTATCCCCTACTCAGCCCTAACCTTAACCATATGTAACTAAACAAAATGCAGCATGTTTGGCATTTGTAGTGTTTTGATTACAGACACTGATTTTTCTAAAACTGAGTTTCCCCTTGTCAGGACCAAAAAATGTTCCCACAACATCAAAATAACAGGGTTTTATCTCAAACATAATATATACGTAAGCCACACGCACACATGCACACACACATTCTTGCAAAGCTCCAAAAAAAGAGGAAGGTCAGGGGGTAGAAACAGGCACACGGCTATGACACAGCTGCGCTAGCCTTCAGGCCTCAGTAGCCGTTGCTCAGCTTTGCATATCAAAATTAATATGTTGCCATAAAGGAAAAAAAAACTGCCCTGATGGTATCTTGGTCTTGTCGGTCACTAAAATACTTAATTGGCTCCTTATTGGACATTTTGGTATTGACTTTTTTGACCTTTTTAGTTGGTGGGTCCTGCTTATACTTGCCTGAGGACATCCAAACAACAACAACCTATGAATTGGACAGGCTGGGGTTAGTATTTCCTGGGGTTAGCCTGTGAAATGGTTAGCACTGGGATATTTACATAAGAAAGCACACTTCCTGCAAATACCTTTTACCAAAGATTTAAGAGTTTCTCATGTGTGGTATGGCTCTCTCAGGAAAATCTCAAAACCACAGAGTTCTCAGTTGTGCTTTGCCTTACGTCTCCCCCTTTCCAGCTGCTGTGTGGAGTTACGGGAGTCTTTTCAGAGCCAGAGATGAGAGAGGAGGCATAGACAGCCATCACCCAGTAACATGGGAGATGTCATTCTGCAGAAAGCATCCCACCTCACACTTACCAAGTTGTCTTCTTTTTGACACCAACATCAACACTACTCACACCAGCGAACCGTCCTGGGTAACTCTAGGCAGCAGAGTGTTCATCGGAACACAGATCCCCGGTTCAGCCAAAATCTGCTTATTAAATTGATGACTGATTCTATTCTTTCACATTCAGAGAGCTGTACCACAGTGTGGATGCTCACTTAATATTTTATCAGTGCAGATTACATAGCAGAGAGATGTAGAGTCTCTCCTGATTCAGCACCTGTTCCCTGATCAGTGTGATTTAGAGCCATGCCTAGCTGTAGGCTTACGGACAGCAGAATGCAATGTCGTCCTCAAGAAACAAACATTCTGTTTAGATTTTGAAATTAAGCATGCTGCAAGACATCATTGCATTTGTTTTTATGTAAATGTACCTTTTTCTTTTAAGAAAAACAAATTTGAGAGGTGGTCCTTAGAGATTGATGGGGATGTGTGGGTCTGTCTCATGTTTTCCTCGGTTTAACACACCACCCTAACCCCTAACCCTAACCCTAACCCTCGCAAAAGCCTCGGCTCGCAGTCAGGCTCCACTTGAGTGTAACAGAATTCATTCAAAATGTTTGAGTTAGAATTTCTTAAGGTAACCTCTATCTAACCTCTTAGATTGAAAAATAAAAACTAATGCGAAAAATGCCAGCTTACTTGTGGCACGTCATGTACCTCCTACCACACTATCCTTTCTTTCATTATTAAATAGATAAACATCTTTGAAATTACTTGAACACCCTTAATTTTTATGTGACCCATTTAAGCTTGATCATAAAACAATAAAATGATAAATATGCTAAATACATCTTGCGTGTGACTCATTCTCTGGGGGGTGAAACAACTATGGAAAAATGTATTAATTCAATTCTCTCCATTTCAGCTGCAGCACAACAAAATAATGAACAAATGAGTCACCAACAGGTTGGCAAAGAAAAGAAAATGTCTCCGTTCAGTTCAGCAGCCGTCCCTCCACACCGTCGGCTTGGCTACATGATTATCAAGTAGTAATGGCTAATCTTAGTCACAGTATTTCATCCACAGACTCCCACAAACGTGCATCCAAAATACTACCCGCCCCCAGCCAAAGGCATAGAGATGTAGAATATTGCAGCAGGAAATTACAATCACTACACATTCATTTACTTCAGTATAAAACCGATCATTAAAATGTGACTACTTTACAATATCAGTTTTTGTATTTTGATTTTAATTAAACATCTTCTGCCTTGGAATTTTGATTGGGTGTTTAACAGCACTGTGGAACTTCCCCAGTTGGACCGGAACCTTCTAACAGAACCTTCATACTCCTGACAGAACCACTAGAGAACATCTCAGTGTTCATACACCTGATTTAAGAATCATCAGCTTCAAACAGTGGAGTACTTACATTTTTCCCAGTGCATATTCTGCTCCTGCTGGCTCAGTGTCTCACTAACAGTCTGCTGGGAAAATACAAATATTGGCTGTGACTGCAAGGTGAATGTTCTCCACGAGAGACTATCGGCCACTCTTTATGTGCCAGAGATGAAACCTTGAGTGATGTCACTGTATTCCAACCACAGCTGTGTTCCCCTGATGATCAGCACCCTTTTTCTGCAATATTTCTTGCCTCATGTTCAAATCTGTCTCCTAGCTGTATGACCAGGTAGCCTCCAATGCCCTCCAATGCTTTCTGAATATGCTGCTGCCGATATGACTAATCTGCCAGCCACAGAGAAGTGACATGTCACTTTAGTTTTAAGGGGGGCTTCACCCGAACCTGCATATTCTGAGGGTGTAAGAGTGTTTTTAAGACCTCGGCAAGAATAAGAAGAGCAAAAACGAGACATTTCAGCATAAGATCTGCCTCACATAATGATTCCACTGAATTTATCAAAGATGAACGAATCTCGCTAACCTTGTTCACAATGTCATGTTTATAAGCTGCTAAATTAACAAACACGCAGTGTTTAAACTCAGTTCACCAAAGATCAGTTAGTCTGGTGTGTCACTATTCAGGAGTTCAGGAACCCTCCTGTTTTTATAATATTTTGTCACCTTGTGAAGCCTCAGAAAAGCACACCAGTTACAGGCTGTAGCAATCGGCCTCCTTGGACAGGAACCCAGCACAAAAGTGATCAAATTTGAAAAAGGGGGCAATAAAAGGCTGTTTACTTATTTTTAATTACTATAGGCAGAGACTTACATTGGCCCATTACACCTGACAGCCATGAGGTGTAATTTCAGAAATCAGTAGTTTGGCTTCTCTGATTCTGCAAAGATTATTTCAGACAGCGGCCGAAAGCCAAAGCAGTGTCCGCATCAGAGTTGGAGCGGAAACACCTGTGTGCAAGGTTCACTGATCATCACGGGCGCTTAAGCCCCTGACACACAGGCTGAGTGTGTGTTTGAAAAGCTTGTTTTTGAAGACAGCATTTCCCGCATCATTCTTGGTAACTTAATATGGTGTTTCATAAAACCAAGTTTACATTGAATGGATATTTAACCAAAATTAAAGTTCCTATGGCACGCCACCTCCATCCTCCACCTACTAGTTTTTCCCGTTTAGGGTTTCCTTGGACTGACTTCTGTCACTCAGACTTACCAATGTCCCTTTCACTGACTCAGACTTTAGGAAATTAGTAGCATACCCTTAAATTCTCAAACCTACAGATCTAGTAAGTATAGACATGCATGCAAAATTAAGACCCATAATATAGCACATAAAACAGTATCCTATGTGCATAATATCTCAATAAAAACACAATTTATGACTTCACCTGTGACCCAGAGTCACAAGAGAATATTTTGCCAATACAGAAACATGACCTGCCCTAGAGAAGCCCTGCCGTTTAGTCCAGCGGCAGTTCAGCCCTGCCGTTTAGCACTGTTCACTGGTGGGAGAGTCCTCACCATCATCACGCAGTCCCCAGGCTTCTTGGTGCACCCGCGACTCGCCAGCCGCATCTCTCCTCATGTGCCAGGCCCAAAGCAAGTGAGAGCTCCTCAAAGCCCGGGGCGTTCAGTGGGCAGATGCAAAGGAGCTTCAGCCCGGGGGATTTTTGCGAGCTGCTCGTAGCTTCAGAGAGATCTTCAGCTGAAACACATGCAAACATGTTCCTGTCTTCAGTAATGCCAGGGCAGAAAGCAACACTCACAAGTCCATGCTATGGTATTCTATGCTGAGGACAGTGTAGGGCCCCTGAGGAGTATATTTTAGGTCTATGGGAGAAAGCCTGAGTGTCTGGAAAGAGCCAACACCATCACAGGGAGAACATGCAAATCCTTCAGTCAAAGGTGAGGCCACAAGACCTGAGGAAGAAGGCAACAGTGCCTGAGGGTCCACCAGCCTGCTCTGTCTTCATGTACAGTATGTCTCCACAGAGTGCTCCACCTTCATTCTAGGTTGTTTCAGATTCTGCTCAGCTTATGAGAAGTTCAGACTTTAAGCAGTGTTCAGAAAGCTCTCCTTCTCATTTGTCTTGCACTTTCTTTTTTGATTTGAGATACTTTATTGACCCCCGTGGGGAAATTCACTTCTCACCTCCCCCAAACTTACTCTCCATGAGAGTAAGCTTGGCTGTGAAGGGCAGCCACTTGTGCAGCGCCCAGGGAGCTGGGGGTTAAGGGCCTTGCTCAAGGGCCCACAAAAGGCCGGAGGGGCTTGAACCAGCAACCTTCCAGTCACTGGCACAGAGCTTAACCTGCTGAGCCACACTAACCCTAACCCTAACCCCTTTTATCATTGACAGGCCAGCCAAGTGGCACTTGCACCAAAGTTGACTGCTATATGCTTATCAGTCATAATTTTATTTATTTTATTTATTTGTATGGCACTGTTATAACCACAGGGTCGACAAAGAAGGGACCAAAACCCTCCTCCTGCTCGTGGCATACAGATACTATCTACCTCACATTGGACCAAAGTTTCTGCTGAATAAACATAAAAACCCAATCAGCAACATTTTGGGGGATGTTGGATGTCACTACTCATGAATAAAGGCAGCTCTGACATGGATGCCTAAGGGCCTTTATCTAATATGGTAACATATCTACCTCTGATCCCCAAAGCAAAGCAAAGTATACAGGCACTATTGAGTTACACATCTTCAGTCACGCCTTCCTCACAGCTGCATGCTTACTGAACCATCATGCGGTCACACGCACAACACTCACGGTTCCTGCTTACAAACAACTGCACCACCCACCATTTTCAGAAGAGCTCGAGAACAACTCGAGCTTGAATCAATAACCGTCCTGGGACACTGCATCAACAATGGCTATGGTGTCCAAGAAACAAGGCATTGGAGAGGGGTAGTGCAGCTAGGGGTATATATAAGAGGCATGGGAAAAACAACAGATAAAACCTCATGGGACAACAACCACTCGAGCTGTCCTGTGTTATGTATGGATTGCTGATGGCCCTCCAGAACGAGACTTCAGCTCAGGTGAGCTAAATAATTCAGCTGACACTACTGGGAATCTCTATACTTCAGTGTAGGAGGGGGATGTTTGGTTGTAGTCACCTGGGAAAAGGCTGATTAAGCCAGATGTGGGAAATGCTGCGCATTACAAAAGCCTTCGCAGGAATGTACGCCTACGCTGGGAATGCTGAGTGTATGGTGTTCTGTTTTCTCTGAGCGCAGTCTCACGTCTTTGGGCCCTGCATCCCTCCTTTGTTTTCCTGAAGTAGCCCCTGCATGACTGCCCCCCTAAGCTGTGCTACAAAAACACTCAGGACAGGCAACATGAAGACCATACTGGCCCCTGCCCACTCAGAACTGGAGAGTAGCACAATCTGTGCAACCACCAGAAAGAGCTAACCCCTCCCAGCTCGTACATTTTTAATGGAGCACCACTCAGTTGCAGATTCATGTTTTAGCCCCCCTGTCGCACCCCCAGCTGATTGGCATGTTTTAACTAATTCGATCTGAGCTTTACTTTGAGACTATACCCATTCTCACCCACTTCTGACATTTTCTGCTGCTTGTGGTTCATGATTCCAGTGTAAATCCTAAAACCACACAAAATACAACCTGCCTTTCATCTAGCACTCTTAGAGGCTTGATTTTATTTTATCACCCCCTAAGCCTGTTGAATGACACACTTGGAAAATGGAGTTAGCAGATGGCAATTTGAAGAGGTGACAATGAATTAAGCAAAGGACAGAGACCTCCCGTCCACACTAGAGCCACCCGGGCGAAGCATCTACAGAGGGTTTGCACATGAGGCCAATGCACGATATAACGATCAAGTGGCAGCATCAGCGTTCAGCTTGGATGCTGCAAAAATGCATCGAAAACGGCAAAGAGCCGTCCGAGGAAATCTCAGCTAAGGTTTTACAGACTAAAGAAAAGAAGCAATTAATTGCTGTAATCCTCAGGAACATCTGGAATTAGGGTGATCACTGGCATGGTTCTGCAAAGGAGGAGGCCTGGGCCAACACTGGGAGAGAGAGGCACTAGTTGTTGATGGGGTGGCAGGTAGGGAGGAGGGGAAAAAGAGGACACCCAACAGCCGTCCAGACAGAGGGCTATCCAGGCAATCGGGGTGAAATCCGAATGTGCGTCACTTTACCTGCAATACATGCTCCAAAACGTGGATTTGCAGTTGTCAATTCTGACCAAATAAAAGTTGGAAAAAAATTTAAATATTTTTACAAACCTGTCCACATATAAGCAGAATATCCACTGATGTTCTCGTCACTTCAACTCTTGTACAAACTGTACAACCAAGTCCCAAAGCTTTTTATGCCTTCAGGCTTTGCTTTCTGTATTTCCATGGCCTCAAAATCAGGTTCATATAATTTACTTTCAATTTCATTTTCAAAGACTTTATTGTGGTTCCTATACATTGGCACACTGAGCAACGTAAAGGAACAAAATGTGATTCCTCGGGTCCCAGTGCACAGTGCAGTGAGACAGAAGGCGTTACAACAAGCAAGCTATAGGGATGGAGGTCATAGTTACAGAAAATAGAAATGACAAAAAATACAGTAAAGGTAAATATAATTTAATTTAATATATAAATTTAATTTAAGCAGATAAGCTCACAGCTTCCCCGTGTTACAGCGTGTCTCGTCTCTGTGTGTCTGAGGAGGCGTGCTCCTGTGTGAAAGTGACTGCAGTGCAGGCCCTGCACAGGAATCACTGCTCCTGATTTCCTTGCTAGTAGTATTAACACCACTGTGGTGTGATAAGGAAGTAAACATTGTGTTTACGTCAGCTCAGTAGAAAGACAACGAGATTAAATAAGAGTTAAAGTGCACCATCATCTAACAAAACTGCATTCTTGTTTGGAACCAGCTGAATACAACTGCAAGCATTTGTAAACAAACTTCCTTTGCTGATACACATCTAAGAACAGGCTCTAATAGACCCTGGCAGGGGAAAGTGGTCACAGTTACTTGAACAAAAGTGATAGGCAAGCAGACCTCAGGTCATTACTGACCTACAGGCAAACCTTTACCACAGATCGTATCTCCTAAGCTTCAGGGCAACGTTCCCTCTGTTTATTACCCCCTGCCCTGCTCCTCTGACATTGTTTATGCTATGGTTTGCATAGAGTTTCTGATTATCAGCGTTGATGCTCAGAAAATTGACACATAGCTATTTACCGCTGGTAATCAGAATGGCATCTAAATACAAAGGGGATACAACTGCAAGTAATCTCCAAGAATGCAATAGGAAAGACAGAAGAAAAATGATTGAAGACTAAAAAGCTATTCAACTGCCCCAATAAGAAATTCTCACTCAAGTATGGGCTTCTCACCTTGCAGGAGTAGGAATGGGGTACAGAGACTCACTTATCCACCATCTTCCCTAGAGCATAAATACATGTGCCGGAAGCCACACAGCGCCGGGGGGCTTGGGGGGGGTCTGGCCAGGCAAATTCCAAAGTACCAAGAGCAGGCTGATATATTCAAAAGTATATGTCAACAGGACAGGCATTTAACGAAGAATGATGTGTGATCTTTAAGGCTGAGGTGATGACCTTTCTGTTCAGGTGCTGTTTCCCCATAACATGCACTATATGGACTAAAGTACTGGGACACACTTTCGGTCAGTCAGCTGTTTCCTTCAGACCCATTGCCACAGGTGTATGAAATCAAACACTTAGCCATGCAGTCCGGTTCAGAAATTTGTGTAAGAATGAATCGTTCTGAAGAGCTCAGCAAATTCAAACATGGTGCTGTCATAGGATGCCACCTTTGTGATCAGTGAGACTGTGAAACTTCTTCCCTGCTAGATATTACATGGTCAACTGTAAGTGGTATTATTGCAAACTAGAAGCATTTAGTAACGACAGAAACTCAGACAAGAAGTGACACACCATGTTCCTGCTGGTGTAATGGCCAGGTGTCCCAATACTTTTGTTCATAAAGTGTATGTTCAGTATGAACCATGTTGGGAGGGTGTGGGGCATGGGAGATGTCATTCATGTCACTAGTGCCTTATTCCCAGTCGCAGACAGCTTATGTCCCTCTCTCTTCGCCGAAAACAATTAGCTTGGTGCTGGGAGAAGTACAGTTCTGGAAAAAATTAGGAGCCCACTCTATATTTTTAAAAATATCTGCATTTTACAATCCTGTTTTAATCCTGGTTCTGCTGGCAGAAGGCTACACTGAGCAGCAGGCTGCTTCCAGGCTGAAAGTTTCTAAGACAGCAGTAGCCTACACAAGAACAAGGTGAAGCAGGAGACACTGGGAATTACCAGAAACCAGTCAGGTAGAGGGGGGAAGTGACTTTATAATGCCAGAGATGACTGTCAGCTTATCTGGCAAAAATTGGAGGATGACCTCAAGTGACCTTCAACAGGAATGGGAAGCATTAAGTGCGCACAGTTAGGTGCACAGCTAGGACAGTTCTTAACAGGCTCCTAGAAGCAGGTCTGAAGTCTCATGAAGCACGGAAGAAGCCCTTATTTAATGAAAAGCAGGGAAGAGCCAGGCTGGAGTTTGCTAAAAAATCTATATTTTAAACATAAGCATACCCACAAATTGAGAAATGAGTGAAACTAAATGTTTTTCTGTAGTCTCTTAATTTTTTCCAGCGCTGTATGTGGATAGAAGAGCATGTGGAATTATCCTTTGCTGTAAATCACTGGCCCGTTTAATCTGGCTCCTCAGCCTGAGCCAATCACTAACTGCCAGAAGTGATGTCTCCACTGGGATCCAAGGCTTGAATTCGCTGGTACAAGGAACAAGGAAGAAAAGAGAACAAATATTGATGTCATCTGCTCCAAGTTCAAACAGCAGGGGCTTTTTCTGCTTAATCAACTGAAGGGGCACTTCTTTGGAAACCAGTTTATCATCATTTAATAAAAAATAATGAAAAGTTCTGAAAATGTTTTAAGTTAAACCTTAAGAGGAGATGTCCAGGCATAGCTCGTGCATGTGAAAGCACTCAGTGTTAAAAGGATGAGTTCCTGTCCAGGCATAGCTCATGTATGCAAGAAAACTCGCTGTTAACAGAATTACTACTTGCCCAGGCATAGCTTGTGCATGCTAAAGCACTCGCTGTTAACAGGATGAGTTCCTGTCCAGGCATAGCTCGTGCATGCAAAAGCAAAAGCACTCACTGTTAACAGAATGAGTTCCTGTCCAGGAATAGCTTGTGCATGCAAGAAAACTCGCTGTTAACAGAATTACTACTTGCCCAGGCATAGCTTGTGCATGCTAAAGCACTCACTGTTAACAGGATGAGTTCCTGTCCAGGCATAGCTCGTACATGCAAACACAAAAGCACTCGCTGTTAACAGAATGAGTTCCTGCCCAGGCATAGCTTGTGCATGCAAAAGCATTCGCTGTTAACAGGATGAGTTCCTGTCCAGGCATAGCTCGTGCATGCAAAAGCAAAAGCACTCGCTGTTAACAGAATGAGTTCCTGTCCAGGAATAGCTTGTGCATGCAAGAACACTCACTGTTAACAGAATGACTTCCTGTCCAGGCATAGCTCATGCATGCAAAAGCACTCGCTGTTAACAGGATGAGTTCCTGGGGTTGGACACGCCAACATGTCTGAGATGATGCTCAGGCATAGCTCATGCATGCAAAAATATTCACTGTTAACATAATGAGTTCCTGTCCAGGCATAGCTTGTGCATGCAAAAACACTCACTTTAAACAGCTTCCCAGCTTTTTTGGAAATGTGGTTGTACACCCTTTTTCATTCATTGCTGATGCATCAAAACACAGCCTTTGATTGGATGCTCTCCTAAAGACTTCACAATACCAGGCAGTGCTTTTGATGGAAGACAACTGTTGATAGTGCAATGTAACATTACATTGTCTAAAGAAGCGTCAAGTAATCTAATGTGACAGTGCAGTGTACTGCAGTGTGTTTGTTAAGACCACGTCTGACAGAAACTCACTAAGGGTGACAAGGTAGCACAGGGTGTGTCACAGATGCCTCATGCTGCCACTTTGGGGGTTTTTGGATCCTGCCTGTGTTCCCTGTGTGGAATTTGCATGTTTTCTCCACATCATGATGCTTTCCTAGTTACTCTAGTTTCCTGGTGAAGTCTGCAGACATAAAGATAGCCAACTGATTTGCCCAATTTCCCTGTAACGTACATATGAGTGTGTCTTGCGATGGGCTGATAGCAGAGCATCTTAGGATCACATTGGACCTCGCCTCACGCACATAAAGCGCCGGGGCACCCCTCCTTCCTGAGGCACGCTGAGACATGCTGAAGCAACAAACCTGCTTGGGCACACCACATTACTCCCCCTCTATCAGCAGCACCTCAAACCCCAAGTAGGCAAGCCGCATCCACAGGGTCGCCCAGCAGCACGCCCGCATCCACAGGGTCGCCAAGCAGGACGTCCACATCCAGAGGGTCCCACAGGGTCACCAAGCAGGATGCCCACATCCAGAGGGTCCCCAAGCAGCACGCTCGCATCCAGAAGGTCCCCAAGCAGGACGCCCGCATCCACAGGGT
>JAODKN010000038.1:3906150-3916899 GCA_026774425.1 Petrocephalus zakoni
TAATCACTACCACCATACAAACCCCCCCACCCAACCCACCCCCCCCCCCCCCCCCCCACCCCCCCCCCCCCCCCCCCCCCCCCCCGGGGGGGGGGGGGGGGCGGGGCCCAGGGCTTTCAGCACACAAATACTAATTTAGCAATTTGCCAGCTTTAAAGTTAAAAAATAATGCCTCAGCCCCACATACTCTTAAGATGAATACTACACTTTTCTGCTGCATAAATAATCCTAATGATAGAAATAAAAATCACATGCATGTGCATTAAGCGGCATCATGAAAATGTCACACGATCTGGATCAAAAAATAATTAAAAAAAAATCTCTCCAGAACAGCACAAAACTGAATAAAACTACACAGGTAGCACTGCCAAGATTTTGCACCAGAATAATTCATAGCCATTTTGCAAAGTGTTGGCAATTGCCAACCAACTTCAGTAATGAAACTTCGGACTGGAGACACAAATCACTTTATTCATTTAATCAAAGATTCTACATTGGTCATGTCTGAAGGTACATAGAAATATCAAATTTAAAAAGTGGGCCAAGGATGATTTAACATAGTACCAGATGTAAGACTAAAAAGCAAAATCTGCTGTAGGAAGAAAAAAAAAAAAGATACAATAAATTGCATATCAGCAATTTCAGATGACTACACACTGCTAATGGGTAAACGTTACAGCAGGGTCCTGCTTTTACATACAGCATTAGTGAAATGTGTTGTTGCAATTATATCATAAAATCCACTTACTATCCTGTAGTATTAAAATGTGTCACTTTAGGAAGTATTGACTTCATCTTGGAAAAAAAGACATTTTCCCCACTGCTTATTATTTGGCTATAATTTCAGGTTATGAAATCAGTGTTTTTTGAATTACCCCAAAATAAATACAGGTTCCATGTATGGTATTCTTATTAATGATGAAAGCTGAGCCAATTTAATGGAATATCAAAATGAGTCTATACCATAATGGAAACTGCAGCCCCAAATCATTAACCCCCATTAACAGCAGTAAAAACTGCTACACATATTCAGGGCCAAAAAAAATAAACAAAAAAAAAAAAATCAAGATAGCAGAATGCCCAAGTGAGGAATGTTACAAGGAATAAATAAATAAAAATCACACTACTTGTAGAACTTTCACAAAATGCCCCTGATTGCCCTACACGGCACAGAGGAGGGTAGGGACACCATTGCTTTGAAAACTGCGGACAAGTGATTGTTTTCTCGCAAATACAGCAGATGGAAAAAGCATGATGAGAGCTACCCCTCTCCACACCTCTGATGAAAGGCCACTGGTTAGAGGCCTCAGAGAAAAGCTTGTCCTTTCTACTTGCACATAGCCACTAGCATCACTTAGACAAAAATAAAAATGAACCAAATTAATCCATGCACTAAATCAAAACAGTCCTTAGATTACAAGTAGACATGCTCCTGAATTCAAGCCATGCATTGTGTGCTCGAGTTGCGAAAATGAATGCATGGACTTGGTTTGTAAAGACTGTAGATGGAATTAAATTGCAGTACTCGTTGTTCCTGTATGGCAGTTGCATTTACCATATTCATATTCCACTCAATGGTATACATGCACTTTCCTAACTCTGGACAATAGGACATACACAAACACATTCAAATTGAACGTCTGAAGATATTCAGTTTGTTGGAATGACTTGCAAGGCCAATGCAAGGAAAAGGCCATGACCATCAGTTAATTCCTCTCTGCTCTGGAAACCAGGCAATATTTCATACGTGCCGAGAGAGAATCTCTCTGCCAGATCTAGATTGTCAGCAGAGTACAAGACATGTACTTCAAAGGACCTGCAAAGTTGCGTTTTCACAGTGCTAATAGACGTCAACTTTTACCTTCAGCAACTAATAAACACGTCATATGAAGTGCTGAAAACAAAAAAGCAGGCTTTTACATCAAAAACGCATAACAAATCCAACGTAGCTACCTAACCAACAGTATGCCATCCAGGACATAAATTCTCTTTTCTTGTGCTGTTTAGCCATTGTGCTGGTGCAGAGCGACCTAGCATCAGGCACCTGTGTCTTGCTTCAGACGCTGGCTGCGGGCCTTGTACACCTCGATGAGAAGGTCTTTCACGTACTGGATCTCCCGCTCCACAGACTCAGCCTTGTCCCGCAGCTCCCGATTCCGGACCTCCAGCCCACGCAACTCTTCTTCCAGGGAGTCCAGCTCCGCCCTCTTGCGCTGGCGATATCTGTGGAAGGTGGATTGACATTGTAGGTTATGGTTTCATTACCATTTCTACAATTACAGCCTTTGCCATCCAGTAACTTCCATAGCTTAGTCTATCACACTTAAGAGAATTAAGTGATTAAGCGCAGTGTTTAACATCCCTGGCCCCAGTGACCCATCATGTTCGCTTCTGTTGCGTGTTGACTGAGCCATTGCCTCTTGAATGAGTAGTTGGTTGAATGGCACCGAATAACAAATGTGAATGAGTTCACAGGAACGGCTATGTTTTTCATATCCATTATTTGGACGTTCAACAAGAAAGTATTAGCCAAGGAAAACAATGGCTCCCAAAATTACTGTTTATTTAATTGCATATTTTGAAGATAACAACTGCACATACATTCATGAAATCCAATTATAGTAATTTAGCCATTTGACTTATTCTTTTGATTACTCTAGTACTTACTGTAAGTTGAAGCCAGCTCTCAAGATTTAAAAGGTGTGATTCCCCAATCTACAGTTAAGAGTTAAGCCCAAAGAGATGAAAAAGCAAAATCTACATTGGGCCTTCAGTACCAGTTTAAAAACCTTGACGTTACCAAGTACCATAGCAGTACTCTGGCCCATCTTTAGTCTTGTGCATTATACATTACACATACTCATTCTCACCTATGAGCCGCCGTTTTGTTCTGGTCTCGTTTCTTCTGCTTACGCTCTCCTTGACCGGGGTCCACAGACGCGACTTCGATCTCCAGCTTGATTGTGCAGGGCTCCACCTTAAGGTCTGGAGATGACTTGTGGCTAGCCTGACCTGGCAAAGGCCCCTTCCCATCTCCCTTGGGCAAGCATTCTGGACTAGAGTCTCTAAGCAAATCAGAGAAGCCACTAGGGCGGCACCCTGTCTCCGTTGTCCCTGATCTCATGTGCCCTCCAGTCAGACTGATGAACCCATGATAAGGTTCCACAGAGCTGCTGGACTGAAGAAAACTCGGGCTCACCTCCACCCCTCTACTGAGAACCTCTGTACCACCACTACACCGGTCACCCGGTGAAGCCCCCAACTCTGCATCACCCTCACTGCCATTAGCCTCCCTCAATTCATGGCCCAGCTGGTCTTCCCTCTTGCAAGGTGTGTCCATTATTCCACTAAGACAATACCCCCCCGTCATCTTTTCTTCAGCACCAACATCAGCTGCGAAAAAGTAACAGTCCTCCTCTTTCAACTGTACAGAACACTCGCCAGTCTTTACTCTGCTCCCAACACAACATCCTTTTCCAACCCCCTTTTCTGCCTCCACACCTAAGTAGTTCACACCTTCCTCTGGGCTACCTGAGTGATTTTCTTTGGAATTCCATATATTATTTTCCAGTCCATCGGCCACCCTCACCCCATCCAAAACTCTCCTACGATTATTGCTGTTAGGACGAGTGCAATTGTAAGGGGCAGGTCTAGGTGTCTTGCATCGGCCAATAGGGCCTCCGCAAAAGCTCAGCAGGTCGAGTTCCCCAGTTGCCAGGGTAACAAGAAGTGGAGTAGATTCTGATTGGCTAGAATTGTACGAAGCATAGGGCAATGAGTAGTACGACTGGGTACCACTGTCTGGGGTTACATGTTCACATTTCTCTACTTTCTCCACTTTCTTTGGGGTCGCATCAGACAGGAAGTAATCCTCTAGTTGAGCAAGCTCTTCTTGCAATAAGGAGGTCATCACCTCCAAATCAGAGGGCACCTGGACATCATGCTGAGGTGGTGAGGGGGGGAGGGACTCCCTGGGAGAGGAGTGAGAGGTAGGGAGGTAAGTGGAGAAATCAACTTTTTCCGTCATCCAGTCTGTGAGACCATCACCTATATAGGGGAGGGGGAGAAAAAAAAATACATATACACAATATATCAAATAAATAAATAAATAAATAAATAAATAAATACACTGACAAAAAAATGACAATCAGCCTTCATCAAGCGAAAAGCAAATCGATAACATTTGACAAGGGCGTGTCCCTGTCCTTTCCCATAAACACAACCTGTATTCCATGCTAGCACCTAAACCAAAAGCTAGCTACCACCACATACCGAACGCTTAACTCAGTTTCTAAGAGCAACGTTACAGTAACAAGTCAGAAATACTACGTCAACTTGCGAAAGGTCTTTATATACTACATGCATTGCCAAAATATTTATTTTACGTTACTCACTGTGCAAGGAGAACGAACGTGCTGCAGTGCGGCTACCACCCTGAACGGGGGAAAATAGAAAAGCGTATAACGGCAACTTACCAATTAAGTGCTGGGTATCTTCTAACTCCTCCCCCCTCCTCTGCTGTGATTGGCTGTGGCTAGCCAGTAGGGGAGAGAGAGTGAGGGGGTCTACCGGGCAGTTGAGGGGAGTCTTCCAGAGAGGGACCAATGCCGCCATCATTTCCTCTGGTTTGATTTAGAGGATGTAACGTTGGCAATACGTAAGGATGCACGAGATGAGCCACAAAGGAAACAGTTGAGGGAGTATTGCAAGACCTACAGGGAATTGGGGGAAAAATTAAGATCTTGCTTAAAAATTGATTCCCTTGGTTAGTCCTTTGCCAAAGACACCAACCATGTGCACAACAATCCTAACCAGAATAGCAACACCTCTCCCATTTAAGAATCTCAGCACAGAACTAGTAGTTAACGACAGATGCAAGGACGCAGTTTGAAAAAGAACATTTTAAATTAATATAAAAAATATATACATAAAGAATTTATTTCCTCACAGATGCCAATATAAGCAGGCATTTTATTTCCATGTCTCAAAAGCATTTTATTTACACAAACCTGAAGCTGTTACATCAAATCATAGTGAAATCATACTTGTGCAAAATACAAGTTTATTTGACCACACTGCCAGAATTCAACTGGAAGTATCACCTGACACTAAACACAGCAATTTCATCAGTGCATTGCCAAAATTAAATTGTTCTGAGAAAGTCAGAGCATGAATATGAAATTTGCTTTAAACCATGCAAACCTTCACTTTTAAAACAAGTATAAAATTAGTATTACATTTTAAGGGAAATAACTGTCAAAAAACCAGAAGAAAAGGACACGCCACCACGAAATCTTACGTAGTATACTTGAAGTGATGACTAATACTAAATAGCCACTTTCACTAGTAAAACAGTTTTACCTCAGATCACAAAAAAACCAATTGACCTCTGACTGTCTATGCAGAAAATAATTCTTGGAAAATTAATGTGCAAGTTATAAATTGGTACCAAGAAAACATTCTTGCATTACTAAACTACATATGATACAATCATATTCTGTTATTACAATTTTAGGTCATGGTAAACGTCGTCTGAAAACAAAAACGAACAATTTCAACAAGGCAGAATATCCCATGCAAAGCAGCAACTTGCTGAGTGCCGTGCCGCCTTACGCGCAGAGGAAACTCATCTGTATGGTTCAACACTCCATCTGCTGCACCGGAGCAACTCCTGTCCATGATACACGCGCTCGCGACACCAGCAAACTGCCCCGGCGCCTTTCCCGCGGTTATACCGAGACACCGGCAAACTGCCCCGGCGCCTTTCCCGCGGTTATACCGAGACACCGAACTGACTGGCAGATGACAGGGCAGCCATACAACTGCGACTAGAGCACACACGAATGCACACATGGACATGCACACACACACACACATATACACACATGCACACACACACGGACATACACATATGCACACGCACACACACACACACATATACACATGCACACACACACATATACACATGCACACACACACACACACACACACACACACATGCACACATACACACATGGACATACACATATGCACACGCACACATGGACACGCACACACACATATACACATGCACACATGGACACGCACACACACACATACACACATGCACACACATGGACATACACATATGCACACGCACACATGGACACGCACACACACATATACACATGCACACACACACATGCACACATACACACATGGACATACACATATGCACACACACATATACACATGCGCACACACACACATGCACACGCGGCTACTAAGCCACCGCGATGCCTGTTCACACAGCGGCGAGCAGCACGTCCGCTGACCCGGTTACACGCAGCTTTATATGGAGCTCAGGTGACAGAATCGGGACGCGGTGCCCAGGAGCGTCTCCCCCCTGCTAGGAGGCTGGGAGGACACCGCCGACAGCAGCAGCCGCTCCAGCCAGACGCCCGAAAGGCAGCCAGACGGTGACAAAGTTGGGAAGTTAGCGGGCGGCAGCAAAGTTTGGCAGCAGCGCCATTAACCTGCGTAACACACGAACCGTGGTACCGACCAGGAGCACAGGACGGGACGGGCACACGCGGGACGGGACAGGACGGGCACGGCCACTGACACCCGCCAAGTCACCCGGGGCCAAAGGCTGGCGAAGCCGAATCACCCGCCGCGGAACCCGACCAGAAAGCGAGCGGGAAACTCCAGAAAGAGCGAGTAGAAGTGCCAGAAACTTACTCCATGTCGGCGTCCGCTGTGGCTTCCGAGCCGCGGGGCTCCGCCAAGGCAAAGTCCGGTAAGGAGAGGAGAAGCGTCCGCCTCAGAGAGCCATGCCGCGTCCTCGGCCGCCGGGGTCTCATGCGCTCCTCCGCCGCCGTAATGCCGACACGCGGGCTGTCAGCTCCGTTTTAAAACTGCGCCCGGACTCGCAGCCAAAGTCCTGCCGCGACCCGCTCACACGGAACCGAGATCCCTCCGCCGCCCCCCTCCCGCCGGACGGCGCGTCACGCCGGGGAGACGCTGCTGGGGCTGCTGGGGATGCGTCCCGCGTCACTCACACGCCGGCCCGTAAATGTCAGTCGCTTTTTACATAAATTACGTTTTATCATAGGCGACACTCCAAGTGCTGCTACTCGGCGCGGACGTGTATAGGACGTGTATAGGACGTACACGGTATGAGCCGTGCGACGACTTTAGTGTCGGACTTTGTTGCGAGTAAGCGTAGGAGTCGTTTGTCGGACCGGGTTGGGGGCGTTTCTGATACCCAGCGCTCGTAAACAAACCAAAACATACTGCATTTTCATTGTTTACAAAGGACTATTTAATCATTACTGGTGAGGAAGGACACAGTTACTAATATGTGTCGTGTAAAAGCCATATTGCAACCTTGTTGCATCAGCTCTGCAGAATGGACAGCAGATTCGTTAGACGTGGGAAGGAAATCGCATTTCATTGGCTGCAAAGAACTTCTCTTATTGGTTGGCTGTAGGAAAACCCACGCCCCGTTTTAACCACATGCTCGATGTAAATATCCCGAGAAAGGGAAAGCATGTCAAATGCATGTTTTAAGCAACAGTAAATGCAAGCAAATGCACAAATTGAAATAAATTCCATGACACTATCCAATGAATCATTGCTGAATTTGAATTCAATTTAATAATAATTCAATTAGTTATTAAAACACAAATCTATCCTGATTCTTGAGAAAGAACATGGCACCCACTATAACAGTTGTAAGGTATTTTATGACGTAAGAGAAATTCGCATTTTATGCAGATCTGTGACTGAGAATGAAGCATACCTTTCGAAAAATAGTGACAAGAAGAAAGTGTATTCATATTACAAAACGGCCATTCACATTCTTGACATAATCGATGGGGTATTAGGCTTAGTTATGATTCGACAATCATTAAAGCGCTTTTAAATTGTAAGCAAGGATTATCCATAGGTCCAAGTAGGAACTTAGGAATTCTCTTATTGCCACGGTAACACCTCTGCCTGTCTGGAGTTGCTATGCAAAGAGTCTTGCATTTTTTTGGCTGCAAAACCAAAACCTGATTGAAGCAGCTATGTCTTCCTGTTGCTATAGTAATAGCGAACACTGCCCCCTATTTTAGACATGTTTTCCGGTTGCTGTTGCCATGGGTTTGCAAAGCCTTTGGGTACCTCCGTTTCGCCCTCTCTTCAGATTTGACATTTATACAGTGAACACAATAAATGTAAGAATAAATGCTTGAAAATATAGCATACACACAGTCACTTTCTTGTGACTGGCGAAAGTCATCCTAAACTGTGCTGATTATGATTACTTTTTTACATATATAGTAACTGTACTCACCACTAATAGTTAAAGTTAAACCGAGCTGCATCAATAAAATAAATGCATTTAAAACAACAGTACACAATTTCATCCAACGTGTTATGTTTTTGATCTGGGTGGTACGATTCGAAGAACTTTCTAAATATGCATCGTACTTATAAAAAAAACTCGGGGAGGGAAATATAACGTATTGCGAGTATTTTAATTTGGGGTTTCTCTTTTTTTCAGTCGGAAACTGGGGTAAGAAACTTCAGTGAAAGTGAAAGGCTCGCAGCTGACGCAATCTTCCGGACACAGAGGTGGAGAAGCTGATAGTTCGACTGCTTTCGGGGAGAGAGCAGACTTCTCAGGGCGCTTTAATTGGTCCGGCGGGACTTGTTTCAGAATCTTTCGAGTCGTTATTTCGTGTACTTAAGTTTTATGTGTAAAACACCAGCAGTCTGGTTAAAACATGTGCTTAAACGAGATTTTATGGATACTAAATGTAGAGAATGGCCAACAGGCTAAACGTGTACGCTGCGGACAATCGTAGTCGTTGCTTTTGGGTGTATCTGTCCACAGCGAAATAGGTGAAATAAATGTTTATGCAGAATACATGACATGTTAGCAGCATTGCATCAGGGTGTCATCATTAGCTCGGGGGAGGGGCGGCTAATATCATCCCTATACGTGTTGGAAGTGGCAGGAGCAGTTCGCGGGGCGCATCCTGAATCCAGAGCAGGCGCTGCTCTGTTACATGCACGCGGGACGCGCACTTTCATCCATAACGACAATCGGGGCATTAATTAAGTGTACGAGCAAATAACAATAGCGCGTGGGAGGCACTTAATCAGTAATTAAGGGTAAATATTGGACTGTGTTTGGTACTTAAAACACTGTGACGACTCCGTTGTGAATGGCGGGGGAGGGGGGGGGGGGGTACTATTCTAGCATTTATTGCATACCGTCTCACCGTAGGCTGGTCTATAACTATCTTCATTCAGAAAATCACATTTGTAATGTGTCGTGGGATTCCTTAAAATTGCTCCCAGTGTCGATGGCAAGTTTTCGATGACATGGAAGACCTCTGTCCTGTGGCAAGCCTGAAAGTGATGACTGATAGTAGTTACGCAAAATTGTTGAATTGCAGTGACATATACGCGGATCTGGGGTGTAGTGGCCAGCCTAAACTGAAACCTGGCCACTCCATTGGCCACCCTGCCATATTTGCTATCACTTATTTCCCGGATGCCTTATATTCATATTTAGATTGACGTGCCACCCCAGAATGACCTCTGGTCCCACCCTGGCCACACCAATACAAATGTTCTGGTTCAAGGCCTGGTAATGATAACGCGAAATGGCTCTACAGTGCCCTTTAACCTAAACAGATTTAATCAATACTCAGTTTTTAAATTGATATAAACATTCGAAAAACAATTTTATCGTGACATTTATTTTAGCCAATATCATTTATTAATTTTTAATTTACAGGTGTTGACTGTTTAAAAAAAATAGGAAATAGCAACTACTAAGGTTGCAGCATTACACTGGTGTCACGGTATACCGCGGTATGAAAATTGACGGTTATCGTATGGTGTATATTTGCTTATTATCGTGGTATCAACTCAGTTTAGCTCATTTTTGGGAGGGGGGAGTGTCATGGCCTGCAAATACCCCCCGCCCCTCCCCAAATGAGCTAAATTTAAAGAATAAGAAAAGGTGAAACTTAACTGTAAAAAAGTAGCATACCCTGATATAATCACATCACATGAATGAACACAGTGTTGACTGAATTAGCTGTTGCTACTGTTTTGGTAATATTCTGGAAGAGAGATGCACTCCCTGAAAGAAAACCTCAAGTGTTGGTGAGGAAAGTGACAGCGCAGCAGCCATGAAGTCCTTTAAAAAGAGTTGATGTTGTGGATAAACAAGATAAAAAGATGTCACTGGCATGGTGATATTCTTTGCAGTTTAAAGTCCAGCATGCAACAGGCTGGATCTGTTTGCTATAAACTCTGCCAAAAAGTTGTGTCAGCTAAAACTGGGATACTGAGAACTTATTTCATAATGTCAGTGCTAACAATCACAAGCACCAGCTGTTAGGGTCTCCACTTTCAGTCTAAAGAAAATACAGGATGAAACATGTTAGTTGCCCATGTCCCATGTTAGTTGGCAAGGGGACACATTATTTTATTTTTCAGTAACACTACTTAAGGGGATATAAATAATGTAGCAGTACAATCTCACTTAATGTGCTACTTAACCAGACACTAGGGCTATACAATATCACACCCACATCCATTTTGGACATTTTATATACACTCACCGGCCACTTTATTAGGCATGCCTGTCCAACTGCTCGTTAACGCAAATTACTGATCAGTAAATTACATGGTGGCAACTCAATGCATTTAGGCATGTTGACATGGTCAAGACGAACTGCTGCAGTTCAAACCGAGCTTCAG
>JAODKN010000038.1:3979212-3991480 GCA_026774425.1 Petrocephalus zakoni
CCCCCCCCCCCCCCCCCCCCCCCCCCCCCCCCCCCCCCCCCCCGCCCGCCCCCCCCCCCCCCCCCCCCCCCCCCCCCAATTGGCTTATATATTAAATCTTCTACCCTGCTGGCACTGAGCACAGTACTGTTTGATTAGGAACTGGTAATAAATAGACATTTTATCTTATTGTTCAGGCTAGCAGACTATTAAAGCATTGTTCGTGAACCTAACCTTCACTTTCACAGAGATCTTCCACCCCTAACCTTAGTAACCGTGACAGGGTGGCTCTACGTGTCGTTCAAAGGGATGATGTGGCTGTTGTTGGTGTCATGTGCCCCCTACAGGGTAGACTTGGTAGTGCACTCCCTGAAGGACCTGCCCACCGTGCTGCCGCGGGGATTCACCATAGGAGCTGTGCTGGAGTGAGTGCTCAGGCAAAGCAGCCGCTGGGCTGAGCCACAGAGCGGCTTCTGCCCCCTTATAAAACCTCCAGACAGCCACCTGCCTCCACACACCACCAGCACTTTGCATGGTCTTACACTAGCTTAACTGAAAGAGGGCCTCTGCTGTATCTAAGGCAGACCAGGGAATGCTGCTTTCTATGCCTTGTTTAATCTTCTTGAATGATTGGATGAATGTGTGTGACCGGACAGCCTCAATATAAATTAAGAGATTAGAATCACGCTGTTTATTTATTATACACATGACAATAACTGCGAGGCCTGAAGACATCATTGCATGCTACAGCCTTTTTTTGTGGTCATCGCCCCTTTTTCTGTAGGAGAGAAATGCCTTATGATGCGGTAGTGTTGCATCCGAAAAACGCAGGGAAGTCCCTCGACACTCTGCCAGACAGGAGGTTTGTGAACTCGCTTCTGGAGGATAAATGGGGGTCTGTTGTCCATCTGAAAATGAGACATCTGGACTCTCCAGTGAAGCAGTGGGCCTCCACACTACCAGCACCAAATCGTGCCTTGAACCTGGACCTTGTCATTAATTGGCTGGGGCAGTAGGGCTGGCTGCCTTTGCTCCCCTAAGGCGTAATGGTGTATCATAATGATATGTCATTCAGCATTAATGATGCCTTCCCCAATGTGCAAGCTACCCAAGCCATTGATGTTAACGCACCTTCAAACCATCAGGGATGCTGACTTTTGAACGGTCTGCTGATAATAAGCTGGATGGTTCCTCTCCTCTTTAGCCTGGAGGACGCAGCATTCATGATTTACAATAAGAATTTAGAAATCTTGATTAGTCAGACCACACGACAGGTTTCCACTTTTCCTCAGTCCATCTTAAATGAGCTTAGACCCAGAGACATTAACAGCATTTCTGGACCATATTTAGATATGATTTGTTTCTTTGCATGGTAGAGTTTCATGCTGCATTTGTTCACAGACGGTGGTTTTTGGAAATGTTCTTCAGTAGATAACTGTGGCATTTTTACAGCATAATTGGGACCAGTTCACTTCGCCGAGCAGCTCAGCTGAAGAAAAGGTTCCCCCAGCTGGAGTTCAAAGACATTGTATCCTTTTCCATGCTGCTTTCAGTGGTCTGTTCCTCACCCCAGTTGAAGGTTAAAACTTCAACTTCACGCCGTCCAAGTGCCAGGCACGTTTAACATTGTTCTGAAATGATCCTGATTTGGCTCTGCTTGGTCCCTATTTATTTATCAAGCCACTAGTTTCTCAGAGTACAAATGAGGCCAGTTAATGCCTTCAGTAGGTTTTTATGTATCCATTCAGTATCAGAGTTGCTTCTAATCACTCTGAGTGCATGGGAAGGAGCTGTAAGGAATAAAAAAATCCATTCCATGAATGTCATCATTATTCCTGATCAGAGTCTCAGCGGGGCAACCTCAACACTCGTCTGAAGAAGCTGGACGAGGCAGATGACTTTTCTGCCATCATCCTGGCTGCAGCTGGACTCAGTCGCATGGGCTGGGACAATCGGATTGGCCAGGTGCTTCCACACGTTCTCAGCCCAGTCACTTGTTACATGTGTTGTGCAGGTAGATTATCACAAAGTTCTCAAAACATAAAAAGAAATCTTCTCAAACAAAGAATCTTTGCTGTCATCCTGTAGATTCTAGACCCTAAGGACTGCATGTACGCCGTTGGACAGGTGAGCACGTTATATGCTTTACTGATTGGACATTGGAACTCCTGGCTCTGTGTATTATGGGTATTCTGATCTGCAACTTGGGCCACAGGGTGCACTGGCAGTGGAGGTGAGAGCGAGAGACAAGGACATCCTGGAGATGGTTTCTGTGCTGCATCACTCTGAGACTGTGCTGCGCTGCATAGCCGAGAGGGCTTTCCTCCGACACCTGGCAAGTCTTCCCGTGCCTTCTAGTGCCTAAGATGCCCACCAGGGGCCGTCAGATGGCTGAGTTCACCAAGCATGTGAGGTCAGTGTAATTCAGCAAGGCCAGCAGACTGTAGGTGGGTGATGTGTGATCTGGCAGAGATGTATGGGACACGGAGTCTGTAGATTCCACCCACAGTCGCCTGCTGCCACACTGTTTTTAGGCTCTATGCTGGGGTGGATTAATACATGGGCTGGCTTAGGCTAAGGCCTACAGCCCTGGAAGACATTGGGGCCCCTTCCTCTGGAAAAATTAATAGTTAGTTAAATCAGCAAAGCCTGAGAGTCCCTTCTGATGTCAGCCTAGGAAGTAAAATGAAGTTACATGCTCTCACTCTTAGCTTCACTCTCCCGGTCTCAGGAAGGGGGCTGCAGCGTGCCGGTGGCCGTCCACACAGAAGTGACGGACTCACAGGTACATAGAGCCTTACTTATACTGTATTACTATGTTACACTGCTTGACTGTTTGTGCGTGACACAAAGATCTAGTGTTCTATTACCAGTTGTAGTGTTTTTGCAGCCCTAAGTCATACTGTGGATAGAGGATCTCTCTCCATCAGTGCCTTGTGTATGCAGGTGTGTTTTATGGTTTCAGCTGTACCTGACTGGTGCAGTCTATAGCCTGGATGGTTCGGAAAGTTTGAAGGAGACCATGCAGACCAGCATCATCCCAGGCGAACAGGTCAGTCTGAGGGGTGGGATGGGGCGGGATTTAAGAAATGGTTGGTCTGTGTTAAAATAACAAATCTGGCTAAAGTAACTTGTAACACTTGTACAATAACAAATAAAGATTGTGATTCTGAGTGGACTGAGGTCTGTACTGCTCCATGTCAGATGGAGAAAGGTGTGGACAGTGAAGGCCAGCGCGTGGGAGTGACAGCCAGCAACCTTCCTGGATCCCCCCAGGATGCTGCGGAGAGACTAGGTGTCGATCTGGCCCAGCTTCTGCTGAATAAGGGTGCCAAGGAGATCCTGACGGTGGCAAGACAACTCAACGAAGCCCGCTGATCCCCTCAGCCCATTCCAAAGAGACGCCAGAGTCCAGATGGAAGCAGTCCTTTGAGGGCCATCTATGAGATTTTTAACCTCACAACATCTTCTACTAATTGTAAAATCATAATAGTCCTTCAAACAATTCACATTATATTTTTATTAATTACATGGAATAAATGGGCAACATATTTAAATGGCTCATGACTAAGAAATGCAAATCCAGCCAATAAACTAATACCCATCAGACTGCCGTCCACTAGCTGACACCTGCCCAGCTCTTATTAACAGACTTCTCACTCTGCATCCATCATATCAGTATGCAGCTCACTGTGTCTGGGCTGCTGATTATGCCGGTAGCCCTTCACCTGCACACCCACCATATAGCTGTGTCTTTCTGGATGAAAAACCTAAATATCAGTATGGTTTATTTTCATGTAAAAGAATTAGGAATCAAAAGTAAATGTCCACATGTGAAATTTTTTCCCAAAGAGGTGCACTTTCTATGGCAAATTAAGACTCCACCTTAATAAATTTATGAAACGCTGTCTGTTTTGGAAAAACCCATTATAATCCTGAGCTGTTCAGCACCACTGGAATGCTTACTTTCTATGTTACAAATTCTCCCTAAATAGCGCGTATACATCCTACTGTGTGTGTGTCTCTCTCTCGCCTTATATACACATATATATATATATAGTGAATAAATAAATGAAACATCAGATATGTAAATTTCAGGTCCAGAAAGTAAAAATCCAGACCAGGATTTTGCTTCAGCGATCCTGTTGTAATGTACACCTCTGATTATATATCCATACACATACATCTTTTTATATATATGCATTTCCCAAAGGCCAACTTGCTGCTACTGCAAACAGACACCAGGCAAAAAGACTTCACACTGAATTAAATGTGCATTGGATTGCATCATCTGTGTTATATTTAGATGACAAATGTGCTTAATGTGGGTTTGTAAAGGCTCAGTGGCTTTGATTATATGTACTTATGTGCCTTATGGGGAATGGCAAATAAAAGCAACTAGTACATCTGGAAAGACACTGATTTGTAAGGCCTGCTTTCAGAAAAATGCATGCATTTGATAAAAAAAACACCTGATCAATACTAAAATAATTTGCCATCTCAAGAAAAACCTGGGTGGACTTGTGAAAGTGTGGACGGATCCTGTTCTTCTGAATGAAAAACGGTGTAATTAAGTTAAAGCTGGTATCTGTCATATTAATAGCCAAGATTTCTACAGTAAAATAAGTATTGTGATATTTTATTTGCAGTAAGGTCCATCCGATTGGTTGGTCTCAAAAAGAAACCATACAAGCGGCACTAACCCCTAAAATCCATCTAATCCTGGGCGGTAAATTGAGTAATTAGTATTGCTGGGATTTCTGGGAAGCTGCCTTCACAGACTTTCTGCTGCTGGGAAGAGCCTGGCCGATCTTCCGGAGTAAAAGGCTTGGATGTGGTGCAGCATGCTGCCCGGCCGTCTGTTGGGCTTCTCATCATTGCATACAGTCGGCTGCAGGTAGCAGGAGGTGGTGCCGGTTGGCTTGTCATCGCGGCCAGCTGCAGGTTCTACGTGGTGAGGTACTGGGCCCAGACAACTAGTTGGAGCCTTTTCCAAACTAGCTCTTTTGGCAGGGTTATTCAAATTATAGTCATCAAGGGCTGGGCGTTGATGATTTTCCAACCTACCTTTACCTGTGAATCTGGTGTGAAGCCTGTCTGGCCAATCGGAATCAGTAATTATTAAACTACCTGGGAGAGCTGAAAGCAAGGTCAGGATTTGGAATCGAGGGCCAGATGTGAAGAGCCATGTCCTACGGTCTTGCCCTACCTACTTCTACAGAGTGAAAGTGGGCTATAGAGCCCTCCAGCACCGAGTCAGTATCGATGCTGATCAAGGACCATCCCAAACCAATCAGGGCAGAGTGAAAGCGGGCTATAGAGCCCTCCAGCACCAAGTCAGTATTGATGCTGATCAAGGGCCATCCCAAACCAATCAGGGCAGAGTGAAAGCGGGCTATAGAGCCCTCCAGCACCAAGTCAGTATCGATGCTGATCAAGGACCATCCCAAACCAATTAGGGAAGAGTGAAAGCGCGCTATAGAGCCCTCCAACATCGAGTCAGTATCAATGCTGATCAAGGGCCATCCGAAAGCGATTAGGGCAGAGTGAAAGCAGGCTATAGAGCCCTCCAGCACTGAGTCGGTATCGATGCTGATCAAGGACCATCCCAAACCAATCAGAGTAGAGTGAATGCAAACTATAGAGCCCTCCAACACCGAGTCGGTATCGATGCTGATCAAGGGCCATCCCAAACCGATTACGACAGAGTGAAAGTGGGCTATAGAGCCCTCCAGCATTCTTCTCTTGAGCACAAGAACTTGCACAGTGGGGACAAAAGTGTGCACAGTCTGGGAATGTTAAGCGCATTGTGAGCCCAGACAGCTGGGAAGTGGGGACAGGGAATAATCCTGCACAGGCACGCGACAAGGCAACCAGGCCAAGTGTGAACAGACAAAAGTACTACCCCCTTATTAATACTGAGCTTGAATGAGCTGTCCTCTTTAAGTAATTGTAAAGAAGGTTATTTGATAAATAGGTTTAGTTCACCCCTCCCAAAGATGTACCCACATCTTTTAAAACTGTAGTCTGTACTCTTGTCAGGGTGGTAACTGAAACATTTCATTGGCTAAGCATGGAAGCAGGCTGCTAGCTAACTATTTTAGCAATCTTATCATATTCAGATTGTGTTGAACTAAATGGGGCGCTCAGAAACAGCCAGAGATTTAATCTGTTTTCCATATTACTCCAATTCTCTTTTTGTGTAAGAAATTAGCCCTGAAGATTCCAAACACAAACATTTGTTGTAGTGAATGAGAAAAGCACCAATCATGGAACAATCAACTGGAAGTTTTTTTAACAAGGAATTTGCTTAAAATGAAAACACTTTATATCTGCACAGCACGTTATACAGTTTCTGATTTTGTGTAATTTAAAAAATAAACAATCATAAATAACTTTCTTTCACAAAAGATATACATTTTACACAAGTCCCCCCAAAGGAATAAACATTGTTTTCATAATAAAGAAGACCTGTTACTTCAGTTTAGCTTACCCACAACTTAATACATAACACTCTGTAGCTATAATTGCAGGTGCTGCCGTACATACATGTGTATGTACATGCTCTGACAACCCATGTTCGCTGCCTTCCTTCTCAAATGTCTGGATGGTGCCTGGGGTGGGCACCATCTGAGCTGGAGTCCTGGTTTTTGAATTATTCTCTCTTAATAATGTTGTAATGCCACGGCACACCTATGTAAGGCGCCTTGGGGCGACACTGTTGTGAAAGGCGCTATATAAAAATAAATAAAATTGAATAAAGACTTTGCCCAGCAGAATGAATAAATATGTATCTTATATCCAGCACTTTCAAATCAACACTGTCAAAAACAAAAGCAGAAGCTCACAGGCAATATAACATTCAACTTACATAGATGCAAAAATATTTATTTCTTAGGCAGAATGTCTCTGCCCCATGTTAACCTTGCTGTCATATAGTTTTGATCTAGTCATGTGTAAAACCCCTTATTGAGCAGAAATCGTACTGGTTCTTCTCTAGGTAGCCTTTAGATTACACCCTGGTATTGGTAAGCTGAGGTCACATTAACTGTTTCCCATCATTGACAATAAGGCCAGATTAGAACACCAAAGGTGATCCAATGTTGCATTACGTAATTCACACCCCTGTCTACAGGGTGGCAAATCTGCATATTAATTAGCTATTTTCTAGTCTTGTCTTTGATCTCATGTGCATGACCTCATTGTTTTATACAGATAAACTTGCTGACTGGTTGACCACAATTTGGAAGTTATGCTGAAGTGCTGGGAAAAGTGATTGAAGCAAAAATGGAGAGATAGAATCATTATTATACCTATACTGCTAAAATGCATCTCCATACTTACTATAAACATATCACGGGTCGTATAAATAAAAGACTGTTCTTATTGCAATCGATCCCCCAATAACTAACAAATTGTTTTGGCATGGTTGTGTAGTTTCATATGAAACTACGCATGAAGCTTACCCCATGAGCTTTCCGCGTCTCTCACGCTTATTTAGCATAAAGATCACACTTCCCATTTCCCATGGCTTGGGAAAGCAGGTGCAAATGTTCCCGCTCGAGATCCTCCTCGGATCAGAGGGACTAGGTCCCTGAACTTCAAAGGTATGGGGCAAGCTATGTGTATGTCAAGCTGTCACTGCGGAAAGAAATCGTCCATTTGTTTCATGTAGTGTTGCCATAAAAAGTCACTGTTCACCTTTTCTCTGCATGTCCTCATTAATGCATAATCTATAAGCTTGTTCTGTATATTAACAAATTATAAAAAATAAATGAATGAAAATGAAATTATATTAAATATTTGTTACTATCATTAAAAATGAAAATTTAAATAACGGGCAATAATTAATTATGAGCGAATTTTTTACGACCCTATCCACCGGAAAGTGTAATGTAACCTCTGCTGGTAAGAGATATGGCCTCAGAACTGAAACACGCTAACAGTTACCTTCTGCTGAGTCTGAACGGAGATTATTCCACAGCTGCTTGAGGTGAGAATCTCAGGCCCATGACCTGCACTCCTGCACCTCCAAGAGGCCGTCTTCAGCTCGCCCCCCCGCCCGGGCTGGACTTCCCTCCGGATCTGGAGCGGAGGGAGAGCCGCTTGATAAGGCGCCGAGAGAAGCTTCCGGAGCGCCGGCGTGGCGAGCAGCCGCTGCTGGAGTCGGCAACATCCTCGTGGGAACGACTGAGGCTGGGCTCCTTCTGCCGGGACCTCTTCCGGAGCAGAAGTCTGGTGCTGCTGCGGAGGAACCCCCCTGCAGTGATCACACAAATCATGAGGCACGGAGGAATACTATTAGCCCTGAAATGACTCTGCGTGACTCATCAAAGTGTCACGACTGCAGGGCACCTTTATGGTCCTTCAGGCTGTGTGTCTCCAGTGTCCCCGTGGAGCCCATCTCCCATCCCGGCTCGTGCACAAAAGGTCGCTCGCTATTCTGGGAATGTGCAGCCTCCCTCATCATCCCCGGCTCACGTCCTGTGTCCACTGCTGCAAGACTTCCGGCCAGTGAGGGGGAACCATCCTCATCAACCAGAGTCTGACAGACAGCAGGGCCTGAGTTACCTATTTCCATTAGCTTTTCCATTAGTTTGGGCAGGGGATGGTATACAATCCCCCCCCACCTCTAACCATTTTTTAATCCTCTGAAGTCGCCTTCATAGGACTCCATTCACCTTTACTGCGCAACCATTTTTCAGACAAAATTGTTTACAACAAACGTGTTCCCTTTAAAAGGACGTTTAATCTACTTACAGAAGTTCCCACAAGAAAGAGCCCTGACCTTCAGTGTGACCCTTTTTGGAGGGGTCCCCTTCGCTGCTTTATCAGAAAGGTCCAGCAGCTGCTGCACAGCAGCCCCAGCCTCAGGGCCCTGCCTGTCTGAGACCTTATCCACTGCAGACACACACGGAAAAACAGGTGCATCTGTCCCAGGACTGGCTGCTACATTACATTAAGCTGACACCCTTATCCAGAGTGACTTACAGTACATTACAGGGATTACAATCTCCCTGGAGCAATTTGGGATTAAGGGTCTTGCTCAGGGACCCACTGGTGGCAGGTGGGAATTGAACTGGTGACCTCTTGGTCCATAACCCAGGCCTCATACCACTAGGCCACCACCATCCCCTGCTAAATCAGAGAGCAGAGTAATATATATGATATCTAAGTATAATATATATAAAATAGGTATTAAATGGATGGATGGTTCATTTGTGCTATTCAGTTATTGATGGAGACGGTGTAAAAAGATCATTATTATATGATGTGATCAATATGTGTATCCTGTTACGGTCTCAATGTGGATGGAGAAGCAGGTGTGACTTACAAGTTATGATAGGACTGAGCTCCTCAGGGCAACCCACTGAATTCCCTGCAGGCTGTTTCTCCACCACATCTGTCTTTAAGGAGGGGTGAGCCTCTGTTGAGATAGTGGGAGGTATGTAATGGAGCCAGATCTCACAGGGTGATCAGATTGGGCAGTGGCAACAAGGCATCATGATGTGTTTCTGCAGGATCTAACCTAGACCGCAGTCTTCATGTGGTCGTGCCTTTTCCTTCACTCTGCTGTCTGGTAATGTGGCCCTACCTGGCATACTGGTAAGGACAGGCAAGCTGGGATTCAGGTCTCCATGGTGGCTGTCTTCCTCCTGGGACTGTCAAGACGGAGCGTATAGGAATGAAGCATGTTGTTTGCACCCGATGCTAATAGCCGAAGAGAATATTAAGCCAGTGGGCATTTGTGAAACTCACCCAGAGTTCTGGATCACTGGTTTTGAGGCGGAGAATCACAGCAGGCTGGCTGTTGATAATAGTGTTCTTCACTAGCTCACCCACTATGTTTAAGTCAACCTCTCCGTCCACCTGCCAGGCAAGACATCCCACACACAGCTGGTGAAGCAGGTGACTTCCTTTTGGATAAAAGCCTGACTGCTAATTGAGTCTCCTTGGGTCACTTCAGAGTACAGAGTCTAGAATTGCTAGTACAAGTAGGAGATTAAAAGACAGTAGAAAATAGACCAGTGCTTTATAGAGTGACCCTCAAAGAATCACACCCTCACCTCCTGCTGGACTCTGCATGGCAACACTGTCAGGTACATCAAGGGCGGCTGGGAAAAAGCCCATGATGCAAGGAGACCTTCTTTATCCATGTCCTCCAGGCACACTACCATCTGCAGAAGAAAGAAAATCTAATAAAATTCATATATATCCGGAAACATCAGTCCATAGTTTTGACACTCCAACCTTTAGAAAGGTTTATTTGTACTTTTTCCTACATTTTAGAATACATGATAGAACATATGTTCAGAATATATTATAAGAACATCAAAACAGCTCTGTGCGGTGCGACTCAGAAGGCTGCCGGTTCAAATCCTCTGCCCAGCAGAGTGATGGCACTATTGGGCCTATCTGCAAAGCCCTTAACCCCAGTTGCTCCAGGAAGTGTCTGACCCCACTGTCTCCTCTATGCCAGTTTCATGCGGTGGCCTCCGGGGATGCTTTTCCAGCTGGCCTTATGGAGGTTCCACATATGTGCTGAGCTCTAATTGGCTGCTTTTCCTTCACTCTGTGGTCAAACCCATCCGAAACCAGCTATACTGTACCGAGGTTAGGAGTGTCTAAGTTTTGTCTGCCAATATATATATACACACACATATATATATTGTTTATTAATCAATTGTTGAATTGTGGATTCACTATACCTAATATACAGCAGAGACTGAATATTATTAAATATCTTTCTACTTCTGTCTATATCATAAAAATCAGTATCACCTGTGCCTGTACTGGTGCTATGGTAACCTGGTATGTATCGACAGATACTGCTGCAGGTGATTGCTGGGTGACAGTCACGGGAAATGTTACCGTTTCCACTGTACAGTTGCAGTGCAACACCTGTTGTGAAGATGGAAATGGACAGAAAGTCAGGATAGGGGTGTTAAAAAGGGAAGTGTGTCATCATAAGGATCATGTCAGCTATGGCTACAGGTTTTTATATGAATGAGAAACCGGACCGTCATATCCACACTTACCATGCTGTGTGCTGATTGGTCAGCGTATGTTATGCCGTCAATCCTAGCGCATGCTGGCAATGGTAGGTTCTGTCCAAAGTTTATTTGTATTGAACTCTAAAAACAAAACATGTTTGCTATTATTCTTAGTATGGTCATATTTGAAATGTTTAACTGCACGAGAAGACTTTTTTCCAAAATACTGTGTTTGAGGATAAACAGCACACTTTTGTACTTAATATGCACCTCCTTTTGCTTTGCTGTCTGCCATTTCTCACTTAGCCACATTTCACCGAACTCTCTTCAACTGGTACGGAGACGCAGGTGCAGCAGAATGAAGCATGAAAACATGCCGCCTGTAGCAGACTAATTCTTACAGTACAATACAATAATTTGAACAGTCAGGCTTACGTACGTTTTAGCCTACTGTTTGAGCATACAGCCATTTCGGTGCTTATAGAGTACTCACCCTGAGGGTGCAAGCTTGCTTATTGAGTGCTTGAACCCAAGCCTGGCGACAGTTTTCCCTCATGGGCTCGAATGAGAGTAACGACGACAATAAGCCTTTTAGCCCGTTGTCGGCGTCTCCTTCCTGGCGTCCGAAACTCAGCTTCAGCAAAGAGTGCCACACGGCTGGCGGGAAAATCCTGGCTTTTGAATCTACAGAAAGTGGCCAAGCCATCTTCCGAAGAACCCGTTTGCCGAAACTGTGCTGCACAGCCCAACCAGCGACGGTCAGCAGGGAGCAGACGAAGAGGATCAGAAAAAGCATGTAACCGACATACTCAAGCACCGCCACGGCCATGTCGGTGGAAGATATACCGGAAAATATCAGATTTTTTATTTACACCACAAAATATGTAAATAGATAATATGTCCTTCCGAGCAGATCGATATTCTGAGAATAAATGAAGAAATTAACCGTCTGATATCTTTTAAAATGTTTTAAAATGTATAGAAGCTGAAATGCTTAGTTTTAAGCACATCACAAACGGTGATTAGCATTAAAGACCACCATGGACTACAGTAAAGTGACGAATGCTTGTAAATAACTCTTCACCTATCCTGTTTTCTTACATGGTTCGCTTGTCATTATGTAGCGTCCCACTGTCCGATATAAATTAATGTTACACACCGAATCATGTTGTTTAATTGATTGTATAGTTGATCATAACAAATAGGGCATTTCGATTTTACAGATTAATCTGAGAGGGAGCTGTAACAGTGTTAAGATGGCATTCCCTTGGTCAGCATCACTCGCACGCGCCGTA
>JAODKN010000038.1:4013194-4035238 GCA_026774425.1 Petrocephalus zakoni
GCAAGGGCCGCTTTCGTGGAGGCGTCCATCTTGGATCTGAGTGCGGCAAATGGAATGAATGACACTGGGTTTTCCTCAGTTTTTCAGCGGATGTGACGTCACTCCGCGCGGCGAGCTCCTATTTTCGAGAGTAAAAGGAACGCACGATCACTCTCTGGCTCTGGGTGATTTGTGTTCTTTTCCATAGGTGGTTATATAATATAGAATGTTGCACTACTTAGCCTACATACTCACCCAGTTGTTGAACCTTTTTGTCATTATGATATTCAACTGGCTTTTCTGTCACTCAGGTTTTTGATTTCTTTGCTAAACAGTGTGTTCTGACCCTGTACTTCCCACTGATCTGTTTTGCACCAAAGCCCTTGAGGGAACAGCTGAAATTTCCTTCCCATAAATCTGTCATGTTACACGCTTGGGGGCTGGCGGGGACGCAGGCCTGCAAAAGGGTATGGAAGAAGAGGGTGGCCTATGAAAAGTATGGCACCTTGCACTGCCATTCAAGTTCAGGAGGTGTGGTTTAGAATAGCAGCGTAATCTGGCTGCTGCATCACTCCAGAATTAGTTTCGGATGGTAGACAAGAGATCATGTGGGTGAGAATTTATTTTTATCCAGTTGTGTTCCCTGTTGGGGCGAGGAGGAGAACGTGGTGTGTATTGCTGCTGGTTTGGGCTGAAGATGGCATGGAAGGACCTCCCTCTCATGATTGGAACCAGAATCTTTAAATAACATGCTCTTTAAAGAAAATGAGGCAAGGACAATGAATCTCAAATGGAAAAAAATGTTCTCACAAACACGATATCGGTAGCCATGCACACAAGGGTTAACCGTTAAACTATAGTTATCCGTTCTCATCTGTACCTCAGCGACTCATGCAGTCATTCATACCTGATGTCATGCATAAGTTAATTGCATATAAGCAGACTAGTAAATGGTGCACTTTGGCTGAGGAAAAAAATTAGGTAGATTAGCTAAATTAGCATAGAGCTGCAATAGAGAGATAGAATGTAATCTATATAGACGATTCTCTGCTTTGGCAGATCGTCAACACATAGATAATCTTCACAATCTCATATCGTCATATCAACCGCACCTACATAGCTGGAAAGTGATGTGTGTTCTGATAAGTTGAATTATTGGGACCTGTGCCTTTCAGGGTGTAGTCCTCCTCCGTAGAGGTGCAGACTCCACATCCAAAACAGATCTGAGTCACAGTGGACCTCAGTTTGCGTTGTGTCATCCTTTAAAGGTTCCTAGTTGGATTGGCATGATGTGGCTGTGTAGGAGATGTCCAGGTGTGGACAGTTGGAGAACACTGCGATGGAAACAGCGAGCTGCTCCTTACCAAACAATCTTCACCTCATGGAAGAGTAAGATGTGACAGTTCGCCTGGCTTCAGTTTTCAGCTGCTGAAATGTATTCTATTGCCATGAATTGATCTTTAAAATTGACCTTGACTGGGACTGTTTTGTTTTTCAGATGTGAAACAGAGGCATTTCTCGAGAACGGACCAGAGGAGAACTTGCCCCGAACTGCACTGGTAAGCCCGGGTATATTTTCTGCACTTTCACATCTGTCTTCATATAACATATAACATGTCATCATGTAACATGAAATGGAGGCTTTGCAGTGTGGATGTCTGGATGTCTACAGTAGGAGACTGAAGGCGTGAAGGATAGTCACATTGTCCCGTGTGACGGTTTGGTAGGTGATTTGCTAAGCAGAGGTTGTTATTGATAGTAGCGTCGGCAGTTGACTGGGAAGCCCTTTTTTTGGCTGGACTGTCAGTGAAACCTTTTGGTTTATGCCCTGCAATAAAGACCTTGATGTGGGGTGACTCGTAGATCACCAGACTGATTTCTTGTCTGCTGTTGCCATGCATGGTGTTTGAATCCATTGAATTTTGTGACGCAGGCATCGGAGTTTGGGCATGGTGTTGTGGAGACCACAGATGAGGGAGCCCCTTCTGCCCTCTGCCCGTGGGCCTGAACTCGCACACAGGACTCTGTGTTTGAGTGCCAGCATTACTGCAGGTAAGCAGGGCAGCTGCTTCTAGCAAAAGAAATGCTAACTGTCTGAAAATTTCTACCTGTGCCTCCACCTATTTAAACGACATGGCCACTGGACAGGAAAATGACAACTGCATCTTCATATCAATATTGTAAATATTTGAAGATTCATGCCCACATATGGTGGTTTAACTGAACATCACAGAATGTATTGGTTCAAAGAATTGCTATGTAATCATTAATGCTTAAAATCCAGTGACATTTAACTGCTGCAGAGAGCCTTTAGGCTAGGATGAAATGCTTAGATCAGTGATTTTAAACCACTTCGTCGCGGCCGTGGGAAATTATCCAGTTTCATTTAATTGGTCTAAAAAACTAGGCTACAGAGTGTTATTTTTGGTTGGTGGTGTGCCGTGGGATTTTTTAAATGTAAAAAATGCGCCGTGGCTCAAAAGAGGTTGAAATACACTGACTTAGATAACACCAGCAGCACAGCAGCAGCAACTTCGCAAGATAGGTTGGCTTTACAAGCTTCTGTTGTTTGCACAGTTGTATACAATATTTTGTGAAGGAAAACCTAAATTAACTTGTTAAAGGCTACATAGCATTTTTATATTTGTGTTGTGGGCTATGTTTTCATATAATTTCAAATGCAATTGCAGAACACTTAGACCTGCCAGTTTTTGTTTACATTAAAATATTTTGTTTACACTGATTGCATGTTATTGAAAGCATTTTCAGACACTGAAGGCCTGTTAGGTAATTATAAATTAATTAGTCGTGGACTTCAACCTCTATTTTGTTAACGTGTTTTTGTATTGCTTTGATTTACAATGGAAATTTATCCCCCACTTTATAAAAATATTGAGATGTATATCTGTTGCATCCCTATGGGTAAGACACATAATGATAACATATCCTGATAACGTAGTGCGAGCTAAATCCTTAGGTTCCTTTAAATCAGAGCTAGATAAGATTTTAACAACTCTTAGCTATTAGTTAAGTTCTCCCCAAGCGAGCTTGATGGGCCGAATGGCCTCCTCTCGTTTGTATAGTTCTTATGTTCTTATGTTCTTATAATAACACCGGGTTCCTAAAAGAAAATCGACACACTTATATTATATTAACTTACACATTTATATTAAATAAAATAGTCATGCCATATCTTCAGGGTCAAGCCGGGCCAAAATGACACACTAAATTTACCTACCAAAAGAAAGGGCAGTTGTATGCATTTTATTTTCTATCTCCCTAACTACAGAAAAACATGAACAAATAAGGTGTACAAATGAAATGGTGCTCACCCCCTTCCAGCAGTGATGGACAAAAAAACAAACAATATCTACAAATATGTGCACCATATTACCAAACGTAACAAAGACAAGCACTGAGGAAACACCCAAAGCACAATAAACCAAAAGCTCAGTAGCACAGCAGAGACACACAAGCACAATCATCTCTTTTCTCAGCCTTCTCCCTCCAACCTTTATAATCTCGGAGTACTTCCCTCCACCAGGCCTCCAGATGTCATATCGCCCCCTTTAGGACAGGAGAGGAACAGGTACAGAGAGAGAGAGAGAGAGAGAGAGACTACAGACAACAGTAACAATCTCTTATATCACCATTCAGCGAAAATATATTGAGATATGATTTTTTTGTCCATATCGCCCAGGCATAGTCAGGTACAGTGATGCCACATTGCTATCTTGAGGCAGCTGAAAACCTGTGCACCAAAAACCTGATCTAAGGTCAATGGCCCAGTATTTCACTATTTCACGTGTGCACTGCATCCGTACACTGCTTGTTACCCACACACTTGTTACCCAAACATCTATCCATCCAGCCATCCATCCATTTTCTGTAACTTTTAAATATTTAATTTAAAGTAATTTAAAATATTTAAAATAAAAAGATTACCATATGAAAGATGTGAACATGAAAATATTTGAAGAATTGCATGTTTTAAGTCTTAGTCTCAGGATCTGCAGCCAGCAGAGCTAAATGATATTTACAGTTCATTAAAATTTATTGTAATTAAATATGTTATACAATATTTTGTCCTGCTCCACTCACATCCAAGTCTTACGCCATTCCCACCCGCAAAGGAAAAATACGGTTTGTTTTCATGAGGCCTGTAGCCTCAACAAATAGGCTATGCTCAACATTTCACAGTTAAAACAGGTTATGTTTTTCCACATAATAGTAGGCTAGTGATGCATATCTCACCAGCAAACCATTTGAAATAACGGGTCATAGATCTGCACAAACAAAATTCACACAGCTGGTCGCTCAGAAGAATGGCTAGGAGCTTTCAAAATGCTAACATCCTTCTGAAAGTTCTCGTATAAGCTGGCTGTGTAAACATTCATCACAGTCGGAGCACACAGAGACAGCAGGCAAGACACCCAAAGAGTGCCTCAATTTAGTCCCATAATATGCGGTGGGTGGCTGCAGCAAAGCTACTCCCGCAGAGAGCAGGAAGAGTACTGAAAGAGGCAGGAGAACATGCTTAAGTGAAAAGTACATGCAGTTACGCACTTTTTTTACTTAAGCACATGGGAGAATCGACCCCTGGACTAATAAGCTTGTTGTCTCTCATAGACCCCATTGAGATCCACAAGCAGAGGCTGTACCTGTGGTTCAGCCATTTGCCCCAGGAGGAGAAACAGTTCGGCGGGTACTTCACCCCAGAGACCATGCACATAGATCCACTGATCCTGGAGAGAAAGCCAGCAGAGAGCAGGGGCATCGACAGATCGCAGATCCCCCACCACCCCTCGCTGAGTGTGGAGCAGCTTTTTGATCGTCCCCCAGGGCACCGCAGTGAGCGAGGGTTGAATGTTATGCTCTATGGGGCTGTAGGGACAGGGAAAAGCACAGTGGTGCGCAAGCTGGTGTTGGACTGGTGTGCTGGTACTGCCCTTTCCCAGTTCAAGCTGCTGGTGCCGTTCTCCTGTGAGGATCTCTCCCAGTTGAAGAATCCCACCTCTCTGCGGGATCTGGTGGGCCGTAAGTACCTGCACCTGCGTCGGACTCCCTTCCTCAGTGGCGAGGCTCAGCATGCTCGGGACGTCCTCTTCATCTTCAATGGCATGGAAAGGATGAGGTTGAACTTCCGCATCGCCTCTACTGAGCTCTGCAGCGACCCTAATGAGCCGCTTCCCACTGGGACCATCATGGTGAATCTTCTGAGGAAGTACCTCTTGCCTGAGGTAGGAAGAAGGCTCCTTAACTCTATACAGGCCTCACTGCTTTTGGTTTGGCATTGAGATTCAAAATTTATTTTTTTTAGGCTTTGTGGTATGTGACTTCTATTTGTTTGTGTAACTGTTTCTTTTTGCAAGTTCAAATCCCTGTATGTTGTATGATTAAAAATGATATACGGGTACTTTCAAGTAAATGGTTTGATAAATGTTTCTCAGGCTACCATACTGGTCACCACCAGACTGTCCGCAGTGGAGCACATCCCCAAAAAGTATGTGAGCCGCTATGCACAGATCTGCGGCTTCAGTGACCCAGAGAGCCAGCGCTCCTACTTCACCAGCAGGCTCCTCCAGCAGGCCACGGAGAAGCTCAACCCCCAGGCTGAGTCCCTGATCGAGCTGCTCTACCACAACCTGCAGAGGGACAGCCAGCTCGCCTTTGCCTGCTACCTGCCGTCCTACTGCTGGCTCACCTGTGCCACACTACACTTCCTGCATTTCCCAGATGCGAGGGCGCCCATCCGCACTCTCACAGGCATCTTCACCAGCTTCCTGCGACTCAACTTCGGTGGGGAGGTGCTGGAGGGGAACGTGGGCAGTAGCAGTGGCACCGAGCAGAGCTCCCTGATGCGGTATGTGGTGCAGACAGTGGGAAAGCTGGCTTTCGATGGCGTCACCAAAAGACGGACGCGCTTCACCGAGGAGGAGCTGGAGCAGTGGGTGGGGGGCAAGACTAAGACGGACGAGGAACTGCGGCAGTTGTCAGTGTTCCGCAATGATGTGCTGGACTTTTTCCTGGTACCCTGCGTGGAGAACAGCAAATTGTTGGATGCTGGTGATGTGACTAAACAGCGATATGTATTTGCCATACCTACTATGCAAGAGTACCTCGCTGCCCTCTACATGGTGCTGGGAGAGAACAAGTCAGCCCTGGAGAGGTTCAGCCGAGACATGTCTATGGCTCTAGGGCAGGCTGGGGAGGACCTGCAAGGCTTGGGGAACATCCTTTCTAAGTTCATTCCCCTCAGAATCTTTGCTGTCTTCAACCTTCTCCGGCTGGCGCCCAGTCTGTATGAGCGCATTCTCAACATGACCAAAGGTCGCATTGCCCGAACCATGGCAGCTGAGATGTTTCGCTCAGAAGACAGCTTCAATGAGGATGTGCTGGACCAGGTGGAGCAGAGCCTGCTGGGCGTGCAGGGTCCACAGCCGGAGCAGGAGCTGGATGTGAAGTCTTTTGAGCTCTATCCCATCTTTATGGGAGGTCTTCTACACTATGGAAACCGAGCCCTGCTGGAGCAGTTAGGCTGTCAGATCACCAGCACAGCTGTGGCGCAGATCACACGTGTCCTCAGCCGCCAGCTGTCTCGAGACAGCCAAAAGAATCAGCCACCCACTGAGCTTATGGACCTCCTGCTGTTCCTCTATGAGTTCCAGAACCCACGCCTCACCAGCCAGGTCCTGAGTTCCCTCAAGACCATCAATCTGTCCACCGTTCGCATGACACCCCTCAAATGCTTCATCTTGAGCTGGGTGCTGAACTGCGGCCCCCGAAGACACCTGTTGGACGAGCTGAACCTGTCCTCCTGCCATCTCAGGCCCGAGATGCTGGAGATGCTGAGACCAGCCCTCTTCTGCACTCGTCATCTGAAGTAAGGGGCCTTCTCTTACAGTTTCTATAGAAAGCATGGTATGGGGGGGGGGTGTAAATGTCTTCTAACTATACCAGCAGATTTCCAGTTTGCTACAAAAGGTCACAGTTTTATTGTGTTCCAGGGACTTTAAATGGGGAGTTAGAGGGGGGAGGTAATTCTCTAAGCTCTTGCTGTATTAATCTATTGTTCTGCTCCACGTACCCTGGCTTCTCTGAATTAGGGCAACTCCATGCCTTTAATTCGCAAGTAAGGCACAAGTAAGAATTTTGATCTAATTAATGCTGGGTGAGCATATTCTCTCAGCACTTAGCCCGTTTTGTGAGGTGTGTTAAAGGTGTGCTAAAAGGTAGAAAGCCATTATATTTTTCTGCCTGCCCAGCACTAGGGCTGAGCACATCATGCAGTTGAAATCCTACTAAAACAAGTATGGATTGTATTAGTTTCTAGTATAGGTTATCCCTCGCATCAGTGACAGCACAGGGTCAGGATAATCATAGACATGGCAGGGGTTCAGCATGGGGACGTTCAGCCAAGATGAGACTGACTGGCTCTGTGTCTGATCCTGTGTCTGACATTTGTGTGCTTGTGTTTGTGTATATTACGTTTATCCTCTAGTCTTCAGTTTAACAGCCTGGATCCAGAGTCCTGCATTATTCTGAAGGATCTGCTTCTTGATCCAAACTGCGCTATTAGATCCTTACAGTAAGACGCAAGTCTGTTTTTTACCTTGGTTTTACTGAGAGGCGTAGACATGTAACAGTTTCTACCCACAGGCCATCAGTGCCTCCCCACTGCATGCCTGATTCTGTTGGCACAATCTAAAGCTGGCCGTATACTTCAGACAAAATTGATGGAATCAACTTATGATGTACGTATGATGATATGTCATATGATGATGTCATATGATGCCTAATCACCATGGCGATCACTGTTCCAAAGTGGAAACTTTTTTGTTTGTTCTGATCCCATCCATTGCCCTCGATTAGCTGCCGTAAAAGAGATGCTGTGGGGTCCATCAACAGGACTAACTTATAGACAGTTACCAGCATATTTTGCAACGCACTGCAGTTCAAATATGGTAAATTAATATGTGTATTTCTGTTATTAGTAAATGTTGTAACAGTGTAATTTGTGTCATGGAATGTGTGTGTTTTGTTAGTGTGTAACCATGCGTGTCTTGTAAATAGTTGGCTTCCCTGTCTGTTGCTAAAGAAAGCAGCTTTCATTTTAAAAGAACTGACATCTCTTTTATTTAAATGACTCACGCATTCGCCACTATACGTTTTGTATGTGGGTCTGATTAATCGAAAATATTCTGTGCTTTCAAGGGTTGTGGCATGACAGATCAAACATCGTTTTACGTGTGCGACTGATTTTTTTTTCTTGCCAACGTCTTCGATTTTGTTTTGTCCAGATGTTGTTTGAAGTATACAGCCACCTTACCTCCAACGAATGAAATTCTGAGTTTACACCAAACACACACACAAGTGACAATGTCTGCACATAGTGGTGCTTGAAAGTTTGTGAACAGCTTAAAATTTTCTATATTTTTATATGAAAGAGATCTCAAATATTATCTGATTTTCAAACAAGTCCTGAAAGTGGATGACGAAAACCTAGTTGAACAAATAACACAAAAATTATACTTGGTCATGTATTTATTGAAAAAAAATGATCCAATAACGTCTGCATTTGGCAAAAGTAAGTGAATCATGCTCAGTATTTGGTGTGACCCCCTTGTGCAGCAAAAGCATTTGCGGTAACTGTTGATCAGTCCTGTACATCGACTTGGAGGAATTTTAGCCCATTCCTCCATATAGAACAGCTTCAACTCTTGGATGTTGTTGGGTTTCCTCACATGAACTTTCCATAACAATTCGATTGGATTAAGGTCAGGACTTTGAGTTGGCCATTCCAGAACAATCCGTGTATCGTTTGTTCATTCGTCTTTCACTAAAACTAATATATACACATACTCGACCGATATGGTTTTTTTTTTATAGCCGATGCCGATATTTAGAAGTCAGGGTCAGCCAATGGCTGATATATGCTGCCAATTTTTTTGGGCCGATAATTGGATGTTTTGCCCTCTATTTGCATGGTAAAATATCGCACTAATAATATAGGATACACAACATTTCTCAGCTTAGCATTTATTGAACACTGACTTAGAACAGAAGAGTAAACTTAAATATAAATAGGGTGACCAGATGATCCATGTCATCCCAGATACTTTGAGCTACCGGTACTTCAGGTTTTACAAACTACATTAAACTTGAAAGACTCCTTTGCTTGCCTAATTGTTAATTTCTTCTGTTTCACAATTAAATTAGTGATACGTGCATTATTATAGGAGGCTGACCAATCAGCACACAGCAAGAATGCAGCGCTTAAGTGAAATCCAGGTCCTTTTAATTGAAATGGAAGTTGAACAAAACACCTTAAGTTTTCCACTTGAGTTTTACTGCCAATGACATTAAACATACTTTTCGTCTGATGAATGTAAATAAAATAAAAACAAAATCCGGATTTCCACCGGATTCTGTCCGGTGGAATTCTGTCCTAGCTCAAAGTGTCTGGGATTACATGGATTATCTGGTCACCCTACATATAAACAAACTATATACACTTAAATAAACGCACAAAACTTCTCTGTCAATGATGGTTTTAATACCCATCCTTAACGTTACCTGTAAGCTACACTGTAAGAAAAGTCCATAAAAACAGAGTTCAATGTACCGTGTTAATGTGAAGGAATATTCCGTATAAATTTTCACAGGTGTTTTACCCTTTAATTTGAATTTCATATTGCATTATGGGAGCAAGTACCCCCACTAATGTCTGTAAATTTCACAAAAAAAATCAGTAAGAAAACAGAAAATGTCCTGCCAGAAAATTACCAATACATTATATGTTTTCTTATGGATTTTTTTACAGTGTAGAGCTGGTTGAAGGCTCGCTATCATTACGCCAGTTCCCGACTGTTCTGTAGGCTATTTGCATTTTCTTTCAAAGCAACACTTCATAGAAAACTTTGAAAGATTTGGGGCGGGTTGAACAAAACACCTTAAGTTTTCCACTTGAGTTTTACTGCCAATGACATTAAACATACTTTTCGTCTGATGAATGTAAATAAAATAAAAACAAAATCCGGATTTCCACCGGTGGCAACTTAGAAGTTACGGAAAAGTACGGGGAAAAGAGGGAGAAGCAGGTGAGCGGTGAGTGGGTGATTTATTCTTGTATTTCAGTTACATTAAATGCATTAATGAATACCTTTTTCTGCATGTGTCTACATATTTCTGCATCGAAAATTCGATCGAATAACCAATAAACTTCTGTCTCTTTTTGCTTGTACCAGCAGTGAAACTTACCAGTGCTAGCCAGATTAAATGATGATTTATAAAAATGTCGCGGGCCATATAAATAAAATTATAAATCGACTGTCAGTCAGATCTATAATGCTAGATCAATTGATCATGATCGTATCCAGTCGCGCATTTCTCATGATGAGTTAATTTTCTTCATTTACTGCCATAAACGGGGTGCCGTGGTTAAGGTACAGTCAGAGGTACCTTAAATTCTCCTCACTTAGGTATTTAAAGACTTGTGTTCAACTGCTAAGAGAATTTTAAGGGATTCCATAAGTATAAGACCAAGATAAGGAGAAAGACTTAAATACTTACGTATACATTTTAAGGAAACTTTAGGGAGGACATTTAAGGATGTTTTGTGCAACTCACTTGATTCTAAGGAAATTTTAACTTAAGGTGTTTTGTGCAACCGGCCCCAGGATTTAAGCCATTTCATTCTCTCCCATAGGCGGCAGCATGGGTCACGCGGCTGCCCACAGACGTGCCGGTCTGTAAATCGGCATACTACACTCGGATATCGGCCGATGCCGATACATTAAAATGCCAAATATCGGCCGATATATTGGTCGAACTCTAATGCAAATAGCCAGGGGCCGTTTCAAAAGAGCTCCTGTTAGCAACTAACAGCTGGACTAATTGCATGGTTCCGACTATGTTAGTTGCTATCATAGTTTCCAGCTATGCTTTTGGGAAACACACCCCATATATTTACACTGGAAGAAACATGAAGATCGAGAAAGCGAAGACCAGTGAGACACTGAAGTGCGATGACCCACTCTCTCGTGCTGCATGACCCACTCTCTCGTGCTGCATAACCCACTCTCTCTTAGGATTCAGTTCACTGACAATGTCCTGACATTTTTCTTTGGAATTCCCTGGTATAGTTTATAATCCATTGTTCCATCAATGATGGCAAGCTGTCCAGGCCCAGATGCATCAAAATATGCCCAAATCAGGAACACTCCCCCCGGCATATTTCGCAGAAGGGAGAAGGCTCTTATGCTGGAATGCAGTTTTTCCTCCTCCAAATGTAACACTTTTCATTTAAGCCAAAAAGTTCTATTTTGGCTTCATCCGTCAACAAAACATTATTCCAGTATCCTTCTGGTTTGTCCACATGATCTTTAGCAAACTGCAGACGGTCAGCAATATTTTTGGGGAAGAGCAGTGGCTTTCTCCATGCTACCCTACCATACACACCATCAGTGTTCAGTGTTCTCCTGGTGGTGGACTCATGAACATTAACATTCACCAATGTGAGACAGGCCTTGAGTTGCTTAAAAGTTACCCTGGGGTCCTTTGTAACCTCTTGGACTATTACATGCCTTGCAGTTGGCGTTATCTTTGATGGTAGACCACTTCTGGGTAGGGTAACCATGGTCTTGAATTTACTCCATTTGTACACATTTGTACATTTGTCTGACTGTTGATTAGTGGAGTCCAAACTCTTTAGAGATGGTCTTATAACCTTTATAGCTTTATGGGCATCAATAACTCTTTTTCTGATGTCCTCAGATACCTCCTGTTCAGCACAGGCTCTCCCACTCACACCTAATTGTCTTCCCATTGACAACACCAGACTCTGATTTCATCTTTAAATTATATGATATGATAATAATGATTCACTTACTTTTGCCACATGCAGATGTGTTATTGGATCTTTTTTCTCAATAAACACATGACCAAATATAATAATTTTTGTTTCATTTGTTTAACTATGTTTTCTTAATACCCTTTTAGGACTTGTTTGAAAATCAGATGATGTGTTAGGTCACTTTCATATATAGAAAATTTTAAAGGGTTCACAAGCTTTCAATCACCACTGCAGACTTTTGCAGACAGCAGCCTGATCGTTTGCACATACTTCTGTGTGTTGCATTATAATCTGCCACTCACCAGTTATCTGCCTCTTACTTACTCGCTACCTTGCAGTACTCTCAGCATTTTCATCATATGCATATATTGCACCTTGCTGTTTTATTGCACTCTGCTTATGGCACCTTATTTTGTATTTGTATTTAATTTGTATATAATCATTGTTTAGTACAGTCGTCCCTCGCCACTTTGCGCTTCAACTCATGGCTTCACTCTATCGCGGCTTTTTCAAATACAGTACTGTGCTCATTAAAGGATATACAGTACTGTATATTCATTAAAAAGTTGATTGAGACAGTGAAAATGATACAGTTTGTGCTCGCATCTTTGTTTGCGATTTCTGAGAACTTTTACGGACTCCAGGTCCCTCAGAAAGCCCAGGAGCTGGTTCCTAAACGTGCTGCTTCTTCTTATTTTCATAGTGGTTCTGTGTAAGAACTGTACGTGTGTAATTTAAATGTACAATAATAAGAATAACAATAATAATGGTATTTGTAACATCTAATATGTCTTATTTTCTCTTATTTTGTCTAATATGTTGGGTAATACGAGTGTAATGGTGACTAAAAGGTGTTGTTTAATGTCTAAAGAGCTCTAATAATGTTAAAAACCGTATTTAGAAGGTAGTAATACTCTAACTACGAATATTCGATTTATAAATAAATAATCCCACTTTGCGGAAATTCACTTTTCGTGGTAGAGTCTGGAACGGATTAAACGCGATAAACGAGGGACGACTGTATAGCAGATTCAATGTTCAGATTTAGTGTGCATATGACAAACTCTTAAATTGAACTGAATTAAGATAAACATGATGTGATCACACCTTGGAAACCTGTGTGCATGTGTGTCAGACTGTGTGACAACCCCCTGCTGGAGTCAGGAGCTCAGCATTTGCTAGAGGGTCTTCAGGGGAACCGCTCACTGAAGAGACTGGACCTCATGCACACGGGCCTGGACGACAGCGCAGCCAAGCAGCTTGCGGAGCACCTGAGTGGCACGATGAGCCCAGGGGGTCTGGAGGAGCTTAATGTGGCCTACAATGACATTGGGGACAGTGCCGCTCTGAAGCTGGTGGTGGCATGCCGGATGCACCCAGCGATGCACACCGTGCAGTGAGTAACAGCACCGGCCCCCCAAGCCCTACCAAGATACCTCAATTCACTGACAGTTTGCTGATTTTATCGTTCTCCCTATCCATCATTCTTCCTCTCTCCTCTCTTTTTTCACCTTTTGTCTCTCTTCCCGTCTCTTTCCCTTCATCCTGTCTCTCCTCTATCACTCCTGCATTTGTGTCTGTCTTTCTGTCACTCCTGCATCTCTGTCTCTCACTCCTCTCGGTCACTCATCCATCTCTCTCTTTCCTCTCTGTAACTCCTTCATCTTTCCTCCCTCCCTCTGTGGACCATCCTTCTAGCCTGTACCTGAACCAGCTGAGTGAGACGGGGAAGCAGTCCCTGTACGTGAACAGCAGTGCGACTGGTGCCACTCATCGGCTCAAGGTCCTGACTTCCGTGACGGAGGGCGCGGAACTATCTGAGGCCTGGCGGCACATCCTGAGCATCATCCGCCAGAATGCCACATCCTGGGACCGTGACCGTGTCCGTGAGCAGCTCCTGGGCTTTCTGAGGGACCTAGAGTCCAGCCGGCGCCAGCAGCGCAACCTCCTGAAGAAGTACCACTTCCGTCTTGTGGAAAAGGGAGTGAGGAAGTGCCTGCGTACTTTGGACAACAGTGCCCCCTAAAGGGAAACAGAGACAAACTCAGAGGCCTGGTTCCTCTTAGGCGCTTAGGTTCTCTTTCTGTCCCTTATGGCTGGTTTATACTCAACACTTGAAACTCATACGCATAATGGATAACACACCTAAGGTAATTTAATAAGTGATGTTATTTTTCAATACAGTTCCGATATTTAGAAATCTTGGTGATAAAATTCACTGAGTGTGGGTGGGGGTTAAGTTTTGCTAAAACGTTCATACTCTGTCATAGGAAACAAAACTTGTTCATTGTTCATGTTCATGATTGTCTAGCATATGTTAAAAATACCTTACCACTGCTCTCTGAGCCAGTCATAATCAATTTCATCCTTGCTGTTTAAATCACTGACAGGTTTGTGAGGAATTTATTTTGAACTCCTTTTTTGCTTTATGAATATTGCAGTACTTATCACAAAAAATCCACACAAAATACTAACTACTATGAGATATCTTGCAACGTAATCTCTAAAAGCATATAATACAACATTCAACGTGAAGTAGTACAGTCATATCTGGCAGAGTAGCAGTATTATTACTGAGGTGGTCAATCTGGAAGATTAACTGCACACAAGTATGAACAGCAACAGTGCTTGTGTAGAAAGAGCTTACATAAGCATATGTGCTGCAAGTGTGGAGTATAAACCTGCCCTGTAATATGAATGTAATATAAAAATTAACAATGACAAAAAAATATTAATTAAATGATGAGCAAGTGCAACTCTTCAACATCACATTGTTCCTCAACTGGGAAAGCTGCTTGAATTTTCAGATATTCTTCCCAACCTGTGCCTTCTGGGTACTGAAGAGTGCTGCCCCTACCAGTCATGGCTGTAGCTGCCCACATCTGTGCAGATGGTCACTAGGATGAACTGGCCAGCCCATGCACATTATCATCAGTGGCATCCATGTGCCTTCTGATGAACAGAATCTGGTATTGAAATGAAGCTTTATTTGCACATATGAGAGCAGGTAGGGCTCAACACGCCATGCATGGGATTTGAACTGGCAACTTCCTGCTCACAGGCAATTACGCCTAACCCACTGAACCATCCCCCATCCCTGTATGTTTACACTTTTTACAGACCGTAGCCTAGTTTTACAGGCCGTAGTGATAAAGCTATTAATTGGCAAAAGGTGGTGTGGCGTTAGAGGCTATTAAGGTTAAAGTGTTGGTGGAAACTGCTGTTATACCATAGGATTGAGTCTGCAAAAAAATCAAGAAAAATAGTCAATAAAATCCACATACAGCTGATTAAATAGATTTGGCTGAGAGAAAAAAATAGATTTGGCTGGACAAGATTTTTTAGTAAAATTGAGTTTTGGATAATATTTTTGATTAGTCAATCTAGCAGTGATGTTTACTTTGTGTAACAATGGTGCCTAGTTTTAACTTTTGTTTCATTTGAACCTGAATATCACAGGAACAACTGTAATGTTTCACTTCTTTATTTTGATTAATTTGATTTGATTAATGTGATGTGCAATTAGCAGTATTGGGGTTAGAACTATGGAACAATTTCGCATGATATTTCTCTGATTTATGACATTCAGATGCTGATTGGTGTCAGGGATCAGTTTTAGTCCTCCTGGATTAAAATCTTCAGAAAGCAGTGTTTCTCAGGACCATGTTACTTTTTACTTTTTGTGTCCTTAAAGTTCAAGTCAGTGTTCTGACTGTTACTCTCATTGTTGGCCACAAAAACAGTGGAAAGGACATATAGATGACGACGAGGCCTGTTCTGCATGATTCTGCTTAGGTCAGATCCATTTCCCATTATCTTCTAACCCAGTCAGAACCTGATCCAGACCTGTACTGTCTGCCATCTAGGCATGTCCAAACGTGACCTTAATGATTCAGAAAAATCTTAACTGAGCTGGTTTTACCTGTGACTGTTTTGAAAATCAGGCTACTGACAAAAGACTAGACCAGGGGTCTCCAACTCCGGTCCTGGAGAGCTACTGCCCAGGAGGTTTTCTGTTCTACCAGGCTTCTGATGAGCCACAGCTGTTTCTGGGATTTACCTGAGAACAGGTGTGGCTAATCAGAAGGAGGTAGGACAGAAAACCTCCTGGGTAGTGGCTCTCCAGGACTGGAGTAGGAGACCCCTGGACTAGACCATAGTACCTGCAAGAGGCAAAACTTGAACTTCTGAAGCTGTTTTCTGTGAGGTTGTCTTGATTTTGTATATTTTATGTTTTATATTTTATTTTAATAAAAACTTTTTGAGTTCCTTAACTGTTGTGTTCTATATACATACAGCTCCAGAAAAAAATGAGACCACTGCACATTTTTTTTTGTTTCACTCATTTCTCAATTTATGGTTATGCATATATGCAAAATATATATTTTTTTTATTACAAACTGCAGCCTGGTTCTTCTCTGTTTCTCTTTAATTAAAAGCTTCTTCCTTGCTTTATGGGACTGATACTAACTGTCCCATCGGTGCACTTCACACCACTTAATGTTTCCCATTCCTTATGAAGGTCATGTCATCCTCCGATTCATGAGGCACTGCTGGATAAGTTGACGGTCATCTCTGGCATTAGAAAGTCGCTTTCACCCATCACCTGCTTGGTTTCTGGTCATTCCCAGTGTGTGCTGCTTTACATTGTTCTTGTGTAGGCTACTGCATAAAAATGAACCTGAAAGGAACCTACTGCTCAGTGTAGCCATCTGCCAGCAGAACCAAAATGCAGATTTTTTTATAATTGTGCTGTGGTCTTAATTTTTTCCAGAGCTGTAGATATGTATGCATGTATGTGTCACTCTATATAATATATATATATATATATATATATGTATACACACACACAAACTGAGAAAGTGATGTTTCATTAATGTCTCCAGCTCTGTCACTTGCAGTGCCCAGGTGACATTCATGTGCAGGGATTCAGTCACCATGGTATCTGATTTTAAGAGCCTACACATCTCACTCAGCCACAAATTCCATAGCTGTTATTTGATGCGGGTCACATGTCACCCTCCCATCAACATTTGTCTGCCGGTGTGTCTGTGTTTCTTCATTCCTGCTTGTAGCTCTGTTTAGAGCAGTTCTTACCTGTAGCTCTGTGAATCTGACTCCCACCCCCCCAAGTCTTCTGCGGGGCTGGTGCACTTATGTTAACTGAAGGCACTTTTGCAGTAAATATTATCAGGTACGTTCCTCTTCTGTCTCTCGTTCAAGGCTGAAACGTCCAGTGCTGTAACTGCAGTGAGTCCCCGAATTTAAATTTTTTAATATTTGATTTTTGACAGTCTCCTTTGCATTGTTATAGTATAGTTTGAAGTTGAATAGCTATTAATTTCTGTACACGTGTCCAAACATGCAAACAAATCTACAGGACCCCACACCCTGAGAAGAAAACGTGAGCTACGCTCAAGTATGCTATCAGGTTTGGGTATATAATTGCATGCGTTTCACTCCATATTTGAGATTCTCTTACAAACTGTACTTCTCCCCTATATTTGACACAACTCAAATATCTATATTGTCTGTGTGTATATACATACACTATATTGCCAAAAATATTGAGACACCCCTCCAAATCATTGAATTCAGGTGTTCCAATCACTTCCATGGCCATGGTGTATCAAGTACCTAAGCATTCAGACTGCTTCTACAAACGTTTGTGAAAGAATGGGACGCTCTCAGCAGCTCGGGGAATTCACTCATGGTACCGTGATAGGACGCCACCTGTGCAATAAGTCCATTTGTGTTGACCTAGAACACAGTTTTAACTTTTACTGGAATCCTCGATGTTTATTTTGGATGAATACTATAATAGGTCTGTTTGCTGCACCCTTTCCCCTTTACCTAATCTGTGCAGGTTCCTAAGATAAGGTAGCAGTCTGCTGTATCCCTACTGAGTTTACAGCAGCACAAACCTTTGATAAGAAAGCAGTCCTGTCATCTTTCCACAAGGGGGAGTCCGTGCTTCAACAGTACCCTCCTCCGGCACTTCATGTGAACAATGATAATTTCATGTAACAGTAAATTATAAATGTATAATACTATAAATATATTATTATATATTTATTATAAATGTAATTTTAAATACTTCTTGAGCATTTTAATTTTTGGAAAATATTCCCCGGCCTAAGAAATTTCAGAATTGATCTTGTTTACTCAACCGGCAGTACGAGCACATGCCTTGCATTTTTAGACTTATTCCCTGGCTGTGCTAGTTGCCATGGGAACAGGACCAGCAGAACATTAGACAAACATGATGGATTTGCTTGTGCTTCCGTCCTAGCTGTGGCTCTCGGGGCTCCCCCATGACCCTTGGGGGGGGGGGGGACTCAGCGGGGAGCTGAGAACGGGCCCCACCATGCCTTTCCTGTGGCCCTAAGGCCAGAAGCTGGAACCCAGAGACAACTTTAGCAAGTTCAGCATGGCTTTGACAGCCCCGAAAACTTTCCCTTAATGGGAAATAATTCTCATTCTACATCAATGTAAATCAAGAAAACCACCCCCAGCACATCTGCAAGTATCCCATGGATGAAGCACACTGTGACCAGGATTACAGGATTAGCCTGACTTCATGTTTTGGATAAGGCATTTAGCAATATCTACACATACCACAACAAAGCACTTAAACCCAGGCAACTGCAGAACTATCTCTGATATGATACAGTAAAAATGAACCATCAGCAGCACCAGCAGATAGAGACAGCTTTATGCAGAGTACAGAAATCCATCTCTCTACAAGAGGGAAAATAAAAAATGGCTTAAAAATGCTTCCATGATGGTATTTCCAGCAATAAACACTTATAAACATATAATTTACATTAACTATTGATTAAATCATTCAGAAGGTTTCCATGCATGCTATGCAGCACTTACCTGCTACAGATGCACATCAAAGGCCCTTAAAGCAAAGGAACCTACGAAAACCACAAGCTATTAAAAATACATGGCCAGCACATCTACAGACAGTGCGATCCTAGGGGAAGCAGTTATAGCATTAACTGAATAAGACAGACAAGAGGGGCACCATCATGCAGGGGAAAGTTAGGAAAAAAAAACATAATTGGATTGGTCTTGGTTGGGGACCCAATTTAACATGTTTTCATGTGGCCAAAAATCTGTAACAGCACCTCTGCAGACAAGGCTTCTCTGTGTAGAGAGGAGGGTCAGCTTGGGCTTGATCTGGGTTCCAGAGGGAGTGCACTCCTGCAAGGGTGGAGAAGCAGCCTGGAAGCCATGACGAGCATGTGGCGGGCCACAGGGAAAGCGGGGACCGATCTTCACTCCTCCAAGGTCGGGGCTATGACGGAAATGACTGGCCATTCTAGAGTGGGTGAAGATGGTAAACAAGATGGCATAAAACCCAGTGCTGGGTTACACTGGCATGACTCTGGAGGAGAGGTACTGCATATCGACCTGGGGGAATGATCTAAAGCTGAAACTTTGGGAGAGCAAAAGGAGATGCTGTTGCTAAGACCTGGTCTCTTTCTGCTCACAGGGGCTTTTCTAGGAAAAGGAAAATAACCAAAAACTTCATACCCTGATGCCATTGCTTAGTTACGTATTTGTAAGTAGGAAAAAAGACAAACTTCAGAAGAATGATTTATCCCCACAGGGGCAAAGCAATGACTACAAAAAAACCCAATGTCTCTTCTGTGAATGCTCCTCTGATGATGGCTTGAAAAGGTTGTCCACTACTTACTACTTACTTCAAAACTCTCACAGCAGTCAGGCAGCTGTAGATGTACACTGGTTGTTATTTCCAGCTTTTTCAGCCTATCACAGTTTATGATAACAATCGTCTAAATGGAAAGTGAATAAAAACATCTGAGGGGAGCAAACTTAAGGGCAAAGTCTGATTGAATAAGTAAAAGCCCTTAAGTCCGAGGCCAGCCAGCTACCCCAGCCGCTGAGCATGCTAACAAGCAGAACATAAAGCAGCAAGCGTTCTGCTGTACTGCTAACATCTGCAACTCCAAAGAACTAGGCGACAACAGGGCCAGCAATGTGACAGGTCACCACAGAACAGCACAACCCAGACAGCATCGATGGCTAACAGGAGTCACCTGAGGTCCTGAATGCAGCCTGTCAATGTAACCAACAGCAGTATTCCGCTGTGCCCCAGGATACACTAACCCCATAGGCCTAACATATGGACACATCTTCTAACAATGCTTCAATTAGAGAAAATTGTAATGGAAGCGACGTGGCTTTAGTGGGGAAACACTTGTACACTTATATCAAGGTCATTTTGGAAGGTGCTGGGACCTTACCTGCATCATACCCCTGCTGTAACTCCTTCACACGTGCTGGAAGTTGTGCGGCACCATCTCACTTTGAATCTAAGCGACTGTCTGCAAGATGCCGATTAGAAACAGACTATTTATTCTATATGGCCTGTTAAGTGATTTCTCCATTTCCAGTCCCACGGAGTCCATATTTAGAAAAGGACTGCAAACTTTTAGTGATCAAACAGAAAATAATTTACGGATGATCACCTCTGACACTTGCCGAGCGTCATGGCAACCACTTGGGGGCTGGGATATTTTTAGCATGGGCTTTGGGAATGGAGGGTGACAGCAGAAAGACTCAGAGCTCAAGCGAATTCTACCCCCAGCCCTGGGAGGGACCAGCCATCTGTCAAGTTCCGGGCTGTTCCCACGGCCCGCTCTTCAGCGGTCAGGGCCAAGCCAGGGAGTCACATGCATACTGCAGGAGCACGAGGTGGGGTCAACCCATGTATACTGCAAGAGCATGCTGCGGGACATCACGTATGTGCTGCAGGAGTGCGCGGTGGGGGCGGGGCACCACGTATATGCTGCAGGACTGAGTGGTGGGGGCAGGGCATCATGTATATGCTGCAGGAGTGCGCGGTGGGGGCAGGGCATGACATATATGCTGCAGGAGTGCACGGCATTAACAAAATATATTTCTGCCAAACCATTATTAAAAATCATGGTAACACCATACTAACCCTACTAGCTAAATGTTATGAAGCTTAAAAATTAACCAACATGAAACTAGCCAACTAGAGTGCATGGAACCTGCACACTGACTGAAGAAGCAGGACCATTCTCACTTTGGGGGCATTTATTGCACGTTAAGAACCCGCAGCTTACAAGCTGCAGTCATGGATTCATGGTTTTTATTCCCTTCTGTTGAAAGTTTTTTTTGCAATTGCTTTATTACGATAATGGCTTATAAGAACATAAGAACATAAGAACTATACAAACGAGAGGAGGCCATTCGGCCCATCAAGCTCGCTTGGGGAGAACTTAACTAATAGCTCAGAGTTGTTAAAATCTTATCTAGCTCTGATTTAAAGGAACCTAAGGACGTTCAGAAGCCCACAACATGGTACCTCAAGCATCTGTACAGAAAGAACTGACACTTTTGGGTCAGGCTACAGGCTATGTACACTCTCAGCCTCTGACTGGCACACAAGCCATGCCAGTCTGTGATGTAGAGATCCAAAGTCAATGATAAAAACAGTTTATTCCCTATGTCTGCAAAGAGAACAAGCCACCAGTAAAGTGGCAATATTACTGGCAGAATTACATAACTACACACAGAGACATGACTCAGCTTTAAGAATAAGCCCAGTTCATATAAGATTACTGTTTCTGACTCTGGGTAATTCCATGTCAACCCTGTTGCCAAGATATCATTACTAATCATATTTAAAATCATGCATTTTTTCCATTGTACATGTTCAGAAAATGTACAGCAAGCCTTTCCTCATAAACTTGAAAACCTAACACAAAGACTAAAGAGAAACTAGATGGGCACTCAGACAAAAACACAATTGCTGCATCAAATGCTCTAATGGAGTACAAATTGAGAATGTAGCCATTATGTTCTTACATTCCCACCTGACCATTCAAACGGTACAGCTTGTATGTAACTTATTCATGTTGAATTCCTTTCCTCACTCTAGTGTAATATCTAGATGTATATTTTCTGAAAATGAAAAATGAAAGAAAACATGATGATTTGTTTAATTCACTGCCCTTTATAGGCCAATGTCTCTTAAAAAGTCAAAAGTAAGAGATACTGACTGACTAAAAAGGACCTAAGTGAATCATATTTGAGATCATCTCTGCGCATCTTGTATTAAGGGAGATATAGCTGAATTTATGGGGGCCCCCCCCCCCCCCCCCCCGCACCGAGGGTGGTGTGGTGGAGTGTTAGTGAAAGAGAAGAAA
>JAODKN010000038.1:4094391-4105378 GCA_026774425.1 Petrocephalus zakoni
CCCCCCTGTGGCCCTCCCTCCCTCCCACCCTCGTGTGGGGTTATCGCCCTGGCACCCTCATGTGGGGTTACTCCCCTGGCACCCTCATTTGGGATTACTCCCCTGGCATCCCCTGGCACTCTTGTGTGGGGTTACTCCCCTGGCACCCTCGTGTGGGGTTACTCCCCTGGCACCCTTGTCTGGGGTTACTCCCCAGGTATCCCCTGGCGCCCTTGTCTGGGGTTACTCCCCTGGTATCCCCTGGCACCCTCTTGTGGGGTTACTCCCTTGGCACCCTCTTGTGGGGTTACTCCCATGGGACCCTCGTGTGGGGTTACTCCCCAGGTATCCCCTGGCACCCTCTTGTGGGGTTACTCCCTTGGCACCCTCCTGTGGGGTTACTCCCCAGGTATCCCCTGGCACCCTCTTGTGGGGTTACTCCCCTGGCACCCTCGTGTGGGATTACTCCCCTGGTATTCCCTGGCGCCCTCGTGTGGGGTTACTCCCCTGGCACCCGCGTGTGGGGTTACTCCCCAGGTATCCCCTGGCACCCTTGTCTAGGGTTACTCCCCTGGTATCCCCTGGCACCCTCTTGTGGGGTTACTCCCTTGGCACCCTCTTGTGGGGTTACTCCCTTGGCACCCTCATGTGGGGTTACTCCCCTGGCACCCTCATGTGGGGTTACTCCCCTGGCACCCTCCAGTTTCAGCCACTCAGTTTATTAGGTTATAAGTGCAAGTTGGTTAATGAATAAGATTTAATTGTGGCTGACTAGCTATAGAGCATATCCTGTATACCACTGTATGCAATTATAAAACTGCTGACTGCAGTTGTCAGTATTATTTTGGGTAATGTTGTGTTGGCAGTAGTATGCGTATCCGCCTGCCCTGAAAGCCCATCCTGGAATGCGGTGGAGTTGATGCGGTGACGTCTCTCTCTGGCAGATTCCTCAAAGATCCCCGTGGAGAGCGAATCTGACGACGACGGCGCCCCCCGAATTTCCCTGATGGAGATGTTGGAAGACCTGAGCCTGAGTGACGCCACGGGCGGCGAGGGCGCAGACATGATGACTGACTAGAACACCCCCCCCGGGTGCTTGGGGCTTTGGTATAATGTGTGGGGAAGTCGTGCTAAGCAGCATTTTCTGCCACAGTGGGAGAAGTGGACTTTACAACCTGCTGTTAAAAATGCCGTGTGTACTATCTAATCATCAGCGTCTATGTCTTAGCCTGTATTACAGTGCAAGATGACAATAACATACACCAATAACTATTATTAAATAGGAATGGATCGTCCTTGTCCCTGAATTTTATTTTTCTTAGGTAGTACATATGTTGTCCACCAGGTGGGGGCATTGGTACACTGGTCCTGATTGACCATGGGAAAATGTTAGAAGCCCAAATACTTGACGCTGGGTGTCACTGTGATGCCTTTGATGATCCCTGTTTGAATGGGAAGCTCCAGACATCACGGGAAGCAGGACTTTATCATCCCAGCTGCCTCCTGAACCCGATGTCGCTGGCCCGGGGTCGTATCTCCCCCACATGGCCATGGAGAGCTCAGGGTCTCGGCTGCCCTCTAAACCTCCCCGAACCGCGAGTGCCAGCCTGATTGGTTCTTCATTCGGCTTGAATCGTGTGGCATAACACAGCGGCCAATCGGGTCGCACCGGGCCTTCTGATTTTGGGGTTCCTGCCATGAACTGTCCCTCCTGCCAAAAACAGCGGCAGAGTTCTCTGGACCGTTGGGTGTCGTGGGGGCAGCAGACGGGGGCAGAGGTCCCCCGATCAGGGCTCCTTAATGGTTGACATTCATGGGTATTGGGTATCCAACCTGGGCCCTCCAGTGCTTTCTTTAAGGCCGAGTTGAAGGGCGGGCAGGTCAGTTGGGGGGGGGGTTATGTGGTCGGAACTCTATCCCTGATTTGGTGTAACTAGATCCACTTGGGAAAGGGGCTGAGGGTCGCCTTTGAAGTGGGAGGGGCAGCGGAGGGGAGCGACCTTTCTTTCCCCCCTTATTGGAGGGCAGACGGGTAAGTTGGAAGTAGGTGTTGGGCGTGGGGGTGCTTCTTTGAGGTTATATTATTGACCTGGCTTGTTGTTGGGTTGGCCCCAGGCTTTGTCTTTTGATATCTGGGAGTGTCTGTTAATTTGTTTCAAAGCCCGATGGTCAGTTTCGTGGAGGAGTTTGGGGTAAGTGCCTCATGACAGGAACTCCAACAAGTTGTCATCATCCGAGCACCTCAATGTACACCTCAAGCTGACCTGCAGCGGTAGATGAGCATGCTGGCATTACTACAGGAATGCTGTGAAACCAGGATTCGGGCGCGGCTAAGCTGTATCTTATAGTGGAGGTCGATCGACATTAGCCCATGATAAGAGGTTAGAAAGGCCCGCCCCGTGGGGCAGGTTAACACTGAGCTCTTACCCCACTTCCTCCCCGGTCCCCTTTCTGGTTCCCACAGGGTTAGGCCATGTGCGATAACCCTAACCCCCTGTGCCCCTGGAAGCCACAGCTCCCCCATCGCTCCCACCAGCTTCCTAATGTTGCCTTTTCTCAAGCAAACACTGGAATTTTTTCATTTGCGCTGGTTGGGGTTGTGTGGGGTACAGTTACCTTATCAGTCTGTACAAGGTTCATTTGTGAAAGCGCTGCACAGGGAATTGGCCCCAAGGCTTTCCTTGTATTAGCGTTTTTAGAAGTGGCGTGTAGCTAAGCCTCCCAAAACGAGCCATGCTTAATGTTACTCTGCATCCTGTGTGCAAAGTGAGCATTGCCTTGGTATCGAATGTGCACCTTTGTGGACTGCTTGGCTGGTCTTTAAAAGCCATATTCAGCATCTGTAGAAGAGTCTAGAGGCAGTTCACCAGACCAACTCAGTATCAGATTGACGCATCTCCACTTTGAAGACTCCCATATATATCGCCTCACCAAAAAAAACCTACTGTGCAGATTTACTGGTGGCTAAGTCCCAGGCCCACATGGGGGTTGGAGAGCAACAGTACTGCAAAGATTAAAAAGTTCCCTTTTTCTGTTCCCTAAGTTTGTGCGTCAAGAAAAACATGCCTTTTCCACGAAATCTGAAAATCTCAACTGTAGCTAGAAGCTCAAGTCACAACAAGGAACTTGTGCTTCGTGCTCCTGTGAGAGGAGATCTTTGTGTTCTGCACATTCTCTCATGTTAAAGTTCCCTTTATCGCACCTTTTGAAACCTGCTTTCGACATGCTTCCCAGCCTGCTTCTCTCTTCTCTCGCTGCTTCTTGTTTGGGATCTTGAGTCTTCTGAATAACGTTCCCTCAAGCAGGCATCCCACCGCAGAACACCCGCGCTCCGCATACATGTGTTCGGCTCTTGTTTCTGCGCCGCGGTCCGTGAAGCGAGACGCGGCTGAGGCTGGCTGACCTGCACCTGTCGTGCTGGCAGAGACCTGGCGGCTTGTTTTATGTGAGCTGTGCTCTGCCTACTAGTTTGTCTCAAGATATGAACACCTTGTTATGCAAGTGGTGAAATTCTGGGAGGTTCGCTGGGTGGCGCTGTGCCTTAGCGGTGCTGCTCTGTCCTAAGCGGTTGGGTTCTGGACCCGTGTGCTCAGGGAGGTCGGTAACGCAATGGGGCCAATCCTATGTTCCTGGTAACGCGTTACTTGAGGGGGCACAAATGCTTAATAATGGCTGAGTTACTTGTGAAGTACCAATTATGAACAAAGAGTCACTGCTTGAGAAGTTTCACCAAGGTCTGCAGGATTAACAGACACGCTGCATTCCATTCACCACAGAAGCTGGAACTGCAAATGACATCACGCCTGAGTTAGCCGCATTCCGGTACAGCCAGGCCCAAAGACATTTAGCCATATCAGTGACAAGTTCCAAAAATTAGGATTTCTGGCTTACCTGGCTAACTTGTCACATTTAAGGTACCCTAGTTTAGGTGGCTTTTATCTTTGTTCACTTGCATACATCTAAGATTAGCTTAAATCCAACAGGTCATCCAGCTAAGTGAGAAATCCTGCTTACAGAAACGGGCCCCAGTTCTAGCCATGTTCGATGGTTGCCATTATTAGCGATACCAGCTGATTACACATTTCCTACATAAAGACACCGTAGCAACACGAGCTCCAGGTAGAAGTTGCACGGTGCTGTGTGTACGACGATTAGTAAGCGCGGCATAAAACTACAGCTTCAACTTCTGCTGATGAAGGACGTCGCCATCGTGAATTCTGAGGTCGGGGTTGCGTAGATTCCTCTGACCTCCAAGTAGGAATTCCGACCCCAGGGGCCGTTCCAGTTGAAATTTCTGACCAGGAACTTGCAGGAACTTGGAATTTCTGAGTTAAGAGTTCAAATGGAACACGGCAACAGTAAGAAATAGTGACTGCTTGAGATAAAGTGATGCATCGTGATTCATGAGTGACAGAAACATGAGATCTGTATTTCAATTGTTATTCCTTAATGGTTCCTAATTGTTCACAAAGGTTTATATAATGAACAGATATAGTAACCAAAAAAGTCACTTCTTTAGATCACTATACATAAGTAATGGCGTAATATATTTTTTCCTCCACCCCCCAGGACTGCTAACAAGCTGCTGCTAATGTGGCCAATATGGAGCCTCGCCTATGAACTCGGCGCACAATTAATCTACGTCATTCATGCTTGTTACCAGGCGGTTGTGTACCGAGCTGTAAAACTTTGATTATGCCGTGTTTGTTTAGGGGCTTGTGCGCCATGAAACTGTGGACATTAAGACAGTCCCCGCGCCCAGGTCTGAAACTCTCCCTGAATAATTGTGCCACATTTCCGTGTGCCTTGCCCTTGTTTGTCTGTCAGGCTGCACAGGCCATCCCGCTACGGTGCTGTAGGCCTCCCTCGGCGACGCCGCGAAGGTGCCGCACAGACCGTCCCGCTACGGTGCTGTAGGCCTCCCTCGGCGACGCCGCGACGGTGCCGCACGGACCGTCCCGCTACGGTGCTGTAGGCCTCCCTCGGCGACGCCGCGAAGGTGCCACACGGACCGTCCCGCTACGGTACTGTAGGCCTCCCTCGGCGACCCCATGATGGTGCCACACAGGATGCTGAGATTCGAGACAAGTCTGCACGCATATACAGGCACTTGCATGTATGCTTGTATTAGTTTTATTACCTCATAAATGTCTGTAGGGATTGCAATCTACCCCAACAGTTCTGGTGTAGCTAAATTTAGGTTTATAATGGAATATTACCGATTCACTGTAAGATTTCTTGCATAAGTGCGAGAGTCAGAAAGCATGAGTCATGTCACGCGTGAGAGCTGGCAACCCTATTTCTGGATAAAATGATGTCATCACTTTTCAAAATTCCAAGTTGGCAGCAACTGTTCTAGTCCCCAGGCTCAAAGGCTGGCGTGCCGTGTCGTGTTTTAAGGTTAGGATTATGCACAACGCAAGCTGATAGCTAGGGTTCAAGGTGGTGACTCAGGGCCTCTGCCAGTCTTATTTAGTCACCTGTGAATACAGGTTGCGGGGTGAATGTGCAGATGCCTGTTAGAACAGTGTCACAGTCATCCACTGACTTCTGTCTGCAGAGACACGGAAATGCGAGGTCAGGTCTCACAGTAACTGGGGAGCAGCAGCTCATATGCAGATACACTCAGAGCAGTATTATGAAGATTCGCATTGTAGGTCATAGGAAATATCCAAAACACCTATGAAACACCACACATTGTCATTCATATAAAACACACAACATTAAACATCCACAAATCAAAGAAAATGGTATGTAGCTCATCTTTACCCTCGTTGCCCTGCTCTGTCCTCCCTCCATGTAGCAATTATTACCCAGTGTTTTCATTAACAGGACATTATTTAATAATCTCAATGAATGCAGCCTGGGAAACAGGTTTGTGCCGAGTTTTCAGAAAGATAGGACCTGCCCAGGGCCTGAGCTGAGATCCTCCCGAGGTGGGAGCAGAGAGTCTGTGACGTTCTTCTAAGGTCTTCATGGGGGGGCCGGCTTCTGGTCCTGCCCTTGCAGGCTGACTCGCGCTTGGACCCCCAGCTGCAGTTTTACTGAATTTGACGGCACCATTTTGGTCACAGGGTTTGTTCGAAGCCCCGGGGACGGACGACTTCAGTGAGACAGCGGGGTTTACTGAGGTGATGGGAAATGTCGTTCTAGGCTGCAGTGGAAGAGCGTCTGAGTAAGTGGTGAGTAAGTATCGCTTGTGCAGTTTGGAATGGAGTTAATGCACAGATACCTAATTATGGAATAATGCCCGTCAAACAGATTTTGCAAGCATGATGGCATTCAGGCTCAGCCCCGGGGCTGGCCCGGCCCCGTCTGCCGTGAGTCCGCGTTGTTGATGGTTTCAGCTAAACCTTCCTGGCTGTGCAGCTCACAGGGGTGAGCAGTGCAAAGGGTGTTTGTCTGCCTCGCCCTGGAGCTGAACGAGGTGACGCATGGGCACTCCGGGCCGCTCTCTTTGCAGGCATCTTCTCCATTGTCCTTCGCTTTTTGATTGCTAGTCTGAGGAATTGTTTGTGCTCCGTGACCAAAACATCAAATGCCTGACAAATTCATTATGGAATTCTTTAGGAGGACCTTTGGGGATTAGAGTAGTAGTTTTTTGATCACGTCTCCTTCACATGGCTCCCTCCGTGGAGGACCGGGTGCTGCAATGTTTGGGCTGAAGTCACATGACCTTCCACCATGATCACCAGTAAGGCCCAGTGAGTGGCAGGGGGGCACCTTAGCAAAACACAGGTGAGCGTTGGCTGGGTGCTGAAGGGGCAGCTGTCACCTGTGGCTGACCGCACCCACCCCGGTGTGGAGACAGGTTCTGCCAGTGAGCGGGAGAGCCATGTGTGAGCCTTCCGCCTGGCATTGTTCTGGACCTCAGAGACTGGGGTTAATACTAGCATTCCTCCGGGGTAACCATGGATTAATGACCCACATTGTAGATAATCCATGAAGATAACCGCGAGTGACCTTTTCATTCTTGGCTTTCTGTTGTCTTTTTTTTTCCCCGCGAGGCTTAAGTTGTCAACAAAACATTTGCTGGGCTACATGGAAATGGTTACAAGGCAGATAAGAGGGGGTGTCCTCCATGGATACGAGTATCGTGTACATATGGCAAACTGACAGGAGTGGGCTCCCGGCCTCGAGGCTTTGGGGAATCAGACTGTGACCCAAAGGGCCTCTCAGGAGTAACGTAAAGGTTCACTTTTCATTTCTCGAGAAGGAGAACCTGTTTTCCGTCACGGTAGCTGTTTGCATTTATACAGATCTTTAGTTACCTGTTTATACTGCTCTTGAAGTTGCTCTGTTGTAGGAGTTTAAAGTGTTTCAATTTTAGCAGCATAGGCTAATTGTTGCACACACCAGCATCCCTGCCCCTACTCCCCCAGCCCATGAACCCCCCAGGCAGTGTGCCAGGTTCCCAGCAAGCAGGTGCTGTTTATCGTGTCTGGCACCTTTTGCTCGTGAATCTGTATGAAACTTCACGCACCAGGCAGCACGGCGGTTAAACGTGCCTCTGATTTATTTTTTTTTTCTCTCTCCATTTAATTCCCCCCTCCTGCCCTGCCCCCCCCCGTCTGCAGGATTTTGGTGGGTTTGGGAAACGTGACCTTCTCAGAGCAGTCACTGTGTTGTCGTTTCATAGCTGCCGGTGTCTGGTTGCAGGCAATAAGCGATAGACAGTGATAAGGCCCGGAGAAGCACTTCACGGACCCCCGCCGACCCGTCCCGCCTTTCAGCAAGGCTTGCAGCTCTAATGCTGCCTTTCTCACAAGGCCCTCATCTGTGCTGAGAAGAGAGTGCCTGACGGGACGGCGACGGGACGGCGACGGTCCTGTACGTGTCGTGTGAGGAGAGGCTGTGCCTCATATGCCCGCACATGCTTTGGCTCAGTGGCTTCTTACCCCACAGTGTCCTGGAAAATGTGTATCCAGGATATTGTTACGCTTGTAAGCATTCCGCAACGATGACGACAATTGCTAATGTCAATATATATATAATATATTAATATAAACATTTTTATTTAGCTACTTTGGCAAACGGGGTCATTTTCTCAAACAAGGTTTCACTCCGCCGCTCGACAACATGTTTTTTCTCAGGTTGACATTTCTTCTTCTATGCTTGCAAGTAAATTATGTGGCACCCCACCCCTTTGTGCTCGCTGAGGCCCCCTAGTGGTTGGAAACCACTGCTCTGGGTGAACCCAGGCTGTAGCATCTGCGCTCTCTGCCGTGCTGGGTGTCTGGGCCAGGGTGTCTGTTGGTGTGTGAAAGGCCCCTCTCCCTCGCATGCCATGGTCTGCCAGCCATGTGGAATCTGACGTGTCGCGCGGGGGGGGGCACGCATGGTTAGCGGCAGTGTCTGCACGCTGCGTGGGAGGCCAGGCCATGCGTGTTGCTGCAAGCTGTCTATACATTCAGGCAATGTTCAGAAGTCATTTCAGGACAGTTACTGCATTTCTAGAAGTTGCTGGCAGCTATGGTAATACCCCGTAATCCTATATGGGCCGAGGAGTAGTATAACTGCAACCAGTACTTAATGTTTTAGATTTTTTTTGTGTGTGGTGGGGGGGGATACCTGTTTCGGATACCTGCTTAAACCAGGCTCCTGGGCACGCATTCCTGCATCCTTGAAGGAACCGGTTTCTTAGCCAGTCTCCACTACAAACAGGATGAATTCCTCATGCTCCCCGGCACCTGCAGGGCGCCCTGGGAGACATTCCCTGCCGTGGAGTTTGGCAGAGTACCAAGGGAGAGCGAGGCGGGGTGGCGTCTCCAACGGCCTTTTCCGAGGCAGTCGCCGAATTTGATGCTGGTCGGCCGAGCAAGCGGAGTCACGCGATTGTCGATTGTTCACTGACAATGCAAGCGGGTGTAAACACTGATGGGGGGTGGCCCTGATTGGAGGGGTGTGTCACTATTAAGGCAGTACAGATTTGCAAATTGCTGGTCAGGAGTTCTACTGTATCATATCGTTTTTCTATTTGACTTCAGGTTTCTATAAAACAATGGGTCAGCGTCCCTGGAGACCAACACTGCGGTGTTTTTGTGAGGGAATAATGAATCGCTGTATACGAAACCATTCTATTAGCAAAACAACTTTATTAGTATTAAAAAAAGCAGTGTGGCGTTTACATAAACTTGTAACTTTATACACAAGACAACATACGTGGTATGAAACTATGGATTCAGTGAATTAACACTTACATCAATCAAACTACCTAAACATTTTGACTTTGGATGATTGCAGCACATTCATTGCATGGTAAATTCAGTCAACATCAGCGTATTCCGTACAGGTGTGGCAACAAGTAAGTGTTCACCTGATAAATTAAAAAACAAAGACTGGCAATTGGTGGAGGCCAGCCAAATTTTACCAGCGTATTGCAAATAAATATCAAGTATAAATAGTCCAGTACTTGGAAGACCACCACCCATAGTCAATGACAATTTTTAATAATGGAATAAATGAAATATGTAGAAATTACAGTTAGATTTAATCATTATTTGCTTGCCATTTAGTTCCCCTCCCTCAGTGTTTAATATTCACTTAACAAAACCAGGAAGTCATTGGGGAATCATGTGTCATATGAGTGCTTACATCATTGGCTTTGACACTATTCTTGTTTAACAAAAGGTATTGTACACAATCTTTGCTCAGTGAGCCAGGCGGGCCAGACCTCAAACAAAAACAATATCAATATTTATCCGGATTGAGGACTCCATGGCTTAACAGTTAAATGTAGTGTTCTTCATTCAGTCAGTGTGTATGTATCAGCAGTAAATATCTGAATTAAAGTGGCTTGTTCATGAATTTCACAGCCCTTTTCGTGAGTAAATAAGAATAAGCCCCCATTTAGGGTACTGTCTGGTATCATTGACTTATCCACCACTTGGAAGCCCCCGCATCCGTTAATCGTATTAATACGGTAGGCGTGGTAAAATCATCTACCGGAGCAGTCGGCTAACGTGCTAATTAGCCACGGGGGCAGACCAGCGATCCCCTAAGTGGCCTGTCGCAGTGTTACATCATGGGGGGGCTCTGGGAAGCTGCTTGACCATCACTGTGCCTTTGAGAGTCACATGCGGAGCAGAGGGGGAACTGGGCAGGGTACATACAGTTACATGTACATCCAGTCACGTTTGGGAATTCAGCAATGCAGAATTTAGCAAGATCAGCGGCTGTTCCTTTTGCGCTCTGGAACAGAGTCAAATAAAATTAGCAGGTATCTGTTGCTTAGGTGATTGCTATCAGTGCTCCATATGTATCACTCTGCATGGTGCACAGAGCGTTAACGCACTTCTGTTTCCGAAGACATGACCCACCTGGTGTCTGACAGAGTCGCAGCGATGGACCCGGCCCGCAGTGGGAAGCTGCTAGCTGATCAGCGCCACCGTGCTCTCCTGCTGTCCACCACACAGCCCCGAGAAGAATTCCAGCGCCAGCCGCACGTGGATGGGCACGAAGACGTAGGAGGTGTAGATGACCATGGCCACCATGGTGAAGAGCACGGTGTTGAAGAGCGTCTGCTCCCAGGGCTCCAGGACGTAGATGCTGGTGACTAGCAGGTACTGGTAGTACAGCCAGTGCAGGTAATCCTTCAAGCTCTTCACGTCCATGACGGAAAGTTCCGGCACTGCTTTCCGTGGCAGGTGGGGACAGACGTGTGGACAGGGCGTGACACAGAAAGGCACCAGCATTAGAAAGACCAAAGACCTGCTGTGCCCCCCACCCGGTGCACAATGCTATTAACTGGATTGATACCTAGCTCGTCTCCGTAGTGAAAATGGCTGACAAACGAGTCTGACACTAGAGAGTCTGAGGACTATCTGAGGACGCCGTCCCCCTGGTCAAATGTGTCATTTGAATTTTCTCTCTCCATCCTCAAACCACGAGCCCCAGTGGCACCATGCCAAAGCCCTGGCTGGTAAGAGTCTGTTTGTGGACAGAAGTAACTGTGTGTAAATGAACCGTAGCCTCTGGGTAACTCAGCCCAGCATGGGGGGGGGGGGGG
>JAODKN010000038.1:4111302-4125295 GCA_026774425.1 Petrocephalus zakoni
GTTTGGCAGGTAACATCTGGGACCGCACACTTGCCCTGGCACAGCATATCTCAGGAGGCCTGCAGTGTTTGGCAGGTAACATCTGGGACCGCACACTTGCCCTGGCACAGCATATCTCAGGAGGCCTGCAGTGTTTGGCAGGTCACATCTGGGACAGCACACTCGCTCTGGCACAACACATCCCAGGAGGCCTGCAGTGTTTGGAAGGTCACATCTGGGGCAGCACACTCACCCTGGCACAGCAGCTATTTATTTTTTTTAATATGGGTGTGATTAGTTAGCTGTGAGAGTCGCCAGCACTCTGCGAGGGCAGCCCTCTCTGCAGTCATCGATGAAACGCTCTGCATGTAGGCTAAGCACTATCAAGTGTTTCCATGCACATGGTGATGAAATGTTCTCCCCTTTGTAACCTCTAACCCCAGCTCCCCCTATCTGATGACACCCCAATCCCTCCTGAATTTCTGAGGCGTGAAGGAGGGCAGTGTTTTGCAGGGGCCTGGACTGTGCAGGTCCGGGGTGGGGATACATTTTCAACTGCACTTAAAAAAAAATTAAAATAATCCACAGTTCAGCTGAAAGAGTAATGTTTTTGAAATATAAGAAAATGAAAGTGTTCTTGACACTAATGTAGTACATTTTAAAGTGCCCCCCGAGTCGGGGTTGGTGGCATCCTTTTAAGAGTAAGTACATAGTTGTGTCCCATTATGAGCCCAAGTCACCTGGCTCATTCACCCGTGACTAGCATAGAGCAGCTAAGGTGTGGTGTAGAGCCTCCCTCCCTCCCTCCCACAGATTAGCTCGGCCTTGTGTAGCACTGCCCCCCCGCCCCCCCTCCCGATAACAGAAGAGCTCCCTGGTCCACCTTTAAGCCCCCTGCGAGGCTCTGCGCCTGCTGGAAGAACCTCTCCTGTATTGGGTGACTCGCCTCTGGTGCCCCCGCTGCCCGCTGGTGTTTTGTTGCGCGAGGTGGGGGCAGCCTAAGGGTGGCAGTGCTGGGGGGGGGGGTATGTGAGAGCCTCATATCCGATGTCACAAAGACCCAGAGCACAAGAGGGGCACAGAAGGAGGCTGCTGGCCCAGCTGGATCCAACGGGACCCCGTACATTAGCATCTCCTCGGGTTACGAGCGGCCCAAATCCCCAGCGCCAGCCCCCCGATTGGCCGGGGGGCACGGCAATACAGGAGCGCCATGAAATCAAAAGCATGGAATCGGGGTGTCTTTGCCCTTCAGTGCGCCCTTACGTGATGGGCAGGAGATAAATAGCAGCGCGCAGAGGTAAGTGGTGCTGTGTGTGGACATCTCGCCGCCTTCCTACGACTTAGACACGTCGGATGGTGGAGGGCCTTGGCTCAGAGATCGTGTCAAGCACCAGAGCTCCGCTGGTGCGATGTGGAACGAGATCCAAGGTCCGAGTTTTTAATGGGAAGCTTTTCGCCGTTTATGGATGTTCTGAATGGTTTCTCTCTTACTTGAATATTTACAAAGTAAATTGACTTTTTTTTTTTTTGGGAACGCAGGGTTTTGCAAGGAAATTATGCCTTTGATGTCAGAGATTATATCTCCTTTTGCACATTTATGATTGCTAGTAAGCGATAGACATGCAGAGACAGAGGGTGAGTGACCCCCATGGGTTTTTGAGGACAGAAAATTGCAGGCAGTGGGAACCGGAGAGCTGCTGAAATAAATCATTACTTGGACTGATGACTAGGAATGAGTTACCTGTGGAAGGGTATCTGAAGATAAACTGGGGAGCCTTCAAGTTAGCAACGAATGTAGTGAGCAGTGATTGTAATTATGATTGTATAAGAACGATGACGTTTATATTGATGTCTATATATATATATCTATTTATGTAAAGAGCATATTGTGTAAAATTGCCTTGATTTCTGGTGCCATGCTTCAGGATCTCAGAATGAGGACGCTCGCTCGCCAGCTTGTCTTCCTCGCCTCCATGGTGTTTCTGCTGGTCCTGATGTCACCCTGTGCCTTTGCTAAAGGCCCGCAGCGGCCCAAGTACCAGTTCACCAAGAAACCCCCCAGTGTCCCGGAGCCGCTACGGACCACCACCACAGGAATCGGCGGGGTGTGGACCAAAGCGACCCCCCAGCCGACTCCCGCTCTGACAACCGCGGTCAGCGTGACGCCTCTCTACACAGAGTTCCACATTGACACTGCAGCGCCACCCGATGCTGGAAATGAGAACTACACCCTGGACTACAACGAATGCTACTTCAACTTCTGCGAGTGCTGTCCCCCAGAACAAGGGCCCCAAGGTCCGAAGGGCGACAGAGGCTTACCAGGTATCGAGAGCGGCCGTGTCATGCATGGTGTTGGGCTATTACGGTAATGATCGTTCAATCGGGCTCGGGAATGCGGTTTATTGAGGGGCCTATTTGATTGGTGATTATTTTAATGTGCATCCTGGCTACAGGTAATTTCAGATTTCCTCTGATGTTCACGGCTGTCAGTCTAAGGATATTTATGTCCATTTGCTTCTGTAAACCTTTCCGGACAAGTTGGGAGAAATGGGTCCATAGTAGCACTGTAGTACCTTGTACATTTCTAATAACCCTTCTCCCAGGCCATTGGTGTTTTTCTAGCCATTTGAAGTAATCTCTACTCATATTTAATTCAGATACATCTGTTATGCTTTTGATGATACTTTGAAAACAATTGAACAAAGCTTTGATGACTGTCCTCATTATAAATCCTTGTTGGGGTGCATTTGGATGGAGTTTAATGCTGTTGGAATGATTTCATTTTGGATAAATTTGAGAAAAGTGTGGAAGAGGATATGGGGGGAGCCTGTGATGTCAGTGTATTTCCAGGGGCACTGGGTGTGTTTTGTGTTCCCTGAAATGATTTTGTGTAGACATGAGTCACAACCTAGACGTTAATTGGAAATTACCGGTTGCTTAGGATCTAGTGAAAAACACAAGACAACGTGCATTTTCCTCTTGTGTGATCAGTATGTTACAAGACCTGAACGTAATGACACAGTGTGCAGCGAGTGCGTTTCTGAGGGAGGCATGTGCTGCTGTTGTTGGGTTACAGGGCCGCCTGGAGGGAAGGGAGATACCGGACCTAGAGGGCTGCCTGGACCCCCGGGTCCTGCCGGATCGGCCGGACCGAAAGGAGACAAGGGTGAGGGGTGATCTCCATCAGAATGCCAATCAGTCTAAACCACAAAGTAATCCAGGCAGCAGCACGACACTGGGCTTGTGCATGCCTTCGATTCCCAGTAGAAAGGCTGCATGAAAAATCACTTCCATCGATGGGTTTTAAAGTGAAACTGGATGATATTATGGAATGACGCCAGCAGAAGGGAAGCACGGAGAAGCAGGAGAGCCGCCGTTTGCTAACTACTCCGGAGACACAGTGAGGCGTCTGAGGGTGTTGCTCTGATCCCATCAGGTGACAAAGGGGACCGGGGCACCACTGGCCTGGCTGGCATTCCCGGAGTCTCGGGGAAGTCAGGAGAGAAAGGTACGTGATGGGGCGAAGGCCTGTAGATGCACGGATGGGGTCTCCCATGGCCATGACAGGGGTTTTGCCCTTCACCGCTGCAGGCGATTCGGGCTCCAAGGGCGAGAAGGGAGATGCTGGCTTTCCGGGATTCAAAGGGGACCGAGGTGATAAGGGAGACCCCTGCGAAAATGGGACTAAGGGTGATAAGGGAGACCCTGGGAAAGACGGCCAGGAGGGAGCCCTGGGCCTGACAGGAGAGAAGGGTGAGAAAGGCGACTCAGGGGACAAGGGTCAGTGTGGGCCTTACGGGGAGAAGGGACAGAAGGGTGAGCCGGGGGACTCTGGGCAGCTGGGTCCCAATGGAGCTGGGGGCTTCCCGGCCAAGCTTGGCGGGCAGGGCCCCCCTGGTGAACCAGGGCCTTCTGGAGAACCTGGAGCACCAGGAAAAAAAGGGGAAGTGGGTCCACGTGGTCCTCCGGGTCCGGTCGGCGCTCGGGGGTTCATCGGACCAAAAGGAGACAGGGGCTCCCCGGGGCTGAGGGGGGAGCGGGGGCCGCGGGGTTTGAAGGGGACTCGGGGAGCAAACCAGGTCCTGAAGCGGTCCGGCTTCAGTGTGGGCCTATTCCCCAGCAAGTCCTTTCCTCCGGCCGGGTTCCCGGTCAAGTTCGACAAGGTCTTCTACAATGGCGAGGAGCACTATGACGTCACCAGTAGCAAGTTCAACTGCACCTACCCAGGCGTCTACGTCTTTGCCTACCACATCACCGTACGCAACCGGCCCCTACGAGCAGCCCTGGTGGTCAACGGCGTCAAGAAGGTGCGAACGCGGGACTCATTGTACGGGCAGGACATCGACCAGGCCTCCAGCCTGGTGCTGCTCCAGCTAGCGGCCGGCGACCAGGTATGGGTGGAGACACTACGGGACTGGAATGGGGTTTACTCCAGCAGTGAGGATGACAGCATCTTCACCGGATTCCTGCTGTACCCCGACAAGGCCTGACCTCTCTGCTCTGTACTGCACGACTTTAGAAAGCAACATCATTCCAAAGACAAGAGTCCTTATTACACTGGAGAAAACGGGCAGCCTTTTCTGTCCAGGTGTTTAAGGTAAGATGATATCATGTAAAGGGTCTTACCATGCAGTGTGCAAAGCTGAGGTGGGGGGAACCATCTAAAATGCTTACAATTGTAAATGGTTTGTAGCGTTTTGTTCGTGTAATTGTTACTGTTTAAATATTTTTGATGATTTGTACATGAAATAAAATCTACTTGGACAACATGGATTTAGTCACTTTACTGTTTAAACAAACCTTCCAGCCAGTACGTACCACTGCAATATACAGTATACAAAATTCAGCCCAATGTATATGGCTGATATAATCAAAAAGAGATGTGACCCTGTGTAGCTGAAATTATTAATGAAATTATAGCATTTCATCTCTAACAGCTCATCATAAACACACAAGTAAGTAATATTCAGTTTTACAAAATGATGGAACTTCCCACTATTAAAAATATTAATTAAATACAAAGTCAGATTCAATTAGAGTAAATCTGTTTTAAACCCCCTCACGTGTGCAGGAGCCTGGCAGGCTGGCTTGTGTAACACCCCAAAGTTAAGCAGCCCTGTTATTTCCAGCAGGGGGCAGCAGGGGGCAGCAGGGGGAGCGCTTCTCTAAGAATAAAAGGCGGCGGCGAATGGCGAGGAACGCCAAAGTCTGGACTCACTGCTGCCCTTCCGGATCCCCTGGCACAAAGCAGGAAGTGTGCTATTCCTGGGCGTTTTCCTTCCAGACAGTTCCACATCACTGTGTAAAAACTGGCTGAATTGCATGAGCTCTCATGGCCCCAAAAAGTCTCATTCGGTTGTGGTGAGCAGTCCAGTGAAAAACAACATAATTATGGTAACTGCAGTATAACATTCAAAACTTCCAAGGAAAAATGCATCTGGCTCCAAGACTCACAATGACCTGCTCAGGATCTGGGCCATTAACGAGGTCCCAGTGCTCAGGATCTGGCCTTTAACGAGGTCCCAGTGCTCAGGATCTGGCCTTTAACGAGGTCCCAGTGCTCAGGATCTGGGGTTCCTCTGACGAATCTGAAAGTGGAAAGTAACCATTAACACGACAGAAGGGAAAAGGGGACTGTCGCTCAGCAGAGCGGAGGCAGGCTGAGAGGACAGCATGCAGAATGTACCATGGTAGAGAAGTGGCAAACACAGAAGCCCCAAACCATCTTTAACCAGAGCAGACCAACACCTTTCTCAAATGCTACAATTATAGACTGCGTACCGTGGACTGGCAGCACAACAGGCAGACACTGGGATGAGTGCCAGAGAAATCCCTCCCACCAGGTAGCTCTGCACCAATACACTCCCTGGTCCTCCTTCGTGAGGTGGAACAAGTGCAGGCCCTGCTTCGCCCCCCTCTGTAACTCCAAGCCATCTTTGAAGAAAACCACCTCCGTCACCATCTTCTTGCCCCTGACATGGCAGGTCAGCGTGACGTCATCGCCAGTCCGCGAGGGTGTGGGCGGGACCTGTAATAGCACCCACCCACCTACAGAGGGCGACAGATACAAAGAAACGCGTCACCGCGACATGGTCACAGTCCCGGCTGAAATAAGACTGTCGCTGGCTGGGGTCAGCGTCACATTTTGGAATGACGTTAAGCCTTTAAAATGTTTCAAAATGAGCCATAAGGTGGCTTCCGGACAGCATGTAAAAGGTTGCAGGTTCCAAGTCCTGCTGCCTACTGTAGTGTGATCTAATTAATCTAAATATACATGCTACCTAATAACTGTTGCATGCATAAAAGTTAAAAGTACTTTATCTTTAGAGTTCCAACAGATTACGAATACATACAGTTCATATCTATAGGTTACTATAGATACTAGCAGTAAAGAAACTCACCGGCCACGTCTATCTTGAGCGGACGGCTCTGCAGGGTGTCCTGCAGTCCGCTTTCCGTCGTGTTCCTCCTGCCTTGGCACGTGTACAGACCACGTTCCTGGGGAAGTCTGGGTGCCAGCCTGTAACTGTCCTCGTACGAGCCGAACTGTCGTATCGGCAGTCCGTCTTTGAACCACCAGTATTTCCAGTCACTCTGGTTGTTCTGCCCAGGGATTGTGCAGCGCATGGTGGCGGTCTCTCCCACCAGCAGCTGCTGGCTGCCCGAGACCAAGGTCAGGGTCGGTCTGGGTGGCCCATCTGTGTGGCGACAGGGCGAATGTACCGTCAAAGTGACGCCAGGTCCCGGCAAGACAGAATGGTGTCATACACCATCTAAGTAGTGAATGAAGGAAATCTGACTTTGACGATTAAGTATCACATTGATATTGCTTACCCTGAGATAACGACCGACCGATCCCAATCGAAATAACTGCACATAAGTAACAGAAAAACAGGTCATTAGAAAAAGGTACACAGCAAAAGGTAGTGGCAGACGTATATGTACGATTTGCTCATTGACATACCTAGAAAGAGTATCGGCGGCCGAACTGTCATCATCCTGCCGGGATCGGTGCCGACGGCGAAAGACGCCCCTTATATTCGGGAGGAGCAGAGGCACGAGGACGCTCCCGTCAGTTTCACTTCCCCAAAATACATTTTTTTCCCGATAATGAGTCCTATGACTGATTGTGCAACAAGTAAAATATGTCACATTCCGGAGAAAAGAAACATCTGGCGCATCTGGGCCGCACGAGACAGACGAGCAGAAACCCGAAGCCTTCCTTGCTTTTAGTGTTCAAAGACTTAAGTGTGATGACCCTTAAAAGTTACAAAAATGCTCTGTAAGTCTTTAAAATGAAACGTTTTATTAAACACAGTATAAAAACCATTACCCGTGCACTTTCATTTTGTACAACTCATCGAACATCACAATAATAATAATAATAGGAATAATAATACGCCCCATCCTGGGTTGTTCCCTGCCTTGCGCCCATAACCTCCGGACCCCCCGCGACCCTGAATAGGACAATTAAGCGATTACATAATGGATTGATGGCTAGTAGTGACAGAAATATGAGTGGTTTTTACCATAAATTTCCCCATTAGTTTACATTAACTTAAAACTAAACAGCTACAGTTAAGGACATGGCAACACCTGTGACAAAGACGCACGGTACCGCGTACTAGATACCAAGAGAACCGATACGAACCCAGACTTCAAATCACACTCATAAAGCACACCGATGCATGTTGGAGCTTACTGACTGCAAACAGCATTTTAACGTACCAAACCAATAAGAAACAACGGTTAAATAAGAATAAAATGTGAATCAGCGACCGTACTTTCGCTGCCTCACAGCGAGTCAAGTAGAAACGAATTCACGCCCTGAGTTACTGAGTTAATAAGTCATATTTCGGGGAATTACGGAAACCAGAATGTTCCGACTAAGAAAACAGGCACGGGCGAGCTTAGGGTTACATGTATTGGCAACTTACCACACAGGATTTAAGGAGTGTACTATAATATTCATAGTATACTGTAGGCCTATTGCTGCGGCTTTCTGGATCAAAGGCACTCGTAAGCAGAAACTGTTCTTATTAGCCAGAAAGACCCCGGGTGCTTTGCAAATATAGAAAAAAGTACTTGCATTGAGTATAAAAGAAGTTTAAGATGTAATAATCACACTCGTCTTTTTACTGCTGTCTAGATACTTGATTGGTCTAAAACTAGAAGGCACCACATTTATGTAAATATGTGTACAGGTATTAAAATATGAGGAAAATAGTTGATTGATTGCAATGAAATGACTTAAGTAGTTCCCCTCAATATAAATATATTTACATGCCTTATCCTGAAAGTAAAATAAAGAAGGGAGCTTAGTCAGCTTGTGTATTCACTGAACAGGATTGTAGGGTCAGCTGGGTGGGGGGTGGGGGGGTCCGCCAGTGAGGACCCGAGGCTGGAGCGGAGGCGGCAGGTGTTCCTGCTCCACGTTTTCTGAGTCAATGGTGGAGGTGCATTTCTGGCCCTGCAGAGGGAACATCTCCAGAGTCTGTTTGACCTCACGCTCCACATCTCTCTGCCAGTCAATGAGGTCTCTCCCCAGCTGCTGGGCGCCCTCCAGCACACGCTCCTGACGCACCCCAAGGCCCGAGAGCAGCTCCAGGCTGTTGGAGACCGGGACTGGCTGGCACGCCTGGCCGGACATGTAGCATTCAAACTCAGCTGGACTCAGGTTCAGAGACTGGGCATCCAGCTTCTCGATAAAGGCCAGGGCACAGCACTGTGGGACCGGGGAGAAGCACCACAGGTCTGCATTATCACATCTGTCTGAGCGTGGCATGTACGCATCACAGTCGCTGTGTCGGTGTGTGTGTGTGTGTGTGTGTGTGTGTGTGTGTGTGTGTGTGTGTGTGTGTGTATCTGCGTGGACATATTTATATTACGTTTTTGGTCCCCATAAGGATAACCTCAATTTTATAAAAATCTGTCTGCAATCAAAAAACTAAAAATGCCAAAAGTCTCATATTTCGTTTGGTTACTTATGGTTAAGGTTAGGGCTGGGTAGGGGTTAGGGGTGTCATAGATGGGATCAGGGTTTTGCCCATAGGAATGAATGGAGTGTCCCCATAAGGATAGGAGTACATGGTATGTGTGTGTGTGTGTGTATCCGTGTGTGTGTGACTGTGTATGTCTGTGCGTATCTGTGTGTGTGTGTGTGACTGTGTATGTCTGTGCGTATCCGTGTGTCTGTGTGTATGTCTGTGTGTATCTGTGTGTGTGTGTGTGTGACTGTGTATGTCTGTGCGTATCCGTCTGTGTGTATCTGTGTGTGTGTGTGACTGTGTATGTCTGTGCGTATCCGTGTGTCTGTGTGTATCTGTGTGTGTGTGTGTGTGTGACTGTGTATGTCTGTGCGTATCCGTGTGTGTGTGTATGTCTGTGTGTATCTGTGTGTGTGTGTGGCATGCCCCCTACCAGGTTAGTAAAGTAGTAACCGTCTTCTCCACTCATGAGCCGGCTGGGGTTGCAGAAGCGTGTGATGTACTGGACGTTGGACTGCAGGCGAGGTGGGTTGGCCTTCAGCACCACATAGATGAGGGCGGGTAGGAAGTCGTCGGCCGAGGCCGGCTCCCGCTTACTGATCTTGATAGCGCAGAAGATGTGCTTGCTGCAGCGGGTAATGCATCCCAGCTTCTCCCGCGGCACTCGCATGGAGTCTATCTGGATGATCTCTGGGAGGGGGCCAGACACGGTCAGTACGGGGGCATCCCCAGGAGAGCCAACCAGCGGAGCACAGCTCACACACCTGTGATGGCCTGGAGCACGTGTTCCGAGACCTCGGGGATCTCCTCGTCAATGGGGACGCAGAGCATGTGTATGGTGACCCAGTGAAGGGCCCTGCAGGAGACACACTCCCATAAAGACAAGGAAGGAAGGCATGTCCACAGAGGCAGAAAGAGCAGGAAGACAAGTCCATCCGAGCCCTAAGACAGAAACGGCACCACAAGCCGCTCACCTGATCCGCGTCTGTATGGCCAAGTCCGTCTTCTCATCATCTGTAGTTTCAGGGCAGAAGACGTTCTTATAGAGGCGAGTCATTATGTACTTCTCCACATGGTCCATGACCTTCTCCACACGGTCGGCGGACCCTGAGAGACGGGGGTGGGACCATGAGTTCAGACAGGACAGCCCCGGCCTGGCCCGTGCTCACCAAAGCACACCCACATCCCGTGCCCTACCTTTGAAGTAAGTGAGCAGACGATCCGAGAGGTTCTGGTAGAAGTCCTGGACACACTCGGAGGACTCATCCGCACCCAGGTCCTTGAAAACAAAATCAGTAACAGACATATATTTGAAGTTCCAAAAAAAATTAATAAAAATCAGAATCACTGTTTCATCATTACAATGACTGCGTTTAAGACAATAGGAACATTTGTTTTTAGGTAATGCATTTGGTTTAAGGTGATTTTAATAGAAGGAGATTTTATTAAAATCCATCCATTATCTGCTGCTTATTTGGGGTCGGGTCGTGGGGGTAGCAGTCTAAGCAGGGATGCCCAGACCTCCCTCTGACCAGCCACCTCCTCCAGCTCCACCAGGGGAATACCAAGGCATTCCAAGGTCAGCCAAGAGATCCCGTTTCTCCAGTGTGACCTGGGTCTGCCCCGGGCCTCCTCCCGGTTGGACATGCCCGGAACACCTCCCCAGGGAGCCATCTCTACTTTGAGCCCCTCCCGAATGTCTGAGCTCCTCACCCTCTCTCTCATTTTGACCGCTTGTACCCGCATTCTCATTCTTTCAGTCACTAGCCAGCGCTCAGGCCCATGGGAGGGGCAGGAACGCAGACTGACTTGTAAATCCAAAGCTTTGCCTTCTGGCTCAGCTCCCTCTCCACCTATCTGCCAGGTCATTTCACACTCCCTTCTTCCTTCCTGAGATGGTTATATTCCTCTGCGAAACTGCGCCTTGACAAACTCTGAGAGACAGTGCCCCCTCGTGGTGCCTCGCTCGCCCCCTCGCGGTGCCTCGCTCGCCCCCTCGTGGTGCCTCGCTCACCTCCTTACTGGCCATGCTGTCAGTGAACGCCTTGCTGTGCTTGTAGATTTCTGGTCCCGTTCTCGGGAGCTTCCTCAGGAAGTCCATGAACTCCCTCGACACGCGGTCCGTGTCGACACTGACCTTCCGCGTCAGAGAGGGACTCTGGGTCCTGGCCTCTGGGCTCCCTGATAGCACAGACAAACCGCACCTCCTAACTCATCAAAGCAAAACTGCTTCAGATGTGTTAGTTGGGTAATAGACTGAAGGAAGACAAATTCCCATGTAGATTGGAGTTAGAGACAGACATTGAACGTCATTATGGATTCAGAGTACAACACTAAGCTGGAATTACAGGAATTGTGTCGTTAAACATGTTGTTTCATGGCTGGATCCGAAGAGGGGGAAAGCCCGTTGTGACCCAGGGATGGGATTTTTAGCAGAGCTAACTAACGAGAGGAACGGAGAGGAAAGCATCACACACGCTATTTTTCTAATACTGAATTCATTGTCAAATGTAACGTGCAATTTGGTAAGAATGGTAAGAATTTTACTCCGTGAAATATAAAGCTGAACAGGAATTTGCTTTATCGACTCCACTCATAGACCCAAACCAAGACCTTACATGGTACTGGCTAGTTATTCCCAAATGACACAGTTCTGGGACTGATTCCAGGAACATATCACCAGGCATGTATCTGGGTGAAAAGCTCTGTGTGGAAATGGACTAAGACAGAAACTGCCAACGCAGTGGGAGGGGCCGACCCAGAACTGCAAAAAGGCAGTGCATCAGCCACGTGGACTGGGCTGAATCGTACGCAGCGCTCTGCTACCACTGTAGGTGTGTAACACTGCCCCCTGCTGGCCAGCAGGGAAGCTCACTCATACAAATATTTGCATATACAGCCAGACTTCTATCCATGAGAAAACATAAAACACAACACATAAAGTATATTATTTTGCCTTACGCAAAACAGGCAAAATAATACGGATTTCCCAGTGTACATTTCTAACAGGCACATTCTCACCGCACCTTTCCTGGCTGCAGCGCGAGCCGACGGGCTGAAGAACTTCTTCACCGTGTTGACTTTACGCGCCTTTTCATTGGTCTTTTTCTCCTCAAACTTCGAGAAGTGTGCCAGAGGCGGGGGCTTGGGCGCCCCCCGCTGAACGCTGTAAGCCCCGGCGTCATCCTCCTTCTGCAACTTGGGAGGGGGCTTGGGCGCCCCCCGCTGCACGCTGTAAGCCGCGGCGTCCTCCTCCTTCTGCAACCTGAGCGGGAGTTAGGCTCATTAGACACTAATGAGACACTAAAACAAACTCATTATTATGTGTCCGCAACTATAATTTATATAAGAAACGTTTTATGGCAAGGATAAGTCCTACATTTAGAACAAAGTGATGTTGACTGCTTAGGGATAGCCATTCATGGGAGTGACACGTCTATGCACAGTGGTATAGATATTCACTGAAGCACTTCAGGTTTCTAGGGTATAACAGTGTGATTCCTACTGGGCCCAGACCTGGCAGCTGGTCACTGCTCGAATACCAGTTATACACTTTGACCAGAGATAACTCCAGATTGGGTCAAATAATGACAACATAAAGACCCGGGAGTCCCGTTAATGAGCGTGATAGGAGCACGTTTGAGGATCCAGCGACGACCTGGATCATGGTGACCAAAGCTGTGGAGCTCACCTCTCTGCTAGCTCCCGGTCCTCCTGGATCTGTTTCTGCCGGGAATGGTGGTACTCCTCTCTCCAGCATTTGGAGCAGTAGCCCTTCCAGGCTGTGTTTCCGTAGTAACCGCATCCTTTCTTGCACAGCAGTTCCGATTGATCCACATGGATCCCCCTGCGCTTCGACTTCTGACTCATTCCTTCTGAGGAGGGACCAGGGCAGTGGAGGAGGGACTTCTTTGGAAAATCTGTCCGACAAATGTTTACAAATTATCGTTGATGACAAACAAAAATACCAGCAGTTTAGGGGAGACTGATCCCTTCCAGCAGAAAAACTGAGGATTATATTACCGTCCATATTCGGGAATGACCCAAACAATAAGTTATGTTGTCTGGGACCACATAAATATAAATATGCCAAGTGCACACACTATAGGTAAAGGCACATTAATATGGAGAGAGGTCCCCCTACGTCTGTGTGTGTGTGTGTGTGTAAAAACTTATCTACATACGATTCTAGCGTTTCGCCAGTCAGTCGGAATCCTAAGTACTACTACGGGGGCAGACGGACACACAGACACGCAGCAGTAACTCAGTACCAATCATTTCGCCATTGGCATTTTTATTTCACGTTCCAGCCGTACAATCACCGCATATAATTTTAATTATAGGCCGAATTAACACTTATAAACTTAAAATACCCAAGTCCACCTGTGGCACAACCCGGACGCAGCCCGTGCGTCGCCACGTATTAGACTGACCGTGCGGGTCTCTCTCAGCCCCGGGGTCACTCCCAGCCCCGGGGTCTCCGCCGACCCCGCCGATGTCCCCCGCCGTGACGGCACACCGGCACTTCCTATAAAGCTCTTCGGTCGGTATCGCTCGCACAGTCCAACCCGAAAAACAAGCGCAAGGGGCGGCGTCTATAGGCGCCTCCGGCGCGGTCTGAAGCGCCCTTCACTACAATCCTATCAGCCGCTTAGAAACACTAACCTAGAAAAGTATCCGCGACGTTTCTTTTTAATACCGGGACATCGAAGGAGTGAATAGTTTTTATTTGGGGGTAAAGTACATAATAGCTAGTTAAGGATCTCGTCCGCTCCACCCGACTGAGTGCGGAAGCAAACAGCCCCACAGCCCGCTCGCTAAGGCGGCCGTCGGTACCCAGCCCACCGGGCGCGTCCCCGTTCCTACCCGGACTCGCCCCGGGCTCTGCGATCGCTTCCTGCGGTTCCCGACCACCTTCTTCCGCGGTTTGCCAGTCGGGGCGCCGTTCGCTGCGCCACACCGGCCGTCTTCCTCCTCCTCTGTGCGTCACGGCGCAGCTGGGCCGGGTACCATATGCTCACCGCCCC
>JAODKN010000038.1:4160380-4177992 GCA_026774425.1 Petrocephalus zakoni
GAGGTACGCGCTCCCCCAGCGTGAGGTACGCGCCCCGCCTGCGTGAGGTACGCGCTCCCCCAGCGTGAGGTACGCGCCCCGCCTGCGTGAGGTACGCGCTCCCCCAGCGTGAGGTACGCGCTCCCCCAGCGTGAGGTACGCGCTCCCCCAGCGAGAGGTACGCGCCCCGCCTGCGTGAGGTACGCGCCCCCCCAGCGAGAGGTACGCGCCCCCCCAGCGAGAGGTACGCGCCGGATCAGCATGGCCGCACCCTCAGTTTCCGCTGGCTCTCCATCCCCACCACGCCGATTGTGGCTACGCCTCTGCTGCCGACCTGTCTGGTACAAAGGAGATGTGACGAAAGTGGAAATATCTGGACAGGGGCTGAGGGATCGCTCCAATTCATTAGGAAGGCATTACATACCTACAGACAGAGAAGCAGAGGAAAGGACCTAGTTTCCAAGGCAGCACCCCCCCCCCCATCGTCCTACCGAAACCATGGTAGATGCTAAGCTGTCAGACATAATAGCTGGACAGCGGTTAATTCCAGGTGACGGGAGCAGGCGTGCCGCCGTATTCCGTTCTCCTGATGATGGTTTTGCAACATATTGACTGGGAAGATGATTACAGCAGGGGGTGGGGGGTCTGAGAGCCAAGCAGTCAAGGCTAGAAAAGGCTTCATCGTCCATTAGCCAGCAGCTTACTGCTCTGCCTCCATTATTGCGATGGATTAAACAGTATGTCTTCAGATATTAAGTGGGAATATCTTCGGAGGAAAAGGTGGTATGGATTTTAATATACGTCAGTTGTTTAAATGAAGCTTTAGGATCGAGCGACCATGAGGGGAGGCGAGGTGGGGCAGTGCCTCGACAAGGACGCCCAGCAGGAGGCGCTGTGGGTGACGCCAACTTTAACCGCGCCCTCGGCCGGAGACGCGGCAGCTTAACAACAATGTTATATATGTGTGTGTGTGTGTGTGTGTGATGTACATATTACATTGTGGGGACCAAACATCTCCAGAATGTGACAAAAGCCTGTTTATGTTGCAGGGACCATTTTCTCTGTCTCCACAAGGGGAAACTAAATTTGATAAAAATCCGTGACTGCAATCAATTACTCTAAATGCCAAGTCTTGTATTTTGTTTGGTTTCTTGTGGTTAAGGTTAGGGTTGTGTGAGGGTCAGTGCCGTCATATTTCGAATTAGGGTTATGCCCATAAAAATGAATGCACAATCCCCACAGATATGAATACAAATGTGTGTTGGGGGGGGGGGGGGTGGTTTGTACTGGGCACCACAAACGGTAGATGGTGAGTGAATGGACACCCCTATTAGAACATGTATTATTTTCTTTAAAGCACGGTCTACCAAACAAATCTGCCACTCCCCTCAAAGGCTCCCCAGTTTTATACCAACCATCTAATGCAGAAAGGACTAATAAAGCCTTATCGGAATGTCTTCGCCAGGAAGCAATTATAAGAAAAAAAAAACACAAACTACGCCTCATCAGCATGAGGAGAGCCACACGAGACAAGACCATGAGCCCCGTTATCACAGGAACCTGGCAGCCCTCTCCTCTACCAACATGCTTAGGGCAGCAGCCACTCCTCCCCTCTCGCCCAGAATCCCGCACACACGCACGGGCACACGCACGGGCACACGCTGCGTCTCCATATTACACCCCGGCGGGGTGCACACTCGCTGAAGCATATTCAGGTGGATGACTCCTGCACTGCTCCGGTGTACCGACAGGTGGCGACCAAGATGCCGTGCCGTTTGGCACAGGCCCCCAAACTTTGGAAGGAGACTCGCTTTCATGACAACATGGGCTTCAGACTCACACCTCCATCTGCTGATGAGAGCTACTCATCGCAAGGCCCAGCTGGTCTCCACTGAGAGACAACTTAAGGTCAGAAAGAGGGGCTAATGGACCTGCAAAGGCAGTCAATAGGGCCGCGAGTGTAAAATAAACAGCGCCATTGAGAAAGCACGCGCGCGCGCGCGCACAAAAATCGATGCATGGCATTTTGCTGCGTGGCCGCGGATTGAGTAGGATAAGGACAGGGATATGCGGAAAATGCTACCTGTCCAACACAGATCTGATGCTTTGTTTTCGTCTTCGGTTACTTAATGTAAAGGAATATTAGCCACTTTGTTGAACACTATTCTAATCTTAAAATAGCAGTAAGGTTTAATGGGGTCCAGTCTAGATCAAACTGAGCCGCACTCCGATTTATGTCATGGCATGATAGGCTGGAAGAATCACACCATTTTTTAAAGATAAAATTAGCCATATTTAATCGGGGTTTCCGTATAATTTTACATTATAGGACCTACATTAGTGAGTTACACAGATCATATTTTAATTAAGTCATTACTGAGCGTGACGACGATCCTGAAGACTAATTTCTCAGGTCGGTATATAGCCACCGTGGCACCTGGTCCTGAAGCACCGACGATCTGTCAGAAGTCTTCAGCTTTCAATCACTTGAAATAAAAATTAATTCCATTCCAAGTCAGCTGGAATGATGAAAGGACGAGCAGCCGCGATTCACATCAGGGGAATAACTGCAGTCGCCCGTCATTCACACGGGGTGTCATTCATGCCTCATAAGTACAACCTGGCATCTAATACGTACGAGACTTATTTCCTACGAGAACGCTGGAGACAGTGCGAAAATGGCATTTACGTGTAATTAATTTCATTTAAAATGGCCTGACGCCCAGCCGACTAAATTCCTATGATTACTATGGGGCGCAGATCACACTAAAGAAGCAACTCTGACATCTTATGAACTTGTTTTTTCCCCTCCTTTGCTTTAATTGATGTTTTGCCTAAAACGGTTACACTCAGCAACCCGGCACATCCTTCCCGGAAGCTCTGCGTTACAATTTGCCAAACAAATTACAGCCCAGCGAGCGCACTTCATTTGCGGGATTCAGTCAGCGTCTGCTCGGGGATCGGCGAGCCGCCGTGGGCGCATCGGAGGGCGGAATACGTGCCGCTGCCCCGGCGTCGCCGAGAGCCGCCGAGTCCGCTTCCAGCCAGATTTACTTTGTGGAATAACTAAACTGCGTGCCTCGCCTTTCTGTGAAGATGTCAAATCAGTGTCGCGAATTTAAAGAGAAATGTCAAATTCAGCGTCTTTGATTCGAGTACAGTTACAATTGCAAAACAACTCCCGAGTCAATGATTGATTGTACCGAGGCATTTTAATGCCAGCGCTTAATCAGAACATGCACGAGGGATTTGCATGAGTTTTCGAAAACAAAATGAAAATAACTAATACTTACTAAACATGTAACTGTTACTCCTACAACTATGCTTAATTGGATATAAAACGCACAGCGAATTGCACTCATCCTCCGACCGCTTGCTTCAGCCCTCATTCAACTAGTTGGATGCAGCGATGAGGAGTCATTTGGCCACTTACCATTCTAAGCTCCTGTGTTCGGTCCTTCATGGCGTCTAACAACCAACCCCCTTGAGATAGATTTTTTTGTCCCCTCGTGTCTCTGCTCGGCTTTCACGGTCTGTTTCAGTCTTTTTGAAATGAGCAGCGGGTAGGAGCGAGAGCGCGCACGGGGGGCGTATTGGCTGCGTGAACGCGCACCGTTCACACTCACCGAGGGAGCGCCTTTCCCCTCCCCACCCTAGGGTGCCTTCTCTAATGTGTAGCACGTATTAAAGGTGAGACGAGGCCATCATTTCACTGTTAAAATACCGACCAACCCCCCCATCTGCTTATTTCTCAGCGTCATATCAAAACGACTCCCGGCAGTTGTATCTGACACCCTACATTATGAGGAATGTTTCCAAGGTAGCCTAATGGCGGAGATCAATCCAATTGATCTACAATACGTCCTTACAACTTGGAGTAATTGGCTGTCAGCTAAACAGGTTGTAAAACATAACGCCTAACTGCACTAGGCTTGCTGGTAGCCCGGCTTTGGCTGTCCGAGGGCGACCTCTTCCGGTCATTGATGTTTTTGCAGGCGCGAGGAAATGCTATTCGGAGCCACTGCTGAGCGCGATCAAAAGACTCGTAATGAGTAAATATCATAATTGCATGCATACGCAGACACATTGGATACATTTTATTGAATGCACAATGATCACTGGGCTTTTCTTTGCGTACATCTGTTAAATGATATACATTTAATAAAACTGTATCAAAAGAAACAGTAATGTTATAATAGTAATACAGGCGCTGTCGAGTCAGAGTCGCCTACTGGTGACCATGACAACGGGCCGTTCTTCCAACCAGAAGCTGATACGAATTATTTGATTAAAATGTCTAGTTTGTGTGAAGACATACTTTTCAGTAAGTTAATGTTAAAGCTTATAGACGTATGTCCCCGGCAAAGTGAGTGCTACCCCCTAATACTGCAATGCATCTTCGTACAAATAAATCTTGATCTTGAGATACTTCCAGATCTTAGCACTTTCTTCCAAATACAGACCTGAAAAAGACAGGATAAAGCAAGAGGATCTGTTACCATCAGTAACAACGCTCAAAGTCGTTTTGTCAGAGGGAGGAAAAGGCTCCCGGCGCTGCCTCCGGCCGGGCGATACGACGGCCCTCTTCGTCAGTCTCGGTCTTTCTGTCTGGGCAGAGCAGGGGAGCGTTTTCCTGCTCACACCGCCGGACTAGACCTGGCTCACCTTCGCGCACACACAACGTACGTCACCTTACCTGGAAGTAGGCCCCTGTACCCACAACGAACCCAAGCAGGGCAACTTAATTACGTAAATAAGACGATACACCTGGATAGGAAGGAGAAAAGCGACCATGGATATTTTAACGTTACTCATTTATTCATTTGACTAAATAAAACAATCGCCATACTTCCTCGTTGCCCAAAGCACTGCGGTCCGGCTAAACCGCCCGTCTGCACACCATTGGTCCGCAGTGCAGCGCGTGTTGCTTAAATCCCGCCCTCTTTAAAAAACTCTTCTCTGATTGGGCTTTTCGGGAGCACCGGAAGTCGTTGTATTTTGGTTTGTAGGTGCTTCCGCCTACAAAGATGGCGGAGTTCGGCCGCAAGTTGGGGGGCAGTGCTCGGGCGGTTAGATATGTGTCAGGTGGGTCAGGCCAGTTTCCGAGCGCTGGAGGAAATCGGGGGGGTAAGGCGGGGATTGCGGCACCCTGCCGCACGTCCCGAACGCCCGCAGCGCATGGAGGTCGTGAGTGGCGACCTGTCCGGACTGCCGGGGCCACTCGGGGAGGTTCGGCGGAATCCGGCAGCTGTACGGCGGCAGGCCGCTTGCTCTTGATCGGGAGGGGTCCGTTTGCCAATATGGCTGGGTTCTCGCCATCGGTGGTACTTTTATTCGAAGGTCCAGGTGACCAGCTCCACACTTTAACAGAAGGGAGTCGGGGTGGACTGGGAGGAAATATAATGCGGTTCGATCAGATAATGTCACCGTTTGAAATGTGCAAAAGTCATGGATCGGGAAGAAACGCGTCACCTGCCGCAGAAGCTGACCCGGGAGCACACTATTATCCCGGCTGCCGGCACCTGCCGAGTAAAACTCGGCCACCGGATCAGACTGGGCTTCCTGGTTGGAGAAGGAGAGACTGTCTGACCAGCATGCTTGGAAGAAGCCAGCAGCAGCCAAGATCCATCTGCACACTGCTGAGTACGAAGGAGCTGCTGCTCTGGGCTGGCCTGGCTTTGGCCTTGCGTAAGAGCAGCAGCTCTGCTGTGCCTCTCCACAGAAGCCAAACAGCCTATTATGACATCCTGCAGGTGACCCCCAGCGCCACACAGGCTCAGATAAAGACAGCTTACTATAAGCAGTCCTTCATTTATCACCCCGACAGGAATGGCGGCAGCGAGGAGGCCGCGCTGCGCTTCACCGAAATCGGCGAGGCCTACAGCGTCTTGGGGAGCATCGCTCTGCGGAGGAAATACGACCGCGGCATCCTGACCCAGGCCGACCTGCAGGGCTCACGGACGCCTTCCGCGGGGAAAGCGCCGGCTCCGGGCCCTGCGACCACGCCCCGCGAAAAGGCTCGGCGCTCCTCGGTCGCGGGTGTCGGCAGGAAGCCCGTCTTCGACTTCGACGCCTTTTACCAGGCTCACTACGGCGAGCAGCTCCAGAGAGAGAAGGAGATGCGCTGGAGGAGGGAGCAGCTGCAAAGGCAGAAGAAGGAGGGCTTCAGGAAGTGGAAGCTAGGCAAGCTGACGGAACTGTCTGTGGCCGTGCTGCTGGCCCTGGCCATGGGCCTCGTTGTCAGCACACACACGGGACACTAATCCCCCCCCACTGTCTCCCACAGACCCTGAAAGCAGCCAGTAAAATTCAGGTTCAGCTGTCAGATGGCTAGATCTATTTCACAAGTTTACTTTTTGTTTAATTTATGGGTCGGTGTATGCAGGCATGTATTGGGACAATCCATATTAAGATAAAATAATTTCCCTAATATTGTGGTATTTTACTTGATTGCTCCAGATATTGTCATCAGTCATCCATCTCCAGATTTCTTAATCGGAGCAGGGTGCCTATCCCAGGCAGCATAGGGGGCACAATGTGATAGAGAAGGAGAAGGAGAGCAGCAAGTTGTTCTTTTTCAGAACCCTCAGGAAGTGGAGTCGCTGCTCTGCCCCCTCTATCAGCACAGTGGTGTTGGTTTTACAGGTCAGGTCCTTGTCCAGATGCAGGCCCAGGAACCTGACGGCTGGGACCCACTCCACACAGTCTCTGTTGATGTGTATGGGCTGAGGGACAGGTCTGTCTCTCCTGAAGTCCACAATGATTTCTTTAGTTTTTTTGGTGTTGATGATCGGGTTGTTCTTGCTGCATCATGTTGACAGTCTTGCCACTTCCTCCCTATATGTGGGACAGCAGGACACAGACACACACAGACACACACACACACACATACTTGTAATCCTTAATTGAATTCACAGATTTGTATAGCCTCTGGTCCTCACTAGCCACATTTTTGTGTATTTGCTATACTTCTGAAGTACTTTGGTCCACACCAGTATAGCAAAACAAGGACCATGCAGTCACACACTCGTTAATACACGATTGGTCATTGTTAGCCTGACGGTATATCTTTGGAACAGATTGTTATTAACAACACTCAACATGCCCCTTGCGCTGTTTTGCACAATATACCTTCTGTGTTTCTGGTTGGAACAGTGTAGCGGGCCTGGTATAGATGAATTATGTGATCAGAATGTGTGTGTTCTACACAGACGCAGGCTGCTACCCCTGTCACCCTCATGGGGTCATACACTGTACTGACAGTGCTGTGGTTGATCCATTGCAGTGCCAGCGTACTGCAGCACTGAGAGACTGCAAGCACGCGATCACGTGCCTTCATTTTACAGAGAGAGGGGGTTTATCTCTGAGACAGTGTGATACTGTAAATAGGTTAATATTTAAAGGAAATAAAGCATTGCCGTCGTGTCTTGTTTGGTTATTATTCATTGCATTCTAGTAAATTTATTTTTTTAACGGCTAGTGTTGCTAAGAGGTATTTAGCTTTATAATACATAACGCAACAAGTGTGCAATCCTGCAGGAGTTCACGTAGACGCCTCTAGGTGCCGCTGTACTCAAACGCTGAAATGATCGCTGCTCTGACTGATGCTGACGTTTCGAGCTGAAGTTTCCACTGAGAAATAGAACAACCCACCCGTTACACTAGCATTACAGACGTCCACCATTCAGCCGAAGGAAAAACAGACAAAGGCGTTCATTATTTAATTAAATCGGTTTTAAAAAGTAATAAGGTTTTATTCACAGTATTATAAAGCCGTACATAAGATACTTTGTAGAAAAGTGTGCAGACTCTGTGAAACGTACATTTCAGTATGAAAAACATTCTTTTTAAAAATACGTTGACAACGGTGCTAAAGAAAAGGTTCTTCCACAGAACGTGGCTGTCGTCGTGTGTGACAGATTATGGCGTTTGTGAACAGACTTAAGCAAAACAGGGCATAACAAATAAATATTCTTAAAAAGAAATTTCCGATTGGCACATTCTCGTACAGTCCGACAGGGGACTGTGGGATAATGGTAAACATCACATCCCCGTTCCCTGAAGTGCTAACATATCCCGATATTAAAACAGTGTGGATGATTCTGACATCTTTGTTGCCATCTGGTTTCCATTCAAGTTCACAAAGAGTTTGATTCGGACAGGAAGTTGGTCAATACCAGCCTGCCCATGTAACATGCGCCACGTGAATGGTCATGTGATGTGATGTCATTAGGTCACATGATGTCCATAAGTCCGTGCTGACAGTCCTCTTATGTGTGAATAGTAAACAACAGTAATAAATGTTAGTAAATAATTTGTGTTACTTTTTTAAAGCTTAAAGTTTACTAACATTTTCCTGTTTTAAGCTACTTTGATAAATTCAGTAGATTCCTCCTCTGAGTGTAAACAGCTTTCACTGGTACGAGAACGCATTGTAATTAATAAATCAGTGATTAGGCAAATTTAACCAGCACAAGCTGAATGTGAGGCAATCAGAATTATTTCCATGTGATTTTCCGGACTGCATCCGCTTTCAGCGGCCCCTGAAGAATCTGCAATCACGGCAATCTGCCCCGTCACACAGGAAATGGATGTAACGGCCTCCGGATCCCTGCTGTTTACGCGACTCCCCAATCTGCGGCTGCTAGGGGCGGCATCAAGCGGTTTGCCCACTTTTGCTGCCTAAAGGCAGGATTTTCTCTTCATACCTCCTGGTGGATCAGCCAGCATGGGATCAGTATGTTACCCCTGGGCCTCAATAAAAGGAATACTGGTTTTCCACAGCTCTGGTCCTCTGCGTGCCGTCATTCTCGTGGTACTCCTCAGGGGCGGTGCCATAGGGCTCCAGAAGCCGCTCTGAGCTGCTGCTCCGGCTGCGCAGGCCTGCCACTCTGCCCGACTCGTGCCTGCCGTAGGTGGGCGGGGCTCCAGGGGAGGCAGGCCTGCTGGCAGGCGGGTACCCAGGGGAGAGATGGGTGGGCTGCTGAGCTTCACTCTGGCAGCCAAAATCCCTGGGCAGAGCAGGGTGCTGGGCCACACCCATGTCTGCAGACAGAAAGTCTGAATTAGTGAATGTGAGGGGGAGGGCTGGGGAATGTGCAGCCCCCTGCTGGCAGGATTCAGCACTGCAGACTAATTTACGCTCGTCTGTCAGTAGAGGGATTGTTGGCTAGCTAAAGAGGGCAGGTCTCCCGGGAGCTGGTACAAAAAAAAACACTTTGACTATATGATATGTGACAAGTAAAGACTCAGTATGCCTAGAGCACGTGTAAAGTCATATTTCATAAGCTCATACATAAAGCACTATGCAAAAGTCTTAGGCAGTCAAAGAAAATGTTTAAAGCTATTTATCTGGATAGCAAGCACATTTTTGCTCAGGAAAAACAATTTAATATTAGAATACATGCAATTAAACAGTAACTCAATAAAAACTTACAAGGATTTCTTCCATTCTCTAAAAAGTTACTGATATGTTGTTGGATGGCTAAAAGAACATAATTTTGGTTCCCAGACCTCTCCTCAGGGGCATCTTACACATTCCGTATATGTCACATTTCACTGGTAGTTCAGTTAAATAACTCAATGACATATTGATTAGCCAAACATAGTATGCTTGCAGTGGAGTCAACAGATACACTGGTGTATTGGATGGTTGCTGCAAATACTGGGCTGGCAGGAGAGGCTCTGAAATGGCTAAACTGTCACAGTTTGACAGGCATAAAATCATAGTTCATGAATATCACTTAGACATGATTTTCTTTGACCACCAAACATTTTTTGCACAGTACCGTATGTGACTGATTCATACATAATTACCTAGAAAGTGCATGTAATGCATCGCTGCCCCAGCGACAGCAACTGCGATGGTGTGAGAACCAAAGCAGGGAGCCTGACAAATAACGGCTCAGTGTCATTTTACAGCATTGTATGAGGATGTACACAGGACCCCAGGGATCAGTGACCCAGGCACTGCACTAGGGAAAGGATGTAACAGAGAAGGAAGTATGTTTTGTGGGCGGGGGTCCTTCTAGAAGACAAGGGAGGCCTTTTTCACATGAGTGCAAACACTGGGCCCTTGTCCTGCTAACTAACCCCCCCCCATGTACACACACGCAGTGGCCGTCAGGGGTGACAGGATCTGCATGCAGGGATATGTCTGTGTGATCTCAGACACACACGCATGGCAGAGCAGAGCATGACTACATAAACATGAACATACACACCATATACAAGCTGAGTATGTTTTTATGTTTATACCAGGGAGGAGAGTGAACGCTCTCTCTGTGAGTGCTGGGGGGGGGGGGCGCACAGAGGGCTCACTGTGTGCTAGAGAATCAGAACTAGAGGTCTGAGTTGGTCAGTATGCAAAATGCTCCTGGTGTGCCAATGTGACCAACCAGCCTTGCCAGCTATGGAGATCATTCATCCAGTGGACATGTGAAACTGTAGTGTGTGTGTGCCCACACTGCTAGGTGTACTGCCTTTCTGTGTCTGTCCATCTCCGTGGACAGAATTCACCGATGCGGTAGCATCTTACCATAACACATGCTATGTAATGCTGCTTGTCATGTGACTTCTCATGGGCTGCATCATGTGACATTCACTTTTCCCTCAAAGTGTGTGAGTGGCGGGCGCACTTGCCTGGGGGGGGGCGTGGGGCTTGGACGTAGCAGCGCAGTGTGATGTCGGCCGACCCCCCCGACTCCAAGGGGATGGGGTGGGTGTGGAAGTGGCGGAGCATGTCGCACACCGTCTGGAACCAGAGGTGGTGCACGTGGCACTGGCCGCTGTCATTCACCGAGAGCCTGAGGTGCTGGGGGGGGACACAGAGACGGGGGTTAGGGCTGGAAACCACAGCACAGCTGCATTCGGCATCGAAACATCCCACAACAACCAAAACAGTATGAAATGCTGAAAACAAAATGCAAATTACTCAGGGTCCCATCAATCATATAATGATCCAGGATCAGACAAACAATGTCAGATCACAGATTGTGCACACGGTGTGTTGCATTCCATCATGTGGACACAGTGTGTCAAATCCCAGCCTGTGGACATGGTGTGTCAAATCCTAGCCTGTGGACATGGTGCGTCACATCCCAGACTGTGGACATGGTGCGTCACATCCCAGACTGTGGACATGGTGCGTCACATCCCAGACTGTGGACATGGTGCGTCACATCCCAGACTGTGGACACAGAATTTCAAATCCCAGCCTGTAGAGACAGAGTGTTATATCCCAGATTGTGGACACAGAATCTCAGGTCCCAACCTGTTGACAGAATGTGTTAGATCCCAGCATGTGGACAGAGTGTGTCGCATCTCAGTTATATTGTTGAATGTTGGATCCTGGCCTATGGACACAGTGTCTCAGATCCCAGTCGGTGGACACAGTGTCTCAGATTCTAGCGTGTGGACACAATGTGTCGAATCTGGGCCTGTGGACAGAGTGTCTCCAATTCCAGCCTGTGGACACAATGGTCCTCTCACCAGCATTATGAGTAGTTTTATGCAGCCTCTTTACTGTGCACCCTTAATAAGGGCATTTTGTGGGAGGCTAGTTTTGTGGATTTTCCTGATAACATTCTTGAATCCCCCAACAGAATCTCTGACTCCACCCACCTTCGCCTTGCCCTGGAAATTGAAGGTCAGGACATATTCCCCTGGGCGTGTCTCACTCTGTCGGATCACGAACAGCCCGTGACTTCGTGCCCCGCCCACCAGGATGAGCTGAGCCGCTCGCACCCGTGTCAGGGTGCCATGGAACCATGGATAGCCAGCCAGGCTGTCTGCCTCCTCCGTTCTCTCGGTGTGTCCCGCTAGGATGAGATCAAAAGTTGAAGCATCAAAACATGCCTTTATTTGCCTTTTCAGATCCATTGCCCGCAGCTCAACATACTACCTGCAAGTTGAGTGGGCGTTTGACCCTCCAGTGACTGCAAAAAGCACTCCAGGGGTATATGGGGGTGATACTGTGTGAAGCGGATAGGGGGGATGCTGTAGAGGTCAGCTGCTGTGGAGCAGGGCCCCTCGGGGGCTCTGTGTACCCCTAAACACAGAAAGAACCGCCAGAACAATTAGAACCAGATCTGCAGCTTGATATGCTGAATACAAAACCCATGAGAAATAGCGATGTTAATCTTTGATTTCCGTAGTATAGTGGTTATCGCATTTGCTTAACAAGTGAAAAGTCTTCAACTCAAAACCAAGTCGCATTTAAAGCATTCCACATGTCCAGATGGACAGTGTATGCGACAAATTAAACTTGAAACTGATCTGCGTATGTGTGAGCATCTCAACTTTGCATCAAAGTTGCACCCTGCTTTATGAGACAGGCTCACATGTGAAGAAACAGTTTCTCAAAATGGATGGACATACTGTTTTGGTTGTTGAGGGATGTTTCGACGCTGAATGCAGCTGTGCCGCGGTTCCCACCCAAAACCCCGGCCTCCGTGTTCCCCCAACACAGCTGGTTCCATACAGTAAGCGACATTCTCTGCCACTTTCACACCCACAACATCCCCTTGGAGTCGGGGGGGGGGGGGGGGGGTCAGCCAACGTCACGCTTGGGCATCCAGAACATGTCTAACCAATCTACCCCTTAAATGGCTTTGTCTTCAGCTGATGAGGATGGTGTCCTACAGAAGGAGCCATAACGCTGTTTATCATGGCCTGTGCATGCTGGGGGAAGTCTTACCTTCTGCCAGAAGCTCACAGCTGCAGGAGGTAGGCAGAGTGGAGCCCCTAAGCAATTGGCCGTGGGGGTGTGAGGTCAGCTCAATATCATCACCACTGTCCCTGTGACACACACGCCATTAGGAACCGAGACGGATCTCCCCAAGGTCCTCACTTTCTGTGTAAACAGGTACCCCTCCCTTACCCCGGGTCCATGCAGTCCTGAAGGTCCGCCACCCAGGAGTTCTTCTGAAGGGAGTCGATGGTCTCCAGGATATACTCAGTGCCATGATCCACCTGCCACAGGAAGATCACACTGCTAGTTAACTCCAGATTCCCAAGCAGCTGTTCCTGTTGAGTCTTGGACCAGTAACAGATGTTCCACTGTTTCATCTTCTCACTCCTGCTGGATGCTCCTGACGTCAATATGGCTATTTCTGTTCATATTAAAAACCTACCCGTACAATATATGGACTCTAACAGTGTGATATGGGAAAAATAACGAGCCTAAATAACCAGTCTCAACCGGCCCCGTCTGGTCTGATCCGGGTGTGGCTTCTTAGCCACCGGTCTGTGTGCATTTTGCATGGAGACACATCATGGGTCGTGTTTGTAATAAAACAGGGTTACGTGCAGGACACACCTTCAGCACGAAAGTGTTGTCCTTGTCGGGCATCTCCAGGGGCATGGTAGTCCTGACCTCCATGACAGATGTCAAAGGGATGCTGACTTTGGGCTTGGAGGACTAAGAAAGAAACTCACAAAGTTAGATCCTGTGATCTTTCACAGGACACTCATCTGATACTCAAATATGTTTTTTACTATTAAATATTGAGCATTTTGGTATTTGTTAACTTCAGGTACTATGTGTGAGTTAAAAAAAACATACAAAATACTCAGAAAACACTTTACACAGATGTGTGACTGAGTTTAGCAACGGCTTGCATTGTGGTTGTGCCGCTGAGGTTCCCCACGGCATAGTTCTGGGACCTCTGCTACCTTGGGCGGCACATAGAAGTCCAGGATGAAGCGCTCGCCCGGAACCGCCTTCCTCAGCAGCAGCCGGCACTTCTGCCACTGGGAGGCGCACGTGGCGTCGTCGGCCACCATGTAGCGCAGCACCCCCTCCCTCTGGACCTCCGGCGGCTCGCTCCTCTGGCCGTGCAGTCCCCGAGGAAAGCGCAGTCCCTGGCCCCTGTGCTCCACCACGTCCTCATTGGCCCTGAGGCTGCAGCCGGGTTCCGGTGAGGCCCGTCTTTGCCAGATGTCCCGCACGCTGTCCACCACGCACAGGCTTATTTTGCGCAGGGAGAGGCCCTTGCCGACGGGGTCGCCGAAGGACACATCCTCCGAGCTCCGCGACTGGCCAAGTGCCCGTGCCTTGGGCACGAACGGCTTGGCCCTGGTGTCGGGTTTTCCCAGCCCACCATCCATGCTGTCCAGGGACTCATCGGACGCGTCTGCATCTTTGCGCTGCCGGCACAGCTTGCGGGCATGGGGCGGTGGGCAGCTGTGGAGGCTGGCAAAGGGTACAATGCCATACCTGGGGGCACCGACTGCGCCGGGGCCGCGGCTGTGGCTCAGCGCGGTGGAGAAGCAGTCGAGGAAATGGCGGGCAAAGTGCTGGGAAAAGGCAGCGTGGGCACCAGGATAGTCATAGCAGGGATTCTCGCTCACGAAGCGCCGGAACTTTCTGGCGAATTCAGAGGCTGAGGCACGGGCATGCAGCTCGCAGAACTCCTTCCAGTCGGGCAGCGGGCATGAGGGCAGGTCTGGGTCGCTGGGGGGGGTGTCCCCATTCATCACTGCTCCATTCCACTGCTAGAGGGAGCGTGCTGTCAGAGAAAAAGGCCGACCAGTGTGACACAAAAAAAGAATAATAATAACAATAAATAAAACCACATAAACTAGCTGCCCCGTGGCTGTTTTTTCCAACCTGGTACAATAAAGCATTTCTGTCCCAATCCCATCCCAAACCCTCGACAAGCCGCATTGTGTCTGGGAAAATCCCTCTTTGTGACCCACGGTGCGAGAAACATTGCCTCTATTATAGCTTTAGAATGCCTCCCCCCAACATGAATGCAGCTGTGTCTGGGTCGGCCAGCACCACCCGGTATGAACATGGAGGCCAGACAGTGTCCATCGTGTTGGTTACGCTCTGGCTTATGAGGGCTGGATGCCGCTGCGGGCCCCGGGGGAGTCAGCAAGCAGGGCCAGGCAGGCCGGAGGCCGGGGCCTTCACAGACAGGCTGAGTAGGCCCGAGGCCGGGGCCTGACAGACAGGGCCGAGCAGGCCAGAGGCAGGGGCCTGACAGACAGGGCCGAGCAGGCCAAAGGCCGGGGGCCTGACAGACGAGGCAGAGCAGGCCAGAGGCCGGGGCCTGACAGACGGGACTCAACAGGCCGGAGGCCGGGGCCTGACAGACGGGACTCAACAGGCCAGAGGCCGGGGCCTGACAGACGGGACTGAACAGGCCAGAGGCCGGGGCCTGACAGACAGGGCCGAGCAGGCCAGAGGCCGGGCCTGACAGACGGGGCAGAGCAGGCCAGAGGTCGGGGCCTGACAGACGGGACTGAACAGGCCAGAGGCCGGGGCCTGACAGACGGGACTGAACAGGCCAGAGGCCGGGGCCTGACAGACGGGACTGAACAGGCCAGAGGTCGGGGCCCTCACAGACTGGCTGAGCAGGCTGGAGACCGGGGCCTGGCAAACAGGGCCGAGCAGGCCAGAGGTTGGGATCAGACAGACGGGGCCGAGCAAGCCGGAGGCCGGGGCCCAGCAAGCCACAATAAGTCACTAGCTGCAGCAGTCACAGGTGTCACTTTAGTATGGGTGCAGCAGCTCATCCAGTGCCCATGGTTAGCCAATCAGAACAGGTGGGTCCAGAAGGTGGAACCTACTTGCTGATCCCCACATTTCATCACCTGCAGCAACTCATGACTGCAGAAAGACGGGGATTTGACATGTTTTTCCTACTCGCCAGGTTTCCGAGAATTTTCCATTGCCACGCAAGCTGGACACAAACTGCCTGTAAACCCGGAGCGACCTCTTCTGCCGGGAGCCGGCCGGGCCTGTGGCATATGGCCACCCTGGTGGGCTGAAGTGATAACACTGAAAGATTCATGAGAAAACAGGAAAAACCACAGAGCACACAGGCAGCCAGTCACCCAGGTGGCGTGAAACGGACCTCAGATAAACAATTAAAGAGTATGGTCTACAACCATCCATCCATCAATCTGCTGTAACCACTGATCTCAGGAAGCACGAGGCATCGGACACCCTGGGCAGGACTGCAGGCCTCAGTGCAGATCTACCGACTAATTAGCATTTTAAAATCTCCTGAAGTTGCTCAGTCTGCCCAGCACAAACAAGTCAGGCGCTCCCCATGTATGAGTGAGGATGGGTCGTCACCCCCTGAATCACGGTGATTTGGAAAACAAGGGTGCATCCGGCTGGCTTACGATAGAACGGCATCTGAAGCTTTCAAGTTCGGTTTTAAACCGACTTTAACATAAGATATATCCGGGTGAAGGGGAGAATGTTACCTAATCCTGCGACATCCTGCGATATCATAATTAGATGTATGGAGGGTCGGTAACAGACAGGAAATAGAATCTGTGCGTGGGTCCGTGTGCCACTCTCTGTGTGTCGCTGGGGTCTTGGGCACAGTGTCAAATGTGGCACAGGAGACCACAGAGCAACAGCACTCTGCTGGGAGGAGGTAAAATGGCATGGGATGGTTACCCTGCATCGCTGCGTGTGTGGAGAGCCTGTCCACGTTGGGGAAGCCGTCTGCCACACCCGTGCTCTCCACGCCTCATTGGCTGTCTCTCTCCCCAGCAAAATGTTCCTAAATCAGCCGCCAACTTCCTGAGCACGTCCTATGGCCATGGGGCCAGTGGGCGATGGTGATTTACTGAGAGCCACCATGGATTACCGTGTGGCAGTACCATGAAAGGCGGACTGACAAACCAGGTAACCCGAGGCCGTCCCTCCAAACCACCCTCTGGTCCAGATTAGGCCTGGTGCCTCTAGCTCAGTCAAAACAACACCTGTCAGCATGAGCTCATGGCTGTTTGCAGAAACCAGGAATCCCCTACACAACCAAGGCACCTTTTAAATAAAGAAATCAAATTACATTCCGTGGGTTCAGCACACAGGCAAACATTTCTCAACGAGGCTCAGAATCCACAAAAAGAGGAAGCAGGTCTTCGAAAATCTCCATTACGGGAAATAAGTGCGTCGACGAGGTCCCAGATAACACCGTGTGTGCGCTTCCCCGCCTGCTCCGACCTCCCCAGTGCTGTCTCTCACACCTAGGGATTTCCTTCTAGATGAAACCATCCGTCTCCCAGAGGTACCTGGCTGGCCTTCATTCCAGCCCTTTGCAACTAACATATACAGCACTGACCCAAGCTCACCACAACCGTTTGTAGTTGGTTTGCTATGAGCCCAGCAGTTTTCAGAGTCATTAATGTGATGTAAGTGTGACTGTCGCCCTATGTCTCAGCACCCAGACGGGCCAGGAGAATTGGCCTGCAGAGATCACACCATCAGGGTCTGGGTTTCCACGGCACCATGCTGGTTCTGTTCTGCTCGGGATTACACCAACATGCCTGTTTTGGGTGAAAGCGATGTGCACTTTATTAAAAAGTCCACCCAGATCACTATTAAGTAAAAAAAAAAAGACTCTTTTATGAAATGTTCCAGCGTTGCTGCAAAGAGCGCTTTTGGATGGGGGGGTGGGGGCAACAGGACTGAGAGCCAAGTCAGTCAAATGGGGGATTCTCACTGGATTCTGCACACATGAGGCGAGGGATGCCCAAATGGACCAAGCAGGGTGAGATGGCTCATGGTAAAAGAGGCCCCCGTCATTCCCAAAACGCCACCGTCCCTCCCGGTAAAAGAGGCCCCCGTCATTCCCGAAACGCCACCGTCCCTCCCGGTAAAAGAGGCC
>JAODKN010000038.1:4229766-4241744 GCA_026774425.1 Petrocephalus zakoni
ATACAGTCTCACACACTCACACACACATACACTCACACACACATACACTCTCTCACACACACACTCTCACACACACATACATACAGTCTCACACACACATACACTCTCTCTCACACACACACACACATACACTCTCACACACACACATACATACAGTCTCACACACACATACAGTCTCACACACACACACATACATACATACATACATACATACATACATACATACATACATACACTCTCATACACACATACATACACTCTCACACACAAACACATACACTCTCTCTCACACACACATACATACATACATACATACATACATACATACATACATACACTCTGATACACACACTCACACACACATACATACACTCTATCTCACACATACACTCTCTCACACACACACACTCTCACACACAGGCTGCCCAGGAGCGCTCCCCCGCACCCCGCACATTAGGTTACCGTCCCCGGCACCGGCGTCACGGTCGCTGTCCGACACGCAGGAAGCAGGACGCGGCGCCGGCGGCCGGGATCCCGGGGCCGTCAGACCCCCGCTTACGGAGCCGCTAACCTGCCGCGGCGAGCGTCCCCGAAGCTCCGAGCCGGGGCGCCGGAAATAACGCGCCGGCAAAACTAGTTATAAAGTCGGCGGGCCGCCGGAGCCCGGAGCCGCCGGACGCGCCTCCCCGTAACGGAACCCCGCCGGCGGAGCCCGCCGCAGACGCCCGGGGCCGCCCCCGGGGGGCGCCAGCCTGCCAGCGCGGCACTCCGGCCAAAGCGCCCCGGCGGCGGGCGGCCGATCGATGGCGGCCGAACAAAGGCGATCGATCGGCGATCGGCCGGAGGAGCCGCTTCTAATCGATGCGGAGGGAGGAGAGCGGCTCCGGGAGCCCGGCGGCCGGCGGCTAGGCGGCTAGGCGGAGCAGCGCGGCCGGCCTCCCCGCGACGGGCCCGCGGAGCCGCGGCGAGCGGAGGGCCGGAGGCCGGAGGCCCGAGGGCGGAGGGGGCTGACCTGCAGCTGCTGTAAGTCAAAGCGCCGCCAATATTGGAACATCGATCCCGCACCGGCCGCCATCTTGAGACATATTGAGGCGAAGTGAGCGGCCGACGGAGAGCGAGCGAGGGGCTGGAGTTCGGGGAAGCGGCGGGGGCGGCGGCAAAACGCGGAGCGGAGCGATCGAACGGCGCCTTCGCTTATCGAACATCGGCGCGGAATGGAGTTATCGAACAGGGCCGCGGAACGGAGTTATCGAACGGGGAACGGCGCCTTTCTGACCGGCAAAACGCGGAGCGGATCGGGAGCGGATCCGGATCGGGAGCGCGGAGCTGCGCGCGGAGCCGCGCGCTCTTTTAGCGGCGTGCCTTTGTAAGTCAGCGTTATTTAAATGACCAGGTTTTTATTTCCAATAATTTGATTAAAATGAATGAATTCATTACAAGTATACTAATTTATAACTTGTTCTTTTCAAAATGTACATACAACAGTTACCGTTCAATACAGTCTGAAAACATGTAGTACAGTTGCTGTATCCGAATTTGTCATATATATTTTTGGCAGCTTTTTGTTTTTAAAACACTTTTATTTGTTGGAATGTGAACTGAGCACGTTGAACTGCCAATATTTAATTGTATTTACTGTATTCCGTAAAATAATCAAGATTCATACACTTTGTCATTATGCAACTATAACACAACGAAAAATGACAACCCCAAAAGTGCATTAATAAATACAAAATAAAATCGTACAAAATATGAGACCGAATATTTGCAAATGGCCCTGACATATACAATGTTGTTCTAATAAACAGAATTTGTGAAATTATGGGTTGGCGCCCAGTCCAATACGCTTCTACTATTCCATCGACCCGCCGCCATTTGCAGCCGCGTGCCCTAATCGGGGGTCCGGGACCTTTTCTGCTCGATCTGCAGCCAGTCTGTGGACTTGAACTTGAAAGTGAAAGATGGAGAAGCGCGCCCCCCAATGGCCGCGTCTGGAAGTGCGCCCGCCGGTTCCTCCATTATTCCACACTCATTACTAACTCCCTATTTTCTCCCGAGACTTACTTACATGAGCTAAACTACGTCTGTTCACAAACTTAACAATGTAACTGACGCCAGTCTAAACAATTTTCCTCTCATTCTCAAAACAACTAGTACTTTTTTCCAACATACAATACAGCCGTAAACACTAGCTGCTTCACTTCCTTGAAAAATAGTACCAGTGTAAACACATAGGGGTTTGCCGCATAACAAACACGTTTCAACTTTCTGCTGTACTTTCAGATTAAATATACACATGACAGGGACAGTTACGCTGTTTTCGCCTGTCCTGCTTTATTTCTTAACTAATTAGGCTACATTTTTGGCCAGAACATTTAACGACTTTGAAGCGTATTTTCAAACATGCCCCGTTGTCTATTCTGGATTGCTGACAATGCACGTAATGGTACGTTTAAGCTGAATTACATTTACACATAGCCTGTAGCGGGGTGTAATTCAATAGAAAGCGACTGGCTTCTGAGTCGTAAAATGCCCACTAAAAGTCAAATTTACCACAGCCAAGTTATTTTTTTTTTATTAATCTCGCTCTGTCTTGTTATGCTTTTTACTGGCTACGTATTAAATTACCAAAGCAAATAAAGAAAAAAACTGCTTTTTATCACTGCTTAGTTAAAAGGAACCGATTTTTGTCTTTTTAATCATTTCCTGATGAATCATACAGAATGAAATGATTTAATGCACAACCTGAACTTCACTTAAAACTTTGCGGAATATATCCTAGGACCTGAATTAGACACGGTTTTTTTCCACTCGAATGATTTTATGGAATCACACATTTACATGAGTCATCTGTAGGGAGACCATAAAGTACAAAAGGGTAAATAATCGCACAACTGGTGAGAATTTGGCCAGATATAACCAGAGTGTAACCGAAATGCATGGGGTATCTGTGAATATGGTCATTGTACCCTAGAGTACTTTAAAAATGCACAGCAATACTTGACATTAAGGCAGGCCTGTCTGCGAGGGATCTAATGTGCAGGGCCTGTGAGTGAGGAAATCTGTGCATGTGACTAAACCAGAAATACTGGACCGTGGTGCCCTTTCTAGTCTAAATACGCATTGTTAAGAAACGCCGTTTCGGGATATCTATCAGCAGGTGTGTGCTCTTTACACCGTATCACTTTCACAAGGACACAGCAGCTTTTCACAGGCCGGAGAAGACAATGGGGTCATACAAACACACAGACACACGCCAAGCATTGTTCTTTTTATGCATTTTCCAAAAGGAGCCTTTTTGGCTGTAGCTTTTTTGCATTTGTCAGGATGAAAAGTTGCATTTTGACTGGCATTCTTGTAGTTAATTCCCATAATGTGCACAGCATAATAGGAGAAGCTACATCAGTACATATATACTGAATATAATTTGATGATACGTGGTCAGTTTAGTTTAAGTCTTGCAGTGGTCTCACGTCAGAATATCCTGAGGCAGCCCTGCAGACAGCCCTGCGGTGTTCTTAGAGATCTAATCGTGTCTTCTGAAACATTTTTTGGAGAAAAAAAAACAGAGGAATGCAGGTATGTCTCGTCTTGGTGTTGCTCAGCCCGCCCACGTAAATATGGTTGACTTCAATCTTTTCCATTATCCTCTTCATTGAGAACGCCCCCCCCCCCCAGGGGCACTGTAAAGGGAGGGAAATTAGGATGATTCCGAGGGCCCCCTAAGGTACAAGGGCCTTAAAAAATGTGGGAACATAATTGGGGTGGTGTGGGTTGGGGGCCAAATATGATATGCTTTTAAGGGGCCCAAAATCTCAAGTGGCACCCCTGAGTAGGGGGTCAGAGCCCTGATTATCCTGCTTGGCTGGCTCCGCCAGACAGCTGATCTGGTCCAATCTGCCATGACGGTGGCCACCGTTTGCTTATCTGACATGGTTACATGAGCTTAGCATCCCAGGAATAAGAGCCAGAGATGATGGACCTGGCTGTGCAGTCACATTCCCTAACGGCGGACACCCACCAACTGCCAGTTCCATTTTTGTGTGAGCTCTGCTCTCAGACATGGCAAACACAACGTATCTTTTTAGGGCTTGTATTGAGATTTATTACGTCTGTCATTAGCCTTTTTGAAGTTACTGAGTGGCCCACCGCTGGTCACATGCACAAATCACACATGACAGTGCTGATATGAAGGTCTGACTACTTTAGTGGTTCAGTAGCCTGTCAATCATCCCAGTCTGATAACCAGATAAGAGGATTGCAGTGGGGGAGGGGGAGGAGTGGGTGTGCTTTTGTGCACCATGACACCCTTTCCCCTTATATGCACAGCAGGCAGGAGGTGGCGTGGCGGTTAAGGGACGGAGCTTGGAGCTAAGTCGAGGCCTACCGAGCCCCCCCTCCCCAGCCCCCTGTGACACCACGTAGTACAGGGAGCCCCCAGACCCCCAACCTTCCTGGTGTTCTGAATGGCTACCTAGTTCTGCGAATCAGGTGGTATCATATCCGTGCTCCCTCTGCCCCCTCCACCACAATCCCTAACATTCCTGCAGATACCAATCAGACACACATTAAAAGAAAGCCCCTCCCCCATTACAGCACGCCAATCAGACACTCATTAAAAGAAAGCCCCTCCCCCATTACAGCACGGGCCAAGAGCACTTTGTCACATGCATCTGACGAATAACTATGCAGCTTGACAAGTGTGTCGGTCAGCTGCCCCCCAGCCATGGGGGGGTGTAAATAATGCCCCTCCAACACATCAGTCCATATTTTTAGTGTTAGGGTTCATTCCTGCGACTCAGTGTCTCGCCTCATGGTCATGTGACCACACTCCATTCAGCTGAGGACGTTCAGGTAAAATGCTCCAGGGCCTGAACTACTTAACCTTCTCATTTTGATCTTCAATCCTCACATGTGGAGCCTTTATTTGGTCCTGGGTTTCATCCATTTTGTTTGACCTTCTTCTAAGCTGGGCAGCCTGGTTCTTTCCTCTTGTGAGAGCATCACCAGAGATGCAGTTTTGTCTTCCTGTGCCATAATGCCATGCTGCCACCGGGGGGCGTCGCTCTTGCTGCATCCATGCCTGGCCCGGTCCCTGGGAGAGCAGCCTTTGCCCTTGCACCAGCTCGTTTGAGGTTCACCTCCCACTCCAGCTATTAGGAAGCCTTTGAGATTTTCAGAATGAAGGCTTAACACCCCCGTGTTCACACCCCCGCAAACGACTGCGCAAAATCCAAAAACAGATGATAAACACGGGGTATGCCAAGCGTTTCACGTCGTCTGTGAGCTGTCCGGCGCTCCTGTATGCATGGAGATAATGGCGTGTGGTGACCACAGGGGTCAAAGTGACATTTTTCCCCCCCGGGCTTGTGAAGCCTGCATAGTCTTCATGCCTGGATTTATGGATCATTATTGGATTCTTCTAGCCAGGCCCCATCTTCTAAACTTAGAACAGGCCTCCAGAGCTAAGCGGCAGTGTGGATATATAAATCGGGGGGAGTCGCCTCCCTTCAGCAGTCCATTGACAAAGAGAGGAGGAGAAGTTCTTCGGCATGGTAGGACCTCTTTTCCATCCTTTGTGCCACGTTACTGGGGTCTGTGGTGAAGGAGAGCCCCCACTTGTTTTGAGGGAACATGGTCAGGTGTGAGACTGTAGGGAAGACGTCATTCCTTCTTTAATGAGACGTGTCACTGTCAGCGATCGAGACGGCACTCCGAAAGCAAAACGCAGTAACTACGCCGACACTGGAACCGAGGGGAAAAAAAGGCTTCAAAGTCTTGTGACTGTCGGCCCGCTTGTATCTGTAGTAGGCATGAAAATGATAGCGTGCTTAATCAAAACCGAGCAAACATGGAATAAGATATTTTGCCACAAGACAAGACAGAGCCAAGGAGGCCTGATTTTGGTCATAACTCAGTTCAGATAAGATATGCAGTTACTGCAGTTTGCCTTCGTATAGTGGCAGAATTAGGGGCTGGAACCGGCTGGTAACACATAACACACCAGGTCGGGGCTGCTATGCCAGTTTACCAGGCGCCTTTCAAATTAGAGACTTTTTTAATATATTGCTGGGCAGGTTTGGGGTGGGGTGATCTGATGCTTGGTGTGATTTAGCAGGGGCACCATCGGCTGGGGTTAATCACTCTGAAATAGGCATGTTGAGCTTTTTTTAATGGTGACCTTTGGCTGTGTGGGGGGATCCAGATGCAGCTCGCAATGGAACAGAGCTCCACAGACATTTGCTTTAAAATGCGATTCTTTAAACATCAGCTGGCGGCCCCATGAGCTGTGTGACCTTGTGGGACACTGTAGCCCCTCTGTCTGCCTGTTCTAGGCACCGAAGAAGGCCAAGAAGAAAGAGGGGGCGGCCAGCTCCAATGTATTCGCCATGTTCGAGCAGTCACAGATCCAGGAGTTCAAAGAGGTGAGCCACAGATCCAGATTCAGGTCCAGAGAGTAAAGATCCAGACCAAAACTTGGTTTCAGCAAACCAGTTGAATATAACGAGTCACAGCGATTGAGTGCTCAACTGGTTGGTTGAAACAAAATTTTGGTTCAGAGCTTTACTCTCTGGACTGGCACAACCCACCTCCCATTCTGGTGCCTGAAATCGGAGGCCAATAGGAGCAGAGTCCCCAGAACCGCAATGTTCAAGATGAAACCTGGAAACCTTAACCTCCGGATAAGTATGTTGCTCATAGGAAGTCTTGGGACGCTCACTTAATTCAATGAAAACATTGCAATTTAATTGGTGTTATAACAAAAATCATTACTTTATTCACTTGTTTACAATATAATATATATATATATATATATCACATGAGAAACAACCAGTAGTTTTAAATAGAACATTCATTTCACATAGTAATAAACTGAAACCCAAATTATACTTCTAAAGGAGCTGTTCTGAGTTAAAAAGTTCATTGACAAGCAGTATCACTGGGTGCTATTTAATTTTTGACAGCAAACACCACATAAAAGGCCAGACATTTGTGAGCCAGTGACTACAATCGCAGTTAACAGCAAAATGGCAAAAACAGAACTGAATGACTGTCAAAACAATCATGGCACTTAATAAAAAGAAAATGTCAGTGTAGAAGATACTGTATGTGTAGATGTGTTAAACATTGCTTGTCAATGGACTTCTGTTATGAAGCCATAAATTTGCAGCATTTTTACAGAATTAAGCAAGCGTGCCAAGACTTTCTGTGAGGACCGTATGTCTGCGGGATCATGGATGTGGGAGAGGACACCCCTGAGGCTTCTGTAACGTACTTCTCCACACTAGGCTTTCACCATCATGGACCAGAACAGAGACGGCTTCATTGACAAGAATGATCTGAGGGACACCTTTGCTGCTTTAGGTAGACCAGACTCCAGTGATGGGGCCACACCAAGCCTCCAGTAAACCGCGCTGCTGTTTGAATAGCGTGTTAAAGCAGTGTAACGGATACCTAGCGATTACCAAACGCCATTGTGCGGTTTCATACAATGACTGCCCTTCTCCTGGAGCGAGCGATCACCCGTGCTTAACCCCAGCCGTGTGTCGCAGGGCGCCTTAACGTCAGTAACGAGGAGCTGGACGACATGCTGAAAGAAGCGTCTGGGCCCATCAATTTCACCGTCTTCCTCACCATGTTCGGGGAGAAGCTAAAGGGTGAGGCCCCCCCTCTGCTGCTGGCTCTCTCTGCAATGTCACTTCCAGATATTGTGGATTTTTTTTTGGCAGGGGGGATAAATAGGGTGTGTTTTTTGTAGTGCCCACCCTAAATCGGGCCTGGATTTGGCCTTGCGAGCACAGGCTCTACATTTCAGCCATTTTCTTTTCATGCCAGAGGTCGCGTGGTGCGGGGGCCTTTTCTCGCGGGCACCTGGTTTTAGGACATGCTCACAGCGGTCAGCCAAGATATTCCGGCCAGCTGAATTCCCCCTTACCCCCCCAGCACCCCATCAATGGCCGTGATATGCCCCATCTGCCAGTCACTACCTGGGTTCAGATTGTCCTCTAAAGCCGTGGACTTAGCAGCCTGGGGCCCAGCGGTACCAAGGATCTTCAAATCGCTCACCCTGGGCGGGGTTAGAGGGCGTCTGGAGACTTTCCCAGGCAGCAGAGCACAGAGCTGGGGGTCGCCATGGGTCGGGATGCCCTCCCGTCGCAGGGCACTTACACAGAACAGGAAAATTAGCCTAACTGCATGTCCTTGGACTGCACAGCCACGAGCTGCCGTCCTTTCGAGTCTCTGCTCCTCTTGACGTCGGTTTCTGCTGCTCTATCATTGCCTCCTAGGCACAGACCCTGAGGAGACCATTCTCAACGCCTTCAAGATCTTCGACCCAGAAGGAAAAGGGTTTCTCAAGGGAGATGAGTGAGTACAGGTTTCTTACAGCTGTCATATTTATTATCTGCACCCCCCCACCCCCCAGCCATGAAACATCCTAGCGCTGTACTTTATCCGCGACCCCATTTCTCTTTTCAGAATCAAATACAACCTCATGTCTCAAGCTGACAAGTTCACTGAAGCTGAGGTGAGTCGCCCCCTACAGTTTAAGACGCAGCTCTGCAGGGGCCACTTCGCCACACTTCTGTGTTACCTTTCAGATGAGTGGAGGATGTCTGATTGATGCACACAAACACTACAAATCACACAGGCCCTCAAAGCAGGGATGAGACGTCCAACCAAAGTAACCCGGGATCCATGAAACCCAAGGCCTTAAAAGGAAGAATGCACCCAGACAGTGAGATCATGCTGTCATTTTTCAACACAAAACATTACCTCAGCGTCTCCTCCTTTCAGAAGTGCGCACGCACCACACACACACACACGCACCACACACACACACACACAGTCCACGTAATCATATCATTATGGGAACTCCCCATTCATTTCTATGGGCATAACCCTAATCCCAGCCATGACACCCCTTACCCTCTTCCCAACCCTAACCTTAACCATAAGTAACCAAAAAAAAGACGACTTTTGGTATTTTTAGTTTTTAATTTAAGAGTGCTGAAAATAAGCCCCCCTGCTCTGGAAAAAGGTGACTCAGTGCCAGGGGAAACAGTTTAATGGCCAAACCTCTGCACTGTACTGCCCCCCGCGCCACACACTCATATCACCCAAATTCTTCCATTTATTTTCAGTTTTATTTCTATATATCTTTTTTCTTAAGTACTATGATGTGTTGGTTGCTTTGGGTTTCATGAATACCACTGCGGCAGATATTTGCAGTTTCCTAATCTGTGGGTCAACTACACAACTACAGCCCCACAGCTGCGTAGCTGTAGTGTGTTTTGGGAGGATGTTCAGGTTAAATCACCAGAAGAAAGTGTGAGAAAGACTTACTTACTTTTATTTTACCGTTACAGTTTCTGGGATAAGCTGTGGATTAATCTGAGCTTATTGAAAAAATGTAGATGCATGAATAAGATGAGTGGGAGAGAGAGAGATACGAGGGAGGACAATGATAAAGTCACATGATGGGTGTCCTCGCCCAGGCCTGGGTCACTGTGACACTCGTGCCCCCTCTGCTCCCCCTGCTGGTAAAACCAGCACAGAACCTCAGCACTCTGCAACTCCGCCCCCCACAGGTGAGCCAGATGTTCACCAACTTCCCTCTGGATGTGGCGGGCAATCTGGACTACAAGAACCTGTGCTACGTCATCACCCACGGAGAGGACAAGGAACAGGACTGAGAGGGCGGAGCTGCTCGACCCCTCCATCCTGCAAAGCCCGGGCCGCCTCTCGCCATCTGAGACACTGCCCCCAGTCTCCTGCCCCAATAAACCCCATGCTGCATCTTCCCTCAGCCTGTACTTTTTGGAAGAATCTCTCACTTCCTTTTTTGGTCACACGATTGAAAATTTCGGTGCAATGTTACTCCACCACAGTCCTAAAAGTCATGCTTACTGGTCATTGGTGGTATTTACCGGCTTCCTGTTTGGGTGAAGCTATCAGCATGTGCCAGATGAACATTCTGATAGCTAGCTTCCAGAGAGGGCTGCATACAAAGGCCACACGCCACTTGGCGCTGATCACGGGTCCTTATAAAGCCAAGCGCTGCCCTCCGCCCTTCTGAGACACACAATCGAGTGTTAGCACCGAGCGCTCATGGAGCAGTATGAAAAAGGGAGGGATTACAACGAGTTTTATTGGCAGACGTGAGCGTGCCATGAGCTCCTCGTAAACATGATTCCACGGGAGTTTGACACATCACAGCCAGACACAAACATGACAACTCACACGCGCGTCATGTCATTATGTCAATTATTATGTCTGGCTGCCGCTCATTACAGCGCATAATATAGGCTATATTTAGACGCTTTGTGGCGAGTTACACTCTGTAACGTAAACCACAAGTGCCTTTTCTCGCGTAAATATGGAGTAAGCTTCTGAGCATCACACCTAACACTGGATAAGAGAATACCCATAACAGCAAACACAGTACCGAGACATGCTCCATCTGCTGATGCCAGATCTACAAAGAGAGTCTGCTAACATGGACCACACCCACCGGAGACAACGGGGAGACAGCCTCGGGAGGAAAACCGGAACAACTCTGATGAACTTCTCAATACATGGAGGTATCCCAGCACTTCAGGAGAAAAGCTGCATGTATTATTTACACACGTGTAGGAAAAAGGTGACGCTTGGGTACGTGCTCTCTGCAGCTTGTCATCATCACTGCAGACACTGGTGTCGCTCTGCTCGCCCCGTGAACCTCCATTAGCCAGACGCTGCATAGAGATGCATTGCGATAGACCAGAGCTATTCAAATCACGGTCCTCAAGGGCTGAGCCCTGCCGATCTCCCAGCTTTCTTTCACCTCTCAGCCAGGTGTGAAGCCTCCAGCCAATCAGAATCAGTAATTATTAAACAAACTACCTGTAAGAACTAAAACACGGCCTGGATTTGGAATCGAGGTCCAGATTTGAAGAGCCCTGCGATAGGCTGTTGGAACAATGAAGCGTGCGGTAGAATCACACCACGGGTCGGTCCAGATCCCTGACAAGGTCGCCTTCCACGGTGAACCCAAGCTGGCCAAGTGCTGCCAGAACATAAAAAGCCCCCCCCAATCGACACGTGGTTGCCTCCACACTGACGGCTGACAGCCGCTTAGGGAGCCATCCAAAAGCTTCTCTTAGAAGTCGGACAGGGAGATGTTCCACCTGAATGACCATGGAACGAGCTGCACCCCCAGGAAGAAGCATCTGAGAAATGAAGGCGATCTGCAGGAGTTAGGGGCAATTCTGGGAGGATGTAGGAGAGACAGGACAGCAATGGGGCAGAGGAGCTTTAATGGGTTATACCCGGGGGCTACCGTGCAGCCCTTCTACAGTGACGGAACATTTGGTCAGGAGACCTTCAGAGCAATACGTGTTTAAAGGCTTAAAAACTGGGGAGCTGGCTGATCAATCAATCAATCAGATCACCAGCATCTGAAAAGAAGTCATTGGGCCAAAGTATGGGATGGTTATGTCACAAGCCAGTAATACGGATACACACCTGGACTGTATGCATCTCAGATTACAACAAATATGTTTATATACATAAAATACTTATACAAATTGGGTATCATCTATGTAAAATACAGATGTAAAATGACAAGAGAAAGAACGCAGGATCCCTGGGGAAACAGGCAGTCTGCCTGGGGGGAACAGCCACTCTGTTTTTTGGGGTAACAGGCGGTCCATCCGTCTGGGGGGAAACAGGCGGTCTGTCTTGGGGGAAACAGGCAGTCTGTCTTGGGGGGAAACAGGCGGTCCGTCCGTCTGGGGGAAACAGACAGTCTGTCTTGGGGGAAACAGACAGTCTGTCTTGGGGGAAACAGGCGGTCTGTCTTGGGGAAAACAGGCAGTCTGTCTTGGGGGAAACAGGCAGTCCGTCTTGGGGAAAACAGGCAGTCAGTCATGGGGGAAAACAGACAGTCTTGGAGAAAACAGGCAGTCAGTCTAGGGGTTAAAAAGACTGTCTGTCTT
>JAODKN010000038.1:4263245-4275096 GCA_026774425.1 Petrocephalus zakoni
ATGTCGCATCTGACAAAACGCGGCTTATAAAAAGTAACTTAAATGCATGCAAACCCTTGGTTAGTGTTCCCAGGGTGAGACAGCATGGATACGCTGGTATAGTGTTTCTTCGCTTTAATTTTTTTTGTTGGGGGGGGGGGGGGGGGTGTAATAACACAGAGGTATGACAGACACCATCGAGACGACGCACCCCAGAGGTGCTGATCAAACGGACCTGCTTGTGGACGGTGCCGTGGCCCGGCAGCCTGCTGGCCCCTTCCAGGCGGGGGTGTATGTGGGTGGGTGGCATGGAGGAGCAGGCAGGGTACCTCAGAGGGCCAGAACGGGCACTTACCCCATACCGGGTGGGGGGCCACCTCTTCCGTCACGATCGAATCCCCCGCGCCCTCTGCCTCGGTACCCCTCAGACCTGTCATCGCCTCCTCCAAATCTTCTCATTCCCTGACCATCATCATCATCTGCAGGAAGGAGGGGTATCAGAAACGGCACAGCCAGAGGCAGCCAGCGTTAACACGTGTGTGTGTGTGTGTCTGTGTGTGTGTGTGTGTGTGTGTCTGTGTGTGTGTGTGTGTGTGTGTGTGTGTGCGCGCGTGCCAGGTACTGACTAAACACAGGAAGAGATCAGCCTGCATGTTCACTCTACAGCAGCATTTCCCAACCCAGTCCACAGGGACCTATGAAGTAAAAATGGCAAGGCACAGGGACCTACAGACAGTCAGGCCTCCATCACAACCATACCAGGTAATCTGTGTTTCTGATTGGCTGAGAGCTGATGGTCCCTGGGGTCTGGGTTGGCAAACACTATGGTAGGGTAATTCCATGACTAATGCTGTCACTAGACACTAGAGATTCCAGCCCAAAGACGTGACTATTCTGCTGAGGCCGGACTCAAATCAGCGACCTTCCGAACACAGGCACAGAGCCACACACTGCCCCCTTGTAAAATGTAAAAAAATAAAGTAAAAATGGCGAGGCACTGTACAATTGTTGCGCCGTACAGGGTCCCCCTGCTGCTGGCCACTGAAGGCCTGCTGTCTGTAGGGGGCCTGCTGCCCGTAAGAGGCCTGCTGCTGCTGCCCATAAGAGGCCTGCTGTTGCTGAGCAGGCTGGCCATAGGCCGGCTGCTGTCCATAAGAGGCCTGCTGCTGCCCGTAGGCAGGCTGCTGTCCGTAGCCCTGCTGCGGCGGCTGCTGCTGCTGCTGTCCATATGATGAGGGTCGCTCTTTGTACCTTCAGTACACAAGACCACCCATGTCAGCCAATGACATTCGCTCGAAAATGACCAATAGCGGTTAACGCAATGCGATGCCATCTTACCCTCCTGATTGGTCTGCGCCTTGCTGGCTGTAGCCGTCATAGCTGGGCTGTGACTGCTGCCCATAGGACCCAGAGTAGCCCTGGGTGCTTTGTCCATAGCTCTCTGTTTCGGAGTAGAAGCCATACAAGAGGGTTTCTCAGCCTTCCCATACAAAGCCTGACTATGCACCACTCAACCTGGGGGGTTTCCGGCTAGGTACGATGATGGATTGGGGGGCTGGGTTCCCCTCAGTGCACTTTGCTGACCATAGATACATTTCAGAAACTGCAGGTATCACCAAGTCGGGTACATGGACATTCAGCAGCGCATTGTGAACTGAACAGTGTTTCTCTGTCACAATACTGGTCAAGTAACATTGATGCAAGAAACGCATGAAAAATGAAAACGCAGTCACTGAAAAAAAGATCATGCAAAGCAAGACGGAGCGAGACCTGATTTAAGTGGAAATGAGGAGAGCATCCAAAGTGTGTGTGTAAATATGCTGCCAATTCCAAGATGCTTTATGTTAAGGTCAGTTGTTAAAGGACAGCTCTTTTGGGGGGGTGTCATGTCATTAGACTGACTTCCTTAGTACTCAAAACACTGCATGGAATAAATGTAACCATACCTCCTGATATTCAAAGAGCTGATCACTTACCAGACTGTGCGTAGCTGCCATAGCTCTGACCAGTAAGCGATGACCCATCACTCCCCTGGCCGTATGTCTGCACAGCGAAGGCACACACAAGGTTAACATCAGGCCACCCCCCATCTCCGACCGACCTGTTACGACCCGCTTCTGACATTTAAGGCACCTACCTGGGCACCCTGCTGGTAACCCTGGGAAGGGGGCGCGCTGTAGGATGAATAACTTCAAAATAAAAAAGAGACATTAAAGTGGTTAGATGACAAGCAGATGTCAAGCTCTGAGGCTCCTGTAATTATCAGCAGCCCATCCTCCGGCTTGGGGCTACGGGAGGACTGCGAGCGTACCTCTGCTGTGGAGCGCCAGGCTGCCCGTAGCCAGATTCTGCGGAAAGAGGAAGGCGGTCAGTCAGCGAGAGCCGGCAGCTACGCCGGGGGCGGGAACGAAGTGCGAACACGATTGGTGCCGAATGCCGTCAAGGAAGCGTGGGGGCCGGTCACAGCCCAGCCCCCGACCGGCCCGAAGCGCAGCGAAGGCGCCGGCGCGGCCCGAGGCCTAGCACGCCGCGCGAAAATGGCGGGCCTGTAAGGCGCGGCGACTAGCTGCTGCTGCTTATGCCGGTGATCCCTACTGGCAAAGCAGTGATGTGCGCCTGTTAGTGGCGGCCGGACCTTGCGATGGACGGGGGGGCGGGGAAGGCCGCGGACCGGCGCCGCGGAGCGGAGCACAAAGCGCCGCGTAAGCCCCGCATCCGCCGCAGGGGCGCTGAAATTCAAATCCGTCCGCGTCGCACGAAAGTCCGGCCTGCGGATAAGAGGCCCGTGGGACGCTAGCGGGCCGCGAACGCTTACCAGAAGCCATGATCCAGCTCGGAATGAAACCGCCACTCCGCCTTTCACACTATTCCGCTAAAAACGCGACACCATGCAGGCGCCCAGCGCGGATCTTATGAACTCCGACCTTCCGGTTGAAACGACCGACTTCCGGTCGTGACGTATTTCCGTACTCCCGCGACCGACTTCCGGTCGTGACGCATTTCCGTATTCCCGCGACCGACTTCCGGCCGTGATGCATTTATATTCATAGGGGGGACTAAATAAAACAAGTACATAACAAATAGTGGAATAGGGAGCACAAGCCAAAAGACACAGGAGGCATAAATCAAAACTAATAAATGAGGCATGGTATCATAAATCCTTTTTACAGATCTGCTGGATTTCAGTTTCTTAAGTGGTTAAGTGATTGGTTTGCTATTCCTCCACTTAATACAGTGTATATGGTACTTACCTAAGAGAATGACAATATTAATCATATCAGAGACAGCTGGAGATAAGTTATCCATGTAGAACATAAGAGATAAGTCAAACTGTGGGATATCATTAACCTTGAGTGATAACCAGCTATGTAATTATAACCAAAATTTGGCCGAAACAGGACATTAAAAGAACAAGTGTTGTAGTGTCTCACAAGCTGAATCACAAAAGGAACACAGGTCCACCTCAAATTTAAATATTCTCTTTAAGAATTCTGCCATCGGGTAAATATTGTTAATTATTTTGAAATTTAACTTTTGGGTAAACAGGCCACTTAAATTTAGAAAAGGCCTTTTTCACAATTGACTGATCCCCATTAAAAATTTGCAAATGCTGTCCTGAGTTAAAATCACGGAAAAGAATTGATTTAAAAATTGCTCTAATAACCTTGTTACATTTACAACCATTTAGATTACAATTGCCAGTTTTTAAGTTTGGCAAAGCTAGCTTGACTTCTGAATTTAACATGATGTTGTAGATTAACTGTCTTAATCCCAATGGGATTGCTTGACAAACCTGCCTGCATTCCTTTTGAGTATGAATATGATTATATTAACTGTCTTAATCCCAATGGGATTGCTTGACAAACCTGCCTGTATTCTTTTTGAGTACAACCTAATTTAAATTTCTTCAAAAGGGGCATATAATCTAGCAGATTACCATCGGAGTCCAAAAAATCACTTACAAACAAGATAACCCTCTCAAACCAGTCTCTATCAAATAATGACTTTCTATTAACGGTTATCACTCCATTGTTCCATATGGTAGACATGTGGGGAGAAAAGTCTTGTGTAAAAATCATCTTCCAGAAAGCAAGGATCTATTTGTGGAAACTAGACAGATCTCAAAGTCTCATTTTAGTAGAAACTCAATTCCACCTAATTTTTAAAAAATAGATCTGAGTATATGAAAGCATATGGAATCAGATTGTAACAAACAAGCTCTAAGACAGTTAACCTTAGAAGTTACAACCATTGATTCAAAGTCTAAGGCTTTAACATCACCTTTATCATAATCATTTACTAACTGAGATTTTTTAATATAGTGGGTTTTATTCTTCCATAAGGAACTTTTGGAGTTCCAGGAACTGAAAATTACTGAGTTGGCTTTCGTTATGTTTTGGGGGGAGACATACAGAGAATGACAAATTAATTTGGATAGACCTTCAGCTTTGGAGAGCATGACTCTACCAAATATAGTAATATCGAACTGTGATGCACGTGGCGCTGTAATTCGCATTTATTCCCGGCACCGTTTTGGTGAAGCTCCTTTGTTAGCCTTCCAGGCTTTGTTGTACTTCAGGTCCCCCTTTCGTAGGCGGAACAGCCCAGACACTCCCGGGTAGGGCCACGTGACCAGCGGCCGTCTGCAGCATGCTCCGCGGTCAGTACAGCTTCTGGCACCATTTTATTTCTCAGATCCCATTGTTTGCTAAACTAATACTTTGTTGAAGCACCTTTTGAATTAATTACAGCTCTCAGTCTTCTAGGGTAGGCGTCTGTCAGCATGCCACTTCTTGACTTGGCAGTATTTACCTACTCTTCCTCACAAAGGCGCTCCAGATCTGTCAGATTTCGAGGGCATCTCCTCTGCACAGCCCTCTGCAGGTCACCCCACAGATTTTCCGTTGGATTTGGGTTTGGGCTCTTGTGATGGGCCATTCAAAACTTAAATTTTCTTCTGGTGAAGCCATTCATTGGTGATTTGGATGTATGCTTGGGGTCATTGTCATGCTGAAAGGTGAAATTCCTCTTCATCCTCAGCTTTCTAGCAAACACCTGAAGGTTTTGGGCTACAATTGACTGCCCAGTCATTCTGAACCCTCGAGCAGCAGCCTTGGCATCCCTGTTCATTAATCCGTCCCGGTGTGTGTGGCTGCGGGTATGCTCATGATGTACAATATAGTGTAATATGCATAACGAACACACTTCAAGGGATCCAATCGTGGGGCGAGTGTTTGTTCAATTTGGAGAACAGGTGGGTCAAACACAGGCCATACAGAGCTTAAAAACCATGGCAACCACCCAGAATGGTGCAGTCACTTAGTACTTTGTGAAGAGCTAGGTAAGCACTGAATTTAAATCAGGTAACTAATCCCTGGAGATGCGTGGCAGGTGGTTCCTGTCCCAAATACCAATGGATACTGTAATGGGTGCGATAGTAACAGTGTTCCTTTAAGACGCTGGCTCATGTCGGGAGGCGGGGCTACCTGTCAGGAGGCGGGGCTATCTGCACAGATTGCGTGGCCTGTAGGTAGGCTGGAGCTGTGTACAACAGGGGAACGTGACATCTTTTTGCATTATTAAATAAAACAGTGACGCTTGGGGAAAGCAGCCTTTTTTTTTGTTTTAACACCCCAAACCCGTCACAATACCTACATTTGATGATCAATACACAGATTTACTGAAGGGAACAAAATTGCCAGACAAAGGTTGTTAATCATTCAGTTTAAGCAAATGGAATTCTGTAGCACTGGTATGCAGGCCACATGTAAAACTGAATATAGTAGGTTAGTATCTGGCAAGCCTAATTAGGAGTTATTTTTATGACTGTCTGCCATTTGATTGTAAAAACCTGAATGTTATCACTGTTTGAACAGTATTAAACAGATTCAACCATAGAAATATTTATGGGTTTAATCACAATTTTATTATTTTAAAAACACTTGCCTATATTTAAACAATGGAAACATTGCATATAAAACAGGATCACACTGCATATATGTAACATGAACAGTACCAGTTTCTCAAATATACACACACACCTCGATCCCAGCCCCACTGAAATATTATAGCAATTTGGCTTAGACTTGGAAGATATGAAAGACATTTTAAAAAAAAAAAATCATCATCTCGGATATTGCAGCCCACAGAAGAATACAAGGGAAGGCACTAGTGTAACGTATAAAATTATATTATATTATATTATATTATATGATCCAGTTGAATGATAAAAAAACAGCTCTCATTTAGAGCCTGATATTGCCCTTGTCGCGGCGGCCGCCGTCCGCATCCCAGCACTGAGTTACACTCGGCGAGCTCTCTCAAGAACACAGCATTACCACGCTGGAGGCACACACACCAACACACCTGGCCATGAATAAAAAAAGCACATATAACCAGTGCCAACACCATCATCAAGCATCAATGATATAAACCCTAAGCTGATTTCTACAAAAACCCCCGACTTCTATGGTTCCGTACCAACTGATCGGTCCTGGTAGCTCTGCACTAGTTAATCTGCAAATGCAGCTGGGACCTCGGTTAACTTTAAGGTACACAGTTCAATTCCTTTTAAAGTATACTATAGCCACAATTATGAAACCACATACTCTACCAAACGTTTTTAACCTTTAAAGCGCTCTTCTAACTATATTCCAGTGAAATCTATCATCATAATTATATAATAATTATAATATAATAAAATGTTTAACGAATGGTTGAGTGGTTTTAAGAACCAAGATATTCACGCTTTCAAACCCTATTAAAGAAACAGCTGTTGGACTCTGAAGAAATGCTGAATTCTTCAGTCCAACATATTCAGTGATTTTAAAACATAGGCATGGGGGCTGTGTCTACTGCTTCAAATGTGTCTGAGAAATAAAATAAAAAAAATGCCATCTATATTATTTCCACTTTGTGGCCACATAGAATTAGAATAAGGCAATCTAACGAGTGATTTTTAACCAAAACTGCCGTTTTCATGTTAAATCACATGCACGGGTGTGGTTCTCTCACAGTTTGTTATTGAAATACCTAATGGCACATGCATGGCCAGTTCACAGGTAGTCAGGTAAATGTGCAATGTGCACAGTGTATGTACAGTAAAGCGTTTGATGTGTAGGAACAGTATTTAACAATACTCTGACAGTCTGCAGAAACAGTTTAAGAGAAGCACTCCCAAGACACACATGCACTCAATGTCCCGTCAGTAAGTAAAGTTCATTACATTTACAGATCTCCTTTCATTTTGTTTCAGTTACTGGCTGCATAATGTTCGCTGCTACTAAAAGTCTGCATTAACGTCCACACTCAGCTCACCAAAACGCATATGGCCGCGAGGCTGCACATTAAATTTAAATTTTCTTCATCATCATCATCATCATCATCATCATCATCACCACCATCATGAGAGACACCAGTGACATCACATGACATTTTGCTCCAATCATTTGCATCCACACCATTGTCCCCCATGGCCGTGCCGCCGACCGGCCACAGAGAAATGTGAGTCACTTATCTAGCCATCTAGTGCTGGACTGGCTGCAAGACAATGATTAAAAGAGTTAAGGACCCTACAAATATGCAGGGTGGTAGGCAGGATGAGAGCAAAGTGAAAAAATGAGGGGGGGGGGCGTTTTTGACAGAAAGATACGTGGGGAGGGGGTGTGCGAGCTGGGCTGTTTGTCAGGCGTCCAAGGTCTTCAGCTCCAGACGTCCTGCGAGTATCGGCCTTTAGTCATCAGCTTCTTGATGTAGTCCACGGCCTGCGTCTGGCTCATGGCCCCGAGCTCGGCCGCGATCTCATAGAAAGTGTTCTGCACGTCACGCGCCATGTTGCGGGCGTCCCTGAGGGGGGGGGGGGGGCAGCGAGAGCAGCGCTTAAGCATATGGACTCGCAGACCCTTTTTGCAAGGTTGCAGGTTCAAAGCACATGGCCAACAGAGTGATACCAACAGCCAGTTGCTCACTTTAGATAAAAAATGTCTGCTAAATAAGAATGTATGCCTGCAGATCAGTCTTTTGGAGCACTGAGCCGTGCTGCGAGGGCCTGTCCGAATAGGTACTTCGCTGTTCTCCAAGGGCTCTTTCCCACCGCAGCGGGCACCGTACCAAAAGGTGCCTCAAAGTACCAAAAGTTACTTCTTTTGTGTAGGTTTTCCCCAGCCGTAAAAACGCTGAATAATAATAATAATAAGCGCTGAATAAAAGGACAACGTGAGGCGGGCATTTCGTACCGAATCCTAAAAATGGCTGTAGTATGCAGCTGGACCTTAAATCGCTAGTCAGCTATGTAAAGATCAGACTCTTCTTACTTTCAGTTCTGTGCGGACATTATAGTATTGGGGGTTAAAGTTTTGCTGACATTTTTACTCTGGGGCGGGGAGGGGGAGCTTGGCTAACTTTGCAATTTTAATGATTATTCCTTTTATAGATTATCCTGTATGTGTTTTTAAAATCAGTATAAAGGTTACCTCCGCTGCTTTTGCATGAGCAATTCATGTGTTCTCTGAAACAAACATTTTCACCCTTGCTATCACTCCTAGACGGGTTTGTGAGAAATTTATGCTAACCAATTTTTGCGTTATAAATACCCCAATATTTATTACAACAAAATCACATCACTATACTTGGAAACTCTTCAATACCATGCTGCCCTAGTATATTAAATAAAACACTTTTTAAAAGTCCTTGTTATGCCAATAAGACCAATTTCTTGTTATGCGATCCATGTTGTATATGTTCTTCCGACCAAATAGCGATTATTATTATGTGTTTTACTTAATTTATTGTTTTCTGAGTTCATAACTTTTTTCCAAGACAGTGGTTGTATTGTGTTTCAAAATCAACCTATTTGCATAACCAAATCAACACGGAAAGCATTTCGAGTTCTATCTCAAAGTACCAAAGAAGTACCTCAACTGGCCCTTTTGGTACTTGAACTTTTGATACTGGTACTGGGAAAGCGAAAGTACCGAAAGTGCCGTACTTGGTGCGGTGGAAAAGCGCCCTAAATCAAAGCAACGCAGATTGACAGTGACAGAGAGAGAATGCCAAAAAAAAGCAGCAGAACACCACGAGGCCCCGGAGGATGGCCACTCACCCACAGACGTAGATGTGGGCATTATCAGCGTGGATCAGCTTCCATAGATGCTCCTTGTTCTTCTTCATGAGATGCTGCACATACACCTGAGGGTTTAACCCAGACAGGACAGGGGGAAAAAAAAAGGAAGAGTTCAGATGTGTCCAAAAGATGGTGTGTCCTGGATAAACCAGGAAGACGCATGCCGACACACATCCGCTCAGTCCCATGGGCCCTGAGAGCTCCCCACCTTCTCTCCCTGATCCCGCGAGAACGCCACATTGAGCTGCGTAACCACTCCCGTCCTCTCAAACTCCTCCAGCTCTTCGTGGTACAGGTAGTCCTCTGCCTTATGACGACAGCCAAAGTAGAGCACGGTCTCGCCTACTTCCTTACCTGTGAGACAGGAATTCATTAGAAAGCTTGTAGGTGGGGTGACAGAGACCCCGGGTATGCTGTAATAAGACATTGTGGACGTTAGCTGGTGGAGAGGGTGCACCTTGGGCCTTCAGCCAGCCTCGCTCCTGCACGAAGCCCATGAAGGGAGCGATACCAGTCCCCGGACCGATCATGATCACCGGGCTGCTGGGCTTGAAGGGTAGTCGGAACTGGGACTTCCTGACGTACATGGGGACTGTCGGCTTGTGCCCATTGTCCGCCACCACCTTATTCTTCAGCCAGTTTGTGGCCACGCCCTTGTTGGTCCGGCCCGTCAAGGTCTGGTACTCCACCACCACCGCGCAGATGTGGATGCTGTTGGCATGAACCTGTGAGGAGAAACAGAGCCGTCATTTGTGTCATTCAGGGGGCATGTAGGGCATGTGGGCAACCCCTAGGGGGCGCTCACCTTGGAGGATGAAGCGATGGAGTAGTAGCGAGCCTGCAGGCGGGGCATCAGCTCACACAGGTGGTCAATGGGCGGCCGCAGGGACGGGAGGTCCTGGAGAATGGCCAGAATATTCCTGCGCGAGTCCAGCACCCAACTCTGATACAGAGCCTGGGAGAAAGAAGTTCATTAAGCGTGGAGGGTGGGAGCAGGTCAGGCTCGTTAATAAACCGTCAGACCCGACAGCACTCCAGAGTACATGGACAAACACAAATCTAAGGCAAAGGTTTTTAGTGCCCAAGAGTTCACATCGCCAACATGTGCCCCAGTTAATTATCTACGAGCAAACTTGAGTGTTGCAGCTTGATTGTAACCTTTAACTGTCCTCTTATCTGTCCTGGACCATTATAAATGGGCCAGAACCTGCACTGCACGCGCAGCATGTCAGATGACAGGGCGAGGAGCGAAAGGGCACCTTTCCCTCGGCCGAGGAAGAGGCCATCTTGCGCATGTTCTCCTGGTCCTGGGGGTCGGAGGCGTACTGCGCCAGCTCGTACAGGACGTTGGTGCGCGGGGGGTTGCTGATGTCCAGGTAGTGCATCAGGGCCGTGCGGTACGTGGTGGGACATGGAAAAGGGTGCTTCTTATTGGAGTCCTCTGCAGGGACGAAGTGGCTAGTTACACAACTGTCAGGTTGCCGAGTCATTATTGAAATAAGGCACCCAGATTCAGATCTACACCCACATCCGCCAGCCTTGACAACCATCATGACACACTACTTAATCACAGCTTTTTGTTTTATTATCCAGCAATGCCAACAGCCAGGCAGCCACGGCCAAACATGGAATTAAACGCATTATAAATCTCATACCATCAAGGTTGTTGAGGGAAATGACAGTGTCAAGGTCCACTCCAAGGATCTCTCCGATCTGGTTCACCAAAGTCGTCTCGTTGACAGGGAACACTGCGACGTGGTCTCCGGATTCGTACCTGAGATGACGAGAATGACGGTGGCTTAATCTTGAGCTAGCCTCAAGATGACCTCAAGATCATGGGGGTACTTTACCCTATGATCAACACCAGAGTCCTGTATATGGTTCTGTGGTATTACCGAATCTTGGACCCGGTGATGTCCAACTCCAGGTGCATCAGGTGTCGGTCCCCTCCCTTGTTCAGCTTGCGGTTAACGGTCACCGATCCCAGGAATGGGTTTTTGGAGTCAAAAGGCCTGAGAATTACAGGGACAACAACGAGAATGAGGGACTTGACACTGTCAGCTGTGACACATATCGCAGGATTTACAGGGTTATTGGAGATTGATGGATGGATTATTGTAAACCCCCCTGAGATCTGAAAAGCTAGAAAAGGATAACACCTAGGTCCTCAGGGGCCTTGAGGACACCGGCCGTCAGCCGAACTCACGGTTTCTGCGTCTCAAAGCTCTTGAGACGGCCAAGCTCGCCAGTGTAGATCTTGTTCATGTTGTAGTCTGTGTGCACCACCAGCTCATACTGACGGATGCTGTAAGGGCAAAAAGGAGAATCAGCCTTGTGCCTAGTGGGCGGGGCCTGTAAGGAAGCAGGCACTCCCAGCCTGCTCTGGTCCACATTTTGCAAGAGCTGTTGTCAGCCAACTGTCTCAAGATATGCAAATTAGGAACACAAAGCCAGGGGCCAATGAATTGCGAGCTCTTCCAGCCCATTGTGGGGGGGGAGACAAAGACTTGGCGCCGGACCTGGATTCCTCTCCTGTTGCCTCCACTCCGAAATGCTCGCACACGGCTGGCCAAAACTGCTCCCTCCAAGAGACAAAGTCCTCTTCCAGGCTGAGGGGAGAACCCATGAAAGCTGTTACACAGAGCCGAGACCTTTGCTCAAACAAGCCACCAAAAGCGGGCCGGGGGGGGGGGGGGGGGGGGGGGGTTTTGTCCGTTAGGGGGCCCGGGCAAATGTTTTACCCAAATGGAA